>CM076583.1:805983985-806191854 GCA_034641835.2 Pinus albicaulis | reverse complement strand
TTTGATGAATGATGAAGGGTTGTTGATGGATTCCATGATATGGTAGAATGGTATAGTGTTTCTTGCTTTGTTGTTGTCTTCTAGTTTTCATTCATGATACATACTTCTTGCTGCTATAGATCAGCAGAGATTAGTTTTGAGATATGCCCATGGAGGCACCTCAAAATTCCTGAATCTTCATAGCTTTATGTTTTCTTCTTCCTTAGTTATACTAAAGAATTCTTAACTGCTCTTTAGTAACTTAAGGTATTGTTGCTAGTTTTATTCATAAGTTCTATGCATGTTGAGTAGGATGTATGGTGTGCCCTGCCTACCTATGATTTTCCATAGTTCTGTCCATAAAACTATCTCTTTGACTGATTAGCTTATCATCTTGTTGAACCAAGGAGGCCTAGTCCCGATCTAGCCCTTTGCCTAAAACTATGAAAGCTTGTTTGTCCAAGTGCCCAATAACTTAAAAACTGTGTTTAGGCATTCCGGCATAGTTTATTGAGTTGTTAGTCTGTCTTATGTGTTTTCCCCAAAGTCTGATAGCCATTTTCCGAAGTTAGAAAGTTTTATACTTCTATGCATGGCTGGAATGTTTGATTTCTATGTATTAATTAGCTCATAGTTACATTTAGCATGATTAATGGCTTGCTATAACATGTTTATGTCTGCTATCAACTAGTTACACTTGAAATCCCTTGTCTTTCACAAGCTTGATGTTCATTTACTCCATTTTTCCCAAAGATCCCTTCTACCGTGAATCAAATCGGCCCTACAGCAGCCTTACATCATCATCTCATAGCTTCCTTGACCTTTTTGACCCCATAGCCCAGTTTATCTACATCTTGTTATCCAGTTTATATCTTTGATCAGTTTTATCCCTCACAAACTTAAAAAACCAAAAATCTCACTTCATAACTAGCCTAATATCAGAACACCATAAGCAAACACACCGATATCTTTTATATATAATAGAGAGAGCCCTCTCTGAGTCCAGGAAGGCTAGGTCCTTGGGCTCCAAAGCTTGGTTTGATGTTACATCGTCATTTGGGCCTGCCAATCGCCAAATCAGCCGGACCCTACCGCACTTTCAACAATTTCCCATTTACCCTTTTCAATGTGGAAGTAATCTTCAATGTCACCTTCCAAGGGACTAATGGGATTACCTTCCTCAAGGTTCCCAAAAGAAAAGTCGTCGAGAGTAATATCCTTGAGAAAGGTAAGGCTAGTCTCAACTTCACTTTCCATGGACTCATCCTTCCCAACACACGTGTTCTCAAAATCATCCTTTTCATCATGTGGACCCAAGGAGGACTCATCTTCCCATTTATCACTTAGGTTCTCGAGGTCTTGATGATGCTCGATGAAGGCTTCCTCTTGAATGTTCAGTGTGGGGCATACTTGAAAATGTCTAAGAAAGCCATCAACAAACTCCTCAATAGATGAGATGCTCCTAGGTTCGTGATTTTGCAACCATGAGTTATGACCATAGAGAGAACTAAAGAATACCATGATAAGGACATCCTGGTGGACCACTTTCTCCTTTGAAGTATGTGCATTAAATATGTAATATTCCCAATTAGCAATGGCTAATTGGAATATTCGATTTTGGTCAATTTTGCCTTCTGTAGTTAGATTATAAATAAAAGTGAGTAGAGGGGGACATAACTCACTCAAAAAAAATAAAAAGTGCACTCCCTAGTAGACACACGTTGTAACTTAAGTGAGCCAAGGGGGCCAAGAGACCACGTAGAGAGGGGGCCCACGTAGACCACATGGAGGGACTACGCAGGCCAAGATGGAGCACGTGGCAAAGGGAAGCAACATTGGAGGAGGTGAGCCTTAGGGTTTGAGAGAGGCTAACGCTATATAGAGAGGAGAGCCTCCTCATTTTGATCATTCGATGTTTATGATATTGAGCTGGTCATTTCGACTTCTTGAGCACACTGGTTGTTTAGCTTGTCTGCAGCACTGTTTAGTGCATTGAGTGTCTTCGTTCGGAGATCTCACCCTCATCCCCGGGGGACTTCGAGTGCCTGCTCGGGTGAGGTTGTTCCATCAGTATTTTGCAGGAGGATTGGAGTTTGGCTTTGTGGAGGAGCAGTGCATTCAAAGACTGCGCAGTCTTGAGAGGGAGGACGCAGTCCATTCTTGGGGAGCTCTGAATTGGGTTTCTTTTGGAGGATTCGAGCCTGGAGATTGAGCAAGGGGCCAACCCTTGCCCATTGGAGGATTTTGGTAGAGTTTGTGGCCATATTTTGGTGGTTTCCATTCAGCCTCAGCGCAGAGCCTTGGAGGATAGCGTTGATCCTCAAGGGGGTGATTTTCGGGGGTCGGCCATTTCAGAAATGCTTTCTGGGCTTTTCTGGGTTTGGTGAGCAGAGACATATTCCAGAGTTTCAACTCATTCCGAGGAGGGGAGCAGCCCCAAATCCTCATTTTGTTCCATCAGTAGCAGCTACACGACAGATTTTTAGCAGCTTGGACGCAGATTAGAGAGCAACCATTTCCTTGCCATTGTAAGAGTATTTCTTCACTTGCTTTGAGCAAGTCTAGGTGCCATCACTGTGATCACCTATTGTACTCCCTTATATTTCTCAGTATAATAAAATGGCTTAGCATTCTCTCTATATTTCTGGAGTATTTGTTACATGTTCGATATATGCTATTGTATGCTTGCACTACTGTTATTTCTCTCTCTTTGAGCATTTCAGTTACTGTACCATTTGGTGTGTTTTCTCCATACTCTTAGACAGAGTCTGGAAAGGGCCAGGTAGCCTCCAGATCTCACCCTCTTTCAGAGGTGAAATATCCGGCAAATTTCTCCCAAATTAATGGCTGGAGTTTGTTTGTGTTTACATATCCCTTGAACGGATATTACAAAGTGGTATCGTAGCATAGATCCGGCTCACCAGGAGCTAGTTGTCTATGACACGGAGGAAGAAGCCTACATTCAAGCATGAGTAGGAAGTATAGAGATATTGAGCGTAGGTTGGAGAACACCGGCGGAGAGGGGGACTGCATTGTGGTGGACACGTACTGGGGAGAGCCTATGATAGACGCAGTAACAGAGGGGTGTGGTAGATGCAGGTGGAGAGCCGATGGCGTATGATAGTGATGCAAAATGTTTTGGGGCACTGGGACAAAGACAGGATCTCGTGAGGCAACCGAGGATAAGCAAAGATTCACTCACCGTGGAGGCTGGGATAAAGGTGTGAAACCCCAAGGGGTTTCTAGATTGGCGAGGGATCGAGTACATCCCACCAATTGCCAGAGCGTATTGCCACTCGGCGTGATGCTACCCAGCATATGGCATCACATGCACCTACACGTTCCACTATGCCCACTTTTCTGGGTGCAAACACAGGGGCAGGAGCACAGTAGGAGCCGGAGCCTGGCCACATAGGTGATTACTTTGCTGAGTACCAGGCATATGGGCAAGAGTTCAGGGATGCCCTTTTATTCAGAGACTTTGTTCAGCTCCAGTGGGACAACAGACCCCGTGACCATCACAGAGGGCACCGACATTATCATGATGGAGACACCCAACGTACAACGAGCCGATTCCATTTGCCTACGTTTGATGGTTCATCAAACAGTTCGGTGAAGTCTTGGGTGGAGAAGCTGGACATATATTTCCAGCTCAATCAGATGGCAGAGATGGAGGCCATCAAGGTGGCTACGCTGCATTTGGATGGTGAGGCCCAGGATTGGTGGTAAGAAATTCGAATGACACTCCGTGCATTCGATGAAGACAGCTATAGAGCTTCAAATTTGTGCTTTCCTTCACCTCATTTTACCTCATTTTTCCCTTGTCCATTTTTATTTTAAACCCATTTGATCAATAAAAATAATTAAAATTACTTCTAGAATGGTTTACATGACTGACTTGTTGAATTTTTTGATTGTTGCCATTGTTAAGCATTTTGACCGGAACTAGCTGCAGAATGCAGGCATTCTGTAGCTAACCGGCGATTCTGCAGCTACCTTTATGTTTGAGCATGTTCCAGGTGGCCTCTTGAGGAAAAACGCATAGGGGCATGATCCACGTCGTGCCTACATGGTGTGTTGCTCGTCATGGAAGAGGAAATGAAGTCTGTGTACGGTTATGCACGTGGGAACACATTTTGTGAAAGAAGACTCCTACTAGGACTGTTACAGTCCAGGTGTCTTTTCTCTTTTACGCAGCCACCTTAAAGACTCCTAAGATGATTTGGATTAGGAAGACATCATTCCCAAATTATTGTAATTATTGTTACTTGCATTTACTTTAAAAACTCTTGAATAGGCCGAGAGCTTAGTTAGAAATTTTGTGTAGATTTGCTGCTAGATTTTGGTGTAAAACTCTGTGTTACGTCTTTTAAGACACAGAGCATTATGTTCAGACTAATGCATTGTTAATGGAGCAGACAAAATTATCTTGAAGGCGTGATTTAATTGTGAAGTCGAATGCCGTCAAGTGGTAGAGGGCCCCTGCCCCTTGAACGGATTTCCTTAGCGTAAACTAGATAAGTTTTTCCTAGCTGTCTTTACGTTTTGCATATTGAATTAGTAGTTGCTGTGTTTTATATACTGTGGTCGTATTCGTTCCAGTTCTTCTATAAGAAGACATTCTTCCAACAGACCAAAATGATGAATGATTGATGACTATGGTATTGTAGGATATCAGTTAGATTTGTATTTGTTTTAGCTAGCTACTGTAGCCATAATTCGTTCCAGTTCTCCCACAAGAAGACACTTTGCCAATAAATCAAAACGATGAATGTTTAATGACTATGGTACTGTAGGATAGGATTTGTATTTGTTTTAGCTAGCTACTGTAGCCATAATTCGTTCCAATTCTTCCACAAGAAGACACTTTGCCAATAAATCAAAACGATGAATGTTTAATGACTATGGTACTGTAGGATAGGAGTTGTATCTGTTTTTAACTAGAGACTGTAGTTATATTCATCATAGTTCTTTCACAAGAAGACATTCTTCCAATAAATCTTAACAATGAATGATGAATAACTATAGTGTCATAGGAATTAGTTGTAGTTTTTAGTCTTCACTATCATAGTTGCACTTGTCCTAATCACTCTTCCACAAGAAGAAATTCTTCCAAGACATCCTTAAGAAGTTCAAGATATGACCGTGATGTGACAACTTAGTTTCATTTGCTTTCAGTTCATTTGCTTTCAATTGCATACAAGTCCACAGTCAAAATTGTTCTACCTCTTCCACAAGAAGGAACTCTTCCAAAATATCCCTCATGATGAACAACTGATTGTGTAACTTCATAGGATAGTGCATGTCAATTAGAATGCTCCGGAGTTTCATTTTGCATTTAATTCATGTCTAGCTACTTCATTTCAAAGTTTGATGATGGCTTATGGTTTAACATTGTTTTAGTTTAGACGCATCTTAAGCTCATGTTTAAATCAATTCATTGCATTCATATCTCATAATCACACTGTCACCCTTTGCACAGTAGATAATTGTAGTTGATAGGTTCCCTAAGACAGCCTTCATTATTTACAAATATCTTTTTGTTCTGAAAACTATCAGTGATCCATAACTTTAGGAACAAAAGATAACATCATTACAAGGTCTGAAATATCTCTGCAAATTCCTCCCTATAAACAAAGCTTTTCCTCAACAGAACTACCCTGAACAGAAACCAATAACTCTTGAAGAATAGACTCTGACCTTCAATTGAAATTGCAGAATAGAACTAGAAATTAGTCATGAATAGATGAGTTTAGAATAGAATGGTGCATCATGATTAGTGTCTGATTGTCTAGTTAGAAAATTTGCATATTTAAGTGATCATTTCTCAAAGTCTAGTTTGTGTCATTTGTTTAAAAAGTCATCATCAATCTCTTGTTTCTATTCAGTCATAGTTTAGATGTTGTTTCAGTGTTTTTGATTACATTTGCCATTCCATACATTAGGCTCAACTGTGTTTTTGACTACCACTCTCTTTTCATTAGTTTTCTAGGCATTTTCATTGTAAACATAAAACTTCAAAAGACCAAAAATATCATAAATCAACATAAAAGACCAAAACATCACAAAACACTACATACAACGCACTAGGAAACAAGCACCTAGGTACATATGGTACATTTCACTTCAGCAGTTTACAAATCCTGGTTGACAATTAAATGAACTCAGTTTAGGAGACTAGATTGAGGCACAACATTTTGGCGCCGTTGCCTGGGAAGTGAAAACTAGGTAACCTTTGTTTCTTAGCATCCAAAAACAATTTTATGCGTAGGGAGAGAGATTCAAGAGGAAGATTTATAAGCAGCAGAGGCAGAAGTTTGACATCTAGAACACCACTTGTTTCATCCAGATCCAGAACTAGTACACCTTCAACTCAAACCCATCTTCCATCCTTTACCGATCCTGGACTTCTAGAAGATCTAAGGTCACCTATTCCATTAGAGAAACCTTCCACTTCATCCATTGAACCTGCCATAGAAGAGGATCCAAAAACTTTTGTTGAGGATACAAACCTTTCTACTTCCACAGGAGAGTCAACCATGGCAGAAGAAGGAGGAGGAGGAGTTGTTAATGGAGAAAACACATTTGGAGGAGGTAGAGGAAGAGGTAGAGGAGAAGGAGGAAGAGGAGGTAGAGGTGCATATGGAGGAAGAGGTAGAATAGGAAGCTCTTTTGGGTTCCCTATACTTGATGGAGAAACCAATACAACCATGAAAAACATTTCACCTTCTGTCCTTCCGAACTTCTATGGACTTAAAACTGAGGATCCCGAAACTTTCTTATTCGAATTTGAAGTACTGTGTAGGACTTATGACTACCTTCAAGATGCCCAAAAATTGAAATTATTTCCTTCAACTCTGAAAGGAGCATCATTGAAGTGGTTTATGAGCTTAAGCAATAGTTCCATTAGGACATGGGAAGACATGAAACAAGCATTTCTAGAGAGATACTTGGATTATTGTATGCCGGTTAATCATAAGGAAGAAGTGTTCAAGATGTTACAAAAAGAAGATGAAAACTTAGAAGATTTGTTGGAAAGATTTAAATACAACGTAAAAAGGGCACAAATGGAAAACCTAGATCAAGACACTTTAAAAGCTCTTTTGTTGAAAACCATTAGGGATGAATGGTTGGATATCCTTAACATGATGGGAAAAGGGGATATATCACAACTCACATTACCTGAAATATCCGAGTTATGTATCAACCTTTCCAGAGGGAAATCCAAAACTGTCAAAGGTCCAAGAGATCCTGCTCTTGCAAGAGCAAGTAAATCTGCTTCTGGGACAGTAAGTAGATCAGAAATAGGACACATGCTCGATGATTTTAAATCTGACATCTTAGGGAGTCTTAGTGAACAAATAGACACCCTCAAGATACAAAACAAGCAAAAGGCTGAATCTGATGCCTTGGCAATCTTTTGTCCCAAATGTAGGAAGAAACATGCCTTGAGAGAGTGCCTTGGATGTAAAAGTTGTAGAAACCTGTGTTATTTGTTCCGAGAAACATGAGACCAAGAATTGTCCTTCTCTTCCTGGTCTCAAGGCTGTTTTTCAAGAAGAAACTCCTACAGATTCCACAGAATCTCTTAACTTTGTATCTAGAAGACCTTGGCAGGGATCTCAGACACAGGGATTTCATGATCAAATGTATAATCAACCTCCACCTGGGAATTCTTGGCAGCAACCTTGGCCCCAATTTCAAAATCAATCTCAAGCTTGGGCACAAGGATCACAAGGTCCCTATGGAAGATACTCTCCATATTATCAGTATCCACCATCCTATCCACCATATCCACAAAATTTTCCTCAAAATCTTCAACAAAATTTTCAACAAAATTCTCAACAACATCATCTGAACCAACCTCATCAAAATCAACCACTTCCATTACCATTCCCTCAAAAATCCAATCAATTGCCAGCTCAGCCCATACCAAACCCCAATAATAAGAACCCTCAGAATACATACATGATAGAAGGACAACAATTTCAAACTTATTTAATTACTCCTCTAGACCTTAGTGATGTTCAACTTAGGTCTGGAAGGATACTTGAGAAGAGGAAACCTTCTGTGATCATACAAGAACAAGATGATTCTGAAGAAGACTCCCTACGGGTTAATAAAAGTCTTGAGGAAGAAACATCCTTTCAAGGCCAAAACATTGAAAAACTGAAACAAAAAGATCCAATAAGCCCAACTCCGGTATTAGAGCAACCATCCACATCTACTTCTATACCTCCCTTTCCAGAAAGATTACAAATTGACAAAGGTGTAGAAAAACAAATAATGGTGCCTAATTATGATTTCTTGGATGAATTGAGAAATATTTGCATTAAAATTCCATTATTGCAAGCCATCAAGGAAATCCCAATTTTAGCCAAAACAATAAAGGAGTTGAGTATGAAGACAACAAAGAAAAGAATAAGAGAAACCAAGAAAATTCAATTGGTAGGACAAATAGCAGATATTATGATGGGTAAGACTACTATTCCAAAGTACCTTGACCCAGGAAATCCAGTTGTCAAAATTCACATCAATGGAATTGAAATTCAAAACACACTCATTGACTTAGGAGCAGCAATAAATATCATGAGTAGACAAATCATGGACAAACCGAAACTTCCTAATCTTCTCTTTACACCCACACTATTACAACTAGCAGATAGATCTGTGATCAGACCAGATGGGGTAATAGAAGACATTCCAGTGTCCCTAGACTCTTGGGAGTACCCTGTGGATTTCATGATCCTTACACCCAAGAATAATCTAGGAGGCCATCCTGTTATACTAGGAAGACCTTGGTTGGCTACAGCTGATGCTTTTATTAGTTGTAGGTTCGGTGATATGTATATTTCTGATGGAAGTTCAACAAAGAAATTCACTTTATATCCTCCAGCTAGGACAATTACAGATCTAGATGACACTCAATGGATAGAGGATGAAGAATATCTGCAACCACTCTTCACAATTTCAGAAATTAGTGAAGATAATCAAATTCTGAATACTCTAGAAAATTTTGAATCTTCTCCAGAGCACAAACAAGAATCATTTCAAGAGAAATCCAATATTGAGTTCTTGTCATCTAGACAGATGTCTCTTCATTATATGGACAAATTTGGCAGTTCTACAAGTGAAATTTTTCCAGGTAAAACCTTGAACATAAACAAAAATCTGGAAAAATCTCAACAAGAAGAACTAGTCAAAGTATTACAGAGACATTCTTCTGCATATGCATGGGAATACACCGACATGAAAGGGATAAGTCCCAAGACTTGTACTCATCACATCTATATAGAGGCAAATTGCAAACCAATCAGACAGCCTCAAAGACGGATGAATCCAAATCTTAGGGAAATTGTCAAGGAAGAATTACAAAAATTGTTAAATGTTAATTTCATCTATCCTATTTCAGATAGTCAGTGGGTTTCTCCCTTAGTAATTGTACCTAAGAAAAATGGAAAATGGAGGGTGTGTGTTGACTACCGAGAATTGAATAAAGCTACTCTTAAAGACCATTTTCCCTTACCTTTCATAGATCAAGTATTAGATACATTAGCAGGTAAAAAGTACTTTTCATTCCTGGATGGATTTAGTGGTTACAATCAAATCCAAGTAGCACTTGAAGACCAAGATAAAACCACATTTACTTGTCCTTGGGGTACCTATGCCTACCGAGTATTGCCATTTGGATTGTGCAATGCACCCGCAACATTCCAAAGGGCAGTATTAGGAATTTTTTCTGATCTGATACATGACTGTGTAGAGGTGTACATGGATGATTTTACAGTTTATGGGGATACATTTGAAGAGGCTTTAGAAAACTTGGAAAAAGTCCTAAAAATATGTCAAGAAGCAAACCTTTCTCTTAGTCATGAAAAATGTTTTATGATGTTTACTGAAGGTATTGTTTTAGGGCACCACATTTCAGGGGATGGGATTAGAGTTGATGAAGCGAAAGTTGAAGCTATTTCTAACCTATCCATTCCAAGTTGTCAAAGAGATGTAAGAATTTTTCTAGGATTTACGGGGTACTATCGGAGATTTATAGAAAACTTCACCAAAAGAGCATCTCCTCTTTTCAAATTACTCACCAAAGATTGTGAATTTAAGTGGACTTCTGATTGCCAGTTAGCTTTTGAAACCCTGAAAACCAAAATTTCTGAAGCACCTATATTAAGGGGACCTAACTGGAAGTTACCTTTTCATATCTCGACAGATGCCTCCGATACAGCTCTGGGAGCAGTATTGGGACAGAAAGATTTAATTCCTATGCCATCTATTATATCAGTAAAAATTTGACTCCTGCAGAGTTAAACTATACTGTAACTGAAAAAGAGTTTTTAGCTGTTGTTCATGCCATTAACAAATTTAGACACTATATAACAGACTATGAAACTTTTATTCACACTGATCATTCTGCCATTAGATATTTAATGAATAAATCAATCACTAATGGTAGAGTTATAAGATGGTTTTTATTATTGCAAGAATTCAACATTACTATTCTAGATAGGCCTGGAAAACAAAACACTGTGGCTGACTTCCTGTCTAGAATTCAAAATATCAAAGATGACACTCCGGTTGAAGATCAATTTCCCGATGAATATCTTTTTGCAATCTCTACTCAAACTCCATGGTTTGCTGATATTGCTAATTATTTAGTTTCGGGAAAATTTCCTTCAATTATGAATGCAAGGGATAAAAGAAAAATCATTAATGATAGTGCAAGATATTCATGGGTCGCTAATGAGTTGTACAAGACAGTTTCAGATTTGATCATTAGAAGGTGTGTTCGTGAAGATGAGATGCCTGAAATTCTCAAGGCATGTCATGATGAACCTTGTGGCGGACACTTTGCAGATAAGAGGACAGCCTATAAAATCCTTAATTTAGGATATTATTGGCCATCTTTGTTTAAAGATGAAAGGGAGTATGTCAAAAGGTGTGACAGTTGCCAAAGGGTAGGGAAACCTTCTCCTTCAGGTGAGATGCCATTGCAACCTCAGGTACACATTGAACCTTTTGAAAAATGGGCCTTGGATTTTGTAGGACCTATTAGTCCTCCATCTAGACAAAAGAAATACATATTAGTTTGCACTGATTATGTTACTAAGTGGGTAGAAGCTAAACCATTACTTGTTGCTAATGAATCATCTGTAGTTACTTTTCTTTTTGAGGATATTTTTACTCGTTTTGGTGTCCCAAGGAAAATTGTTACAGATCAAGGAGCTCAATTTACATCAAGGCTAGTGGAGCAAATGATGGAGAAGTACAAAATCAGACATAGAACATCTACTCCTTATCATCCACAAGCAAATGGTCAAGTGGAATCCACTAACAAAGTCATTGAAGGTATCCTAACAAAGACTTTTCATCTACATAGAAGAGATTGGGTAGATAGGCTTCCTGAAGCCTTGTGGGCCTATAGAACTACATGGAGAAACACAACAGGCCATACTCCTTATGAGCTTGTTTATGGAAAGCAAGTTTTATTTCCCATAGAGTTCCAAATTCAAACATTCAAGATGGCAGTTCAGCTAGGACTTGATCTAACGGAGGCACAAAAGCATAGACTGGAGCAAATTAATGAATTGGATGAGATCAGACAAGATGCAGTTCAGAAAACAAGTCTAGTCCAACAGCAAAGGGCTAGATGGCATGACAAGAACATCAAAGAGAAGAAATTTAAAGAGGGTGATTGGGCTCTCTTGTTTGATTCAAAATTCAAGGATTTTCAAGGGAAATTTCAGACACATTGGCTTGGGCCATATGAAATTGTTCGAATTTTTGATAATGGGGCAGTAAAAATCAGAACTATAAATGAAGAAGAGGTCACTTTTCTTGTGAATGGCCATAGACTGAAGCTATACCACAAGCCACTCTCAAGAGAAGAGTTTGTCAAGAAGTTCCAAGGAGACAATGATGTGAAGTTAATGAAGAAGAGTCTCTCTTCTTCATCAACTTGATTAAATTTTCTGAAGCATTTCTCTTTTAAAAAAAAAAAAAAAAAAAAAAGAAGAAGGTATAAACATGAAAACCAATCACTGATTGGCATGTTTATACAGAAAAGATAGGGTGAAAATCAGAGTTTCTCTGACACTCTAGCTTTTCCCATTTTTGTTTCTAAGCAGCTGTTATAAAAATCATAAGTTCAGTGCCATAGTACTTATGATTCATTTCATCTCATTCCATTCACTATCCATCCATACTTCATCTCATCCATCATTCACATCTCACTCCATTCCATTTCATTCATTTCACTCCATTCCATTTCATTCATTTCACTCCATCTTCCATTCACTTCATTTTCATGTCAAAACATAGAATTTGACATCTTGCTGCAAGTGAATAAAAATATGCCATGAATTGCAGTACAACCCTTATGTTCCTTCATTCCATGAACTAAATCCATTCTTATTTCATTATCCACTTCATAATCCATCATCCATTTCATCCATTTTCATAAACATTTCACCCATCTCCCAGAAACATTTCATTTTCATAATAAAAGTGTTCTACAGGGACATTCTGCAGCTCAGTGTACATTTTGTAGCTGATCGGCCTTTCTGCAGCCCGATAGTTTTTCACAGCTACAAATCCTGAAGGCATCAACCAGCAGACATCAGAGTTACAACAAAGTGATCCAGAGAATTCATGAATCAAAGACATCAAGAAAATAGTGAAAGATTCCTCCAAAGATGAGCAGAGAAGACAAAGGCTACACAAACATCAAGGGCAAAGGTAACAAATTTAAATTACGATGGCAATTCATGAAAATTTAGCATAGTTTAGTTGTGAAATTATTCAAAGAGTTGTTTTAATTATTTTATTGATCAAACACCAAACAAAACCCTCTATAGACTTTGTATTAAAACTTCCAATTCAAATTTTCTATCCAATAGCATTTGAGCGGTGGAACTGCCAAATCATTTGAAATTCCCACGACTCTTAACCAAGTTCTTTAATGATGAAGATTTTTCCTGCCGTCGTAAATCCTCCGCTGTCTCCTCAAATCATTAATTCATTCCTCCACCTCACTTCACCACTCTATGCCGTGACCATTTGCCATAACGTCATTCCGTAGCCAGTATTACATTCCGAAGGCAGAAGCATTATTATCATCAGGGACAGAACAAAAGAGGTACATTGCAAGCATAACGGTGTGAGAACTCACTGAACAGAGAGCATATCACTGAGAACAAAGTTCGGAGCATTGCACTGTCAACACAGAATTGTGGCCGTGAAGAGTTTAAAGCTTGTTGCTACCAGAAGACAGAGGTGCTAAAATTGAAGACTTTGCTACCAAAAACAGAGGTATGGTAGTAATTGAAGTTTGAAGTCTGTTATTACCAAAGACAGAGGTGTGGTAGTGACTGGTTTTGAAGTTATTGTTATCCGAGACAGAGAGGCTATAGTGTTGAATTTGAAGCATACCATTTGCTATTAGAGACAGAGGTTGAGTTTGAAGTCTGGTGTTACTAGAAACAGAAGCGTTTTTCAGTGATTGAGTTTGAAGTCTTCTGTTACCAGAGACGGAGGTATTGTACAAAAAGAAATTTGAAATCATCTACCACTGTCTATCAGAGACACATTAGCCCGAAAATTGAAATTGCTTCCATATCATTCCAAGGTTCAACAGAAGTACATCAGTCCGAGGATTCGAAGGCATTTTCCAAACAGAGGCATACAAACCAGAGATTTTTAAGACTGTAGCTATTTCAAATGTATGTTCTTCCAAAATTGAAGCCATTTTTTTTAGAGATTGAAGCCATTTTAATCCGAAAGTAAAAGCCATTGTTTTGTGGATAGAGAAGAGTGTTAATTGATAGTGAAAAATCATGGGTTTCATCGTAAGGATTGAGCCTATAGGATCAAAATATTTAGAAGGTTATCCACAATGCAAGGAGATGCTACAACAAATAGGATGGCTCCAATTCTTGGAAAAGTTTAATGGATGCCATAAGGAAGTCACCAAAACGTTTGCTAGATCATTCCAAGGCACTGAAGTTGAAATAGGAGATGTTAAGTTTACTGTTAATGAAGCTTTTATAGCAGAGGCTACAGGATTATCCAGAGCTGGGGAAAGATGGTTTAAAAATAGGGAATTCCATAATGACTCATGGAAACAAATCCTAAAATCACCAAACATGGATGTTAGTGTGTTCAAGAAGGGAATTCCCAGTACAACATTGAAGAGCAAATGGAGGAATATACTACTTCTTTTACAAAAAATTGTTACATGTGAGGGTAGATATGGGACATTTTATGTCTACCATATGAGACTAATGTTGCATTTTCTAGAAGAAGATTTGAATTTACCATATTTCTTGTATCAAAGTCTGAAGAAAATGGCTTCCTGTGTTCAGAGAAGAGTTCAGTTTTTGGAAACAACCCTGTATCATCATGGGTTAGTAAAAATTTTAATCGAGCATCATCTATCTAAATCAAATGATACATGGGGTGATTTCTTAATAAGAAATCATTTTGAGGAAGCAAAAGAACTATCACCTGAACCACAAGCCACAAAGAGAAGTAGGAGATGGAGGACTCCAACAGGTAAAATTGACAAACCGGTTCTAGAAAGCAGTGAAGAAGTCATTCTGGAGAAGTTGACTAGAATCAAGAGTCAACTCAAGGCAGAGAAGGAAATCAAGGAATCTGTTATGGAAAAAGGGGAGGGTTCCTCTCAACTTAGGAGAAGACACAGATTAAAAGGAAAACTGAAGAAAACATCAATCAAACAAACAGGGGTAATCAATATTGAAGATGAAGAAACATCTATGGAAGAGTATGATGATGAAGATTTTTATGAAGGCACCCCTGAGATTGATCCTGCTCAACAAGAAATCTATGATTATGTGGAAACTCTAGAGAGAACAGCTTCAGAAAGAGAAGAGAGAACCCCCAGTCCTCCACTAACTGAAATTGATATATTGAGGAGGGATAGGTATGAGTTGGAAGTGTTGAATAGACACATCAGAAATGAGAATGAAATTCTCAAAGATCAAATCAAGCTCAAGATTGACATGAACTCAACCTTATCCCTGCATATAGACAAAGTGGAGAGAACCAATGAGAAGATGAAGACAAGGAACAGAAAGTTGATCAGAGCACTCACAAACCTCAGGTTCAAACTTGTGATCAGAAAACCCAGAAGGCCTTTAGCATGCAGACAAAGGAAAAGAAGGGGATTATATGTCCTTGCAGAAGCCTCAGAATTCATAGGATAATTTGCATGAGGACATGCAAAGAGACAGCAGTGGGGGTATGTTGAGCCTCAAATTTGTGCTTTCCTTCACCTCATTTTACCTCATTCTCCCTTGTCCATTTCTATTTTAAACCCAATTGATCAATAAAAATAGTTAAAATTACTTATAGAATGGTTTACATGACTGACTTGTTGAATTTTGTGATTGTTGCCATTGTTAAGCATTTTGACCGGAACTAGCTGCAGAATGCAGGCATTCCGTAGCTAACCGGCGATTCTGCAGCTACCTTTATGTTTGAGTATGTTCCAGGTGGCCTCTTGAGGAAAAACGCATATGGGCATGATCCACGTCATGCCTACATGGTGTGTTGCTCGTCATGGAAGAGGAAATGAAGTTTGTGTACGGTTATGCACGTGGGAACACATTTTGTGAAAGAAGACTCCTACTAGGACTGTTACAGTCCAGGTGTCTTTTCTCTTTTACGCAGCCACCTTAAAGAC
Source organism: Pinus albicaulis (assembly GCA_034641835.2). Classification (NCBI taxonomy): domain Eukaryota; kingdom Viridiplantae; phylum Streptophyta; class Pinopsida; order Pinales; family Pinaceae; genus Pinus; species Pinus albicaulis. Next base: position 806,176,166 of record CM076583.1, on the reverse strand, counting down.
TCCTACGATGATTTGGATTAGGAAGACATCATTCCTAAATTATTGTAATTATTGTTACTTGCATTTACTTTAAAAACTCTTGAATAGGCCGAGAGCTTAGTTAGAAATTTTGTGTAGATTTGCTGCTAGATTTTGGTGTAAACTCTGTGTTACGTCTTTTAAGACACAGAGCATTATGTTCAGACTATTGCATTGTTAATGGAGCAGACAAAATTATCTTGAAGGCGTGATTTAATTGTGAAGTCGAATGCCGTCAAGTGGTAGAGGGCCCCTGCCCCTTGAATGGATTTCCTTAGCGTAAACTAGATAAGTTTTTCCTAGCTGTCTTTACGTTCTGCATATTGAATTAGTAGTTGTTGTGTTTTATATACTGTGGTCGTACTCATTCCAGTTCTTCCATAAGAATACATTCTTCCAACAGACCAAAATGATGAATGATTGATGACTATGGTATTGTAGGATATCAGTTAGATTTGTATTTGTTTTAGCTAGCTACTGTAGCCATAATTCGTTCCAGTTCTTCCACAAGAAGACACTTTGCCAATAAATCAAAACGATGAATGTTTAATGACTATGGTACCGTAGGATAGGATTTGTATTTGTTTTAGCTAGCTACTGTAGCCATAATTCGTTCCAGTTCTTCCACAAGAAGACACTTTGCCAATAAATCAAAACAATGAATGTTTAATGACTTTGGTACTGTAGGATAGGAGTTGTATCTGTTTTTAACTAGAGACTGTAGTTATATTCATCATAGTTCTTTCACAAGAAGACATTCTTCCAATAAATCTTAACAATGAATGATGAATAGCTATAGTGTCATAGGAATTAGTTGTAGTTTTAAGTCTTCACTATCATAGTTGCACTTGTCCTAATCACTCTTCCACAAGAAGAAATTCTTCCAAGACATCCTTAAGAAGTTCAAGATATGACTGTGATGTGACAACTTAGTTTCATTTGCTTTCAGTTCATTGCTTTCAATTGCATATAAGTCCATAGTCAAAATTGTTCTACCTCTTCCACAAGAAGGAACTCTTCCAAAATATCCCTCATGATGAACAAACTGATTGTGTAACTTCATAGGATAGTGCATGTTAATTAGAATGCTCCGAAGTTTCATTTTGCATTTAATTCATGTCCAGCTACTTCATTTCAAAGTTTGATGATGGCTTATGGTTTAACATTGTTCTAGTTTAGAAGCATCTTAAGCTCATGTTTAAATCAATTCATTGCATTCATATCTCATAGTCACACTGTCACCCTTTGCACAGTAGATCATTTTAGTTGATAGGATTCCTAAGACAACCTTCATTATTTACAAATATCTTTTTGTTCTGAAAACTATCAGTGATCCATAACTTTAGGAACAAAAGATAAAATCATTACAAGGTCTGAAATATCTCTGCAAATTCCTCACTATAAACAGAGCTTTTCCTCAACAGAACTACCCTGAAAAGAAACCAATAACTCTTGAAGAATAGACTCTGACCTTCAATTGAAATTGCAGAATAGAACTAGCAATTAGTCATGAATAGATGAGTTTAGAATAGAATGTTGCATCATGATTAGTGTCTGATTGTCTAGTTAGAAAATTTGCATATTTAAGTGATCATTTCTCAAAGTCTAGTTTGTGTCATTTGTTTAAAAATTCATCATCAAGCTCTTGTTTCTATTCAGTCATAGTTTAGATGTTGTTTCAGTGTTTTTGATTACATTTGCCATTCCATACATTAGGCTCAACTGTGTTTTTGACTACCATATGACACCGGGGTAGAAACCCTACATCTACTACAGAGGTAGGAAGTACAGAGATATTGAGCGTAGGTTGGAGAACACCTACGAAGAGGGTGACTATGCTAGGGTGGTGGACACAGAACAAAAAAATCCAATGGAAGATGATAGTGAGGCAAAACAGTTTGGGGAGGCACTCCTCAAATCAGTGCAGGATCTGGCGAGACAGATTGAGGTGATGGGTCAGAGATTCATTGCTATGGAGGCTAGACAGCGTGAAACCCCAAGGGGTTTCCATGTTGGAGAGGGTTCGGGCACATCCCATCATTTGCCAGAGCGGGATGCCACTCCGCACCAGGCATCACATGCACCCACACGTTCCACTATGCCCACCTTTCTGGGTGCAAACACAGGGGCAAGAGTACAGCATGAGCCAGAGCCTGGTCACATGGGTGAATATTTTGCTGAGTACCAGGCATATGGACAGGAGTTCAAGGATGCCCTTTCATTCAGAGATTTTGTTCAGCTCCAGCGGGATAGCAGACCCCGCGATCATCACAGAGGGCACCGACATTATCATGATGGGGACACACAGCGTACAACGAGCCAATTCCATTTGCCAACGTTTGATGGCTCATCAAACATTTCAACAAAGTCTTGGGTGGAGAAGCTAGATATATATTTCCAGCTTAACCAGATGGCAGAGTCGGAGGCCATCAAGGTGGCTATGTTGCATTTGGATGGTGAGGCCCAGGACTGGTGGTTCCATGGGATGGTGACACTCATGCATTCGACAGTGACCACATATGCCGAGTTCACCTGGAGACTGATAGAGAGATTTTACCAGAGGGATCCGGAGGAGAATTTTGTTGAGCTGACGAGGCTCAAACAGACCGGGAGCCCAGCGACGTATATTGCAGATTTCCTGAGGGTTTCAGTGATGGTGCCAGATCTATCCGTAGCACGGATGATCTACATGTTTTTTGAGGGGTTAGCAGAGCCACTTCGGGGTCTAGTCAGATCCACTAGACCAACCACACTCCAGGACGCCATTGGCAAGACCCGGGATTTGCAGGATGCCTTACCCAAGACCAGGACACCTTGCCCCTAGAGACAGGATTTCTAGCCAAAGGGGAAGGATGTGAGGATTCCGCCTCCAAAGGGGAATCAGGGTAGGGTACAGCTAGATGATGATGCTAGGAGGGAGTTGAAGAAGAAGAGGTTGTGCTTTACCTGTCAGGAGCCGTGGGCACCAGGACAATGATGTGCTACGATAAAAGCACATTTAATCGAGGTCTTCTCTGAGAGCAGCAAGGAAGAGGATGAGTATGAGGATGGAGAGGCCAGAGACAGTCAGATAGTGCAGGACCATTTTCCACCTCCACCTCTAGGAGCAGGAGGTGCAACTTTTGCACCCACAGGGAGAACCCTTGCAGCATTGCGAGGAGTACCCAAGTATTTGACGCTGCGTGTCTGAGGGACAGTAAGGGGGCAGCGAGTTTCGGTTTTGGTAGATAGTGGGGCAACCCACAACTTCATCGATGCACTGATGGTTGAGCAGAGAGGCATACCGATAGAAAGATTCGATGGATTCTCAGTGTTCAGTGGCTGATTACTTTGGGGAAGGTCACCACAGATTGGGAGGCCTTGGAGATGGAGTGGGATGATAATAAGACTGGGAAGCATGAGAAGATACGTGGGATGCACACTTACCCACCCCAGACTGTTTCAGCTCACCGGATGGAGGCAGACTTCTGGAAGGAAGACATAGAGTGGGTGGTTGAGTTGCGGGCATCAGAGGTAGGGACTACCGGGCAGACAATTCATCTAGATATACGGGCCATCCTTGACAGATATGATACGGTTTTTGGGGAGATACTGCCGGGACAGCCACTAGATCAGGGGTTTGAGCACACTATTGAGCTAGAGCAGGGCATCCAGGCCATTATTACCACACCCTATAGGCACCCCAAAGCCTATCAGGATGAGATTGAGCGGGCCATCCAGGATTTTCTGGCTCTTGGACACATTCATCCTAGCACCAGTTCTTTTTCTTCTTCAGTGGTGTTGGTGAAGAAGAAGGATGACACATTGAGAATGTGCATTGATTACAGGGCCCTGAATAAGAAGACCATGAAGAACAGATACCCCATACCGCGGATAGATGAGCTGATGGATGAGTTGAGAGGAGCACAGTTCTTCTCAAAGATCGACTTGAGATCTGGGTACCACCAGATTCACGTGAGGGAACAGGACATTCCCAAGACTACTTTCAGGTGCCATTATGGCCACTTTGAGTTCTTGGTTATGCCTTTCGAGCTAACCAATGCCCCAGCTACTTTCCAGTCATGCATGAACCATATCTTCCACAGTCATCTGAGGAAGTTTGTGTTGGTCTTTTTCGATGATATATTGATATATAGCAGGACTTGGGAGGAGCATCTCCAACATATAGAGGCAGTGCTACATATCTTGGAGGAGCAACAGTTCTATGCTAAGCTCTCCAAGTGTGAGTTTGGGTTGACAGAGATGTTGTATTTGGGTCACATCATAGGAGTGGACGATGTGAGGGTCCATAAGGAAAAGATCAGGGCCATCAAAGACTGGCCAGAGCCGAGAAACATGACGAAACTTCAAGGATTTTTTGGTATCTGCACTTATTACAGGAAGTTCATCAAGAGTTTCTCTCAGCTTGCTACGCCCCTTACAGATTTGACGAAGAAGGGGGCATTTAGTTGGACAGATACAGTGCAGTGGGCTTTTGACAGGCTCAAGGAGGTTATGAGCAGCTGCCCAGTGCTTGCATTGCCAGATTTTACGTAGCCTTTTGTTTTAGAGTGTGATGCATCGAGAGAGGGGATCGACGTAGTTTTGATGCAGGGAGGCCACCCTATAGCCTATGAGAGCTAGAAGCTCCTTCCTCATGAGCGGTTGTATCCTATATACGACAAGGAGATGCTGGCCATTATGCATGCATTGGCCAAATTCCGACAGTACTTAGTGGGTAACAGGTTCAGGGTGATGACTGATCACAACAACCTCATGTTCTTTTTGGAGCAGAAACAGCTACATGAGAGGCAACATAAGTGGATCAGCAAGATCCAGATTATGAATTTGACATTGAGTATGTCAAGGGGAAGAACAACGTGGTAGCTTATGCACTTTCACGCAAACCAACCACGTTGTCTCTGATGAGTTTGGATACAGATTGGAGGGCTCGACCCTTGGTGGAGTACTCCAAGGAAAGTAGCATAGCATAACAATGGACCAGATAAGGAAGTCTGATGAATCACTTTCTGATAGCTGACATGACTTAGGATGAAAGTGATGGATGATCTATGCCCTATAAAGATAAAAGGTTGGAGATTCCTTAATATCAAAATCCATGACATCGAGGACATGAATTCTTCATGAGCAACTAGGTGTCTCACCACTGTTGTTGGAGGTCCCTAATTAAGAGGGACTTTGAATTTATTCCACTTATGTGCTAGGTCGGCCTGGAATATAATATAGACTTAAATGTCTTAAAGGTCGTGTCACACACCCCTAAATATGCCTTTATAATGGAGAGACTTGGATTTCATTAGACACACATTGTGTGGAGGATTTTCTTCTCTCTTGATAGTGATGGAGTTGCATTCTTGGTGCTGCGTATTTATGGAGAGTTCTCTGTTTGGGTTGTTCTGGGGTTATGTGTGACATGCTTGGCTGAATGACCTATTGGAGACTTTGCTGGTAGAAGCATCCTGCTGATCACCGTAACGCCACCATTCATTATATCTGTTTTGGCTTGTCTTCCATCGATCTATTAATATGTTCTATCTCCTTCAGTATTGTGTGCCCTAATCTGAAATGGCATAGAACATGTTCATAAATTAACATGGTATCAGAGCTTTATGGGGAAGACAATTCCCAATTTGTGTTGAATTGCAAATATCCGATCTATTGATCCATTGTGCAACATAATCACAAGTGAATAGCTCACGGAGGAGAGACTAAGTCTCTGTCTTAGCCACAACAAATCAAGTTCAAGAATAGGGAGGCATAGATGATTTTTTTAGGGTCAATTTAGGAGGGCCGATGGACTTTTCAGAGGGTCGAGGTAGGAAAGACGTCTCTTTGGACTATTTTATTGATGGTTTGTCTATAAACAAGAGTGTTGAATGCCTGTGAGGTTTCACTGAAGCCTACCGTAGAGATTAAGGAGGTTCGCAGACTGCTTAAGGGCTAGAAACAACTCAGACCTACAGCTAAGTGTCATGACCTTCAAGGAAGAGATAGATGTAGCTCTAAGGAGCATTTATGGGACAAAATTAAAGGGTGTTAGGGACTATGGTTCGTGCCCTAACCATTCCAGATTTGAAGCATGGAGAAAACCCTAAAAAAGGGAGCTGAAGTATGCATTTTGGGTGCATCTTGATGTATGTTGGATCCTAGTTTAGGGTCAGATTTTCATTATTTATCTAGCAGCATGTGGAAGCCAAAGAAGAAGATTGCTCTGTCATAGGAGGATAGCCACTAGATCTGAAGCAATTTCTGTGCATATTTAAGGGTTTAAATATTGTTTGAAGGTCCTGAAGGACAGCAGAAGGAAGTCAACTTCTCTGAGTAGGCTTGGGCATGATTTGAAGTTGTGGTGCTAGGCCACAAGGCATAGCACACAACTCGGTCAAATTATAGGGCTGTCAAAGAGTGGAAAACAACCTAAGGAGGCAGTATGGCATTGAAGGAACCCCTCCTAGGTAAATCGCAACCGTAGAAGGGTTTGTTTGCTGACTGTGTGATGAAACTGGGGCTGCAGTAACTGCCCTATCTAACAGTGCAAACTGTATTACAGCAGTGTCTTGTGGAGGTGTGTCGGGTCCATGATTTATGGGGCAGTGTTTGGATCATGTGCTTATCATCTTTATGATGTGCGAAGGTGACAATGTGACTTGGACTTGTTGTCATAAAGGACCTTGTACAACAGAAGGTGGACACACTTGGAAATTCATGATTAGATCATTAGTAAGTATTTTGATGAGGGTAGCAGGACTGGAGATATCTAAAATTGGTACGCTAATAGAATGGAATCGTATGCTACTATATTAGGGAGTCATTGGCGCAAAGGACAGTCCATTTTTTGACAAGGTATGTATCAAATACCTACTATGGATTGCACACCTTTCTGTTGCAAAGAAGATATTATTCTGGGCATGCAGAACAAATCTGTATATTGCTAGACAAATTGTATGTCTAGCAATGCTCAAACCAGAAAACAGAACTTGTCATGCAAGCTTCAACTGTTTAGGAACTGTCTAGCAAGTTTGTCTAGTCAACAAGGCAACATATCAGAATGTCATAGCAGGCCTAATGGCCTGAGAGTTCTATGTACTCAGAATTGAATGATGCCCTAATTTCTACAACATAACTAAGGGACGATCAGCGTAGGGGAAAAAATCTAGGGTGAAGGCAAGCCACATTGATAGAAATGATTGTTAGCAAGTGTTGAGAGGGCTGACATGGATTGTGGCTAAGCCCTAACCAGATTGCAGAATACAACAGGGTACCAACACATGAGAAGGTGTGTTTTTGTGTTAAATTGTTGGTCCTATTTTGGACAGTTGGAACATTTTAGTACAACCTACGAAAGTGAAGAAGGGAGGGCTAACGTGTTGGTTAGAAGCCCTAACCAGTGTAATGATTGGTGATAGGATCAAATTCATATGCAACCTATGGGATCCATGTGTTGGGGTTCTCTTGGGTGTTAAGAAACCCCAACTAGGACCAGATCTCACAATGAAGTAATGGGTGTCCTAGGACAGGATTGTTAGAGAAGTCTCTTGGTAGCCACGAGGAGGATTTCCTAAGTGTTAGGATGCCCTAGCTAGAGGTAGATGCTACAACAAGTATTGGTCACTTGTGATCTGCTGGAGGGCAATGTGAGAGTGGGCCAAGTGAACGTGGATTGTGCATTTATGGTATGTTGGAGGACAGTGTGATAGTACCCATGTTGGGGCCCAGTGTGCACCATCTTCATGGACCTCGGTGGTTGCTAGAGGTCAAGCATATGATCAACCAGGAGCAGTTTTGTGTAGCCCTAGACTTGTGTGTAGAGAAATTCTACAACAGATGATGGGCAATCCTCCTAGCCTGTATTCATTGTGGAATATAGACATCTTGCAGCGATAGGTGGTAGCCCTTCATGCCCTATGTTGGCCTTCATCGGTGCAGCACAGGAAGACCATACTGGTTTGAAGTCCCTAAGTAACTGAGGAGCAGCAATGAGAAGATTGAGAATTGTTCACAAACGGAGTTGTGAACAATTCGACAGGAGTCTTGATGTGTTATTCCCTTGATGGAATAAGGCACAGCTAGCGAGTAGATTGGCAGCCAAGCTTTAGTGGCTAGATGGACTTGGAGCATTGATAGAGTCAAGAGCTACAGATCGGGAGCCGTAGGACCGAGCTGGTACAGGGCATGACCGAGAAGAGCTGAGAGAGAATGCGACAACGACATGGTCAGAGTATCTTGTTGAGGGCAGATTGGTTGTCGATGGAATGACACCAAACCCAGTTTTGTATCTTGTATAAATGGGTGTATGAAGTCCACTATCCTTGGTACGGGAGCCCTAGACTGTTGTATCATATTTTGATTAATATAATGAAGTTGGGTTAAAAATTGTAAGAAGTTTTCTATATTTTGTGCATTGGTATATTTTGTGCTATTTATATTTTGTTGTGCAAAGTAGTATCATTGTGATTATTGGTTTGGTAGTGTGAAAGATTTTAAGACACTATCCTAGACCCAAGATCGTGGAAAAGAAACATGGTATCAGAGAGCATCTGAGCTACTTTAAGGAATAGTGAATCAGAGTGTGGTCAGCGAAGAAACTCAGAGGGAGTTGTGGGTGTCTAGATCAAGGAGCAAAAGGTTAAGCTAAAGAAGAGTCTAGGTTGGCTTGATGTTAATAAGCCATGTAAAAACTTGTCAAGCCAATGTGGACACCCAAACGAAGCCTTTATATTTTGTATAAATAGAAGGTGAGGGAGGCTAAGATAACATCCAAGCAAAAATATTTAGGAGTAAAACACCTTCTGATGTAAGCCACAGCTTGAAGAAGAGAAGACTGAAGCCTGAAATGACTGTTTTGAGGTCAGATTAGAAGATATAATAGGGCCAAGGAGTAGCTTCGTAAATAAGCTGATAGTAGGGTTGTTTTGGTAACAAAAGGGGTGGCGTATTTATTGTTTAAGAGAGTCTCAGACAATGTAGTTATTACAGGGATAACGCATGTCTATATTAGGCTTGTTGGAGGGGCCGTAAGGACTAATTCCTACAACAAAAGTAAGGGAAAATCACCATATGGGAGCAGCTCTAAGGAGTGCCTGGTCTTGCTAAGCACGAAAAAAAAATATGATTGATTTTATAAAATCTTGTCAACCCTGCCGCTGCCTTCTACATAATTCTGTATACAAGTTTAAATCTATTGAAATTTTAACAATAAAAATCATAGATATTAGGAAAATACCTTTAGAACTTATCAATACACACTCTCCCTCTCTGATTTGTCGAAGGTTGCAATTTTATCTCCATATGCTGGCAACGAACCACATGTTTTCTGCTCCGAATTGCAGAGAAAGCCCCAAATCAGGAGAATAATATCTCAATTAAAACTGGAAAAAGAGTTAAAACAACTCTAATATAATAAAATTGCATTAAAAATATAGTCGAATCCAAAGTGCAGTGAAGAATAGAAGGGTATGGCATTTGTGCCAAAATCATAAAGATTGTTAAAGATCACCGAACTCTGTCCCGAACCTGGCCAAGGGAAAATAGCCGCCCGAAATTAAATTTTAAGAAGCCGCCGAAATTAAATTTTAAGAAGCCGCCCGAAATTAAATTTTAAGAGGTACCAAAATCTTATAAAGCAATTGCAATAGTCGTTTTGATTTTCATAAAGTTCTAATTTTATTTAAGCAAAAGGAGGTCATCTAGTATTTTTATTTGAGCAAAAGAGGTCATTTCACATCTAGGAATAAATTTTAATAGGTCCATTTAGAGTTTAGACTAGCGGCCAAATTATATTTTAATAGGTAGTAAAAAATTATAAAGCAATTGCTATATTGGCTTTGGTTTTCATTAAGTTTTATTTTTATTTGAGTAAAAGGAGGTCATCTAGTATTTTTGGTTTTCATTAAGCTTTATTTTTATTTCAAAAACAAAAGTTCAATTCAAATAGAAGTTATATTTAATATTTAATGATGTCGAAGACCGATAAAGTAATAATGTTAGTTTAATTAGAGCATCAATAAAAACTATATTAGAGAATATAGTTTTTACACGGGAACTCGTGCGTGCTGCTTGATCTAGGCTGGTGTTTGAAATTCTGACTCGGCCCTCTGCCACGATGGCCCCCCAGAGTTTGATCTCGATAGGTAACCACCCCCTGCTACTCCTAAAAATGATGCGCAACCTCCTCATGACGAATCTACAATTTCTTTTGTCTCTTTGGTTTCCTCAATGGGACCTCCATGATCACGCCCAACTATGACAAAATTTGTGAAAAAACTCGATGGAAGACCAGAAACCACTCTGCCTCCAACACTCCCACACAGAGAAGCCCTCTAATGGGAGCTTTCTCCTTTTCATTTACAACTCCTTATGTGAGAGAACACTACAAGCTCCATCTCAACATGATGAAGTGTAGATATTGTGAGTAATTCAAAATGAGGCTTTGAAAATTATCCAATTGTCTACATTTGGTATACATGATAATAATGGCATTACCCACAAACACATATCCTCATAACCAGTACCTAGTTCTCTAAGAAACAATTAATGTTTCTAATATGCTCAGTTAGAGATGAAGGATTCTCCTGGGAGGTCAATTTGCTGGTTTGGGGTGTTGTACTTTTAGTAGTTAAGGGGTTAGTAGTTAAGGTGTTTAGGGGTGAAGGGTTAGGGGTTAATGGTCACAGGTTAAGAGGATAAGGATTTATGGCTTAGGAAGTTCATGGATTAATATAGGTTAGGGGTTAATGTCATAAGATTTAATGAATGAAGGGGTATATGGGTTATGCTTTATGAGTGCAGGGGTTAAGGGAATATGGATTGGGGGTTAAGGGGGTAGGGAATTTAGTGGTTATGGGTTAAGGGATTATGTTTTGTGATAATTGGACTCCTAATCCCCTTATCACCATTATTTTGGGTTCCCTTATCAATTTCTCTCGTTGCCTTCCCTCTAGGTCCCCTAGGCCCTATGAAATTAGGTCTTAAGCCCCCTTCTCATTCTCTAATGCTAGGATTATAGATCTTAGTAAACCATGCTTGCACCTCTGACTTCTACACATACATGCTACTCTTGTGTCCCCTTGGCCTGTTCAAGACACCATAAGATACCCCCCCCCCAAGAAACTTTTTTGTTATGTCATTCCACTTTTCCTAATGTTATGACCCCCCAAATTTGGTCTCAATGCCCCTATAAGTACACCCGTGGGTCCCCTTGGCTAAGGGAGTAAACGTATTAGGGGTTATGGGTTGTGATAAGGGAGCCCCTAATCCACTTATCACAACTAGAAATAGGCTTATGAACACCATCAATATCTATTGTAGGTGTTGTGATGAAAGAAATAATGAATACAAAATTTGTGGTCAATAGGACAGGGAAAAAGTATGCCAGAAACATAGTAGGAAATTTTGGAAAAAAGGTTTAAGTAACCGGGACTGCTCTTCCGCTCTTATCTCCTTAACCTTGCTCTTCTTTAAACTCTTTAAACCCTCCCTGTAATGGGAGCTTTCTCCTTTTCATTTACAACTCCTTATGTGAGAGAACACTACAAGCTCCATCTCAACGTGATGAAGTGTAGATATTGTGAGTAATTCAAATCGAGGCTTTGCAAATTATCCAATTGTCTACATTTGGTATACATGATAATAATGGCATTACCCACAAACACATATCCTCATAACTAGTACCTAGTTCTCTAAGAATCAAGTAATGTTTCTAATATGCTCAATTGGAGACGAAGGATTCTCCTAGGAGGTCAATTTGCTGGTTTGGGGTGTTGTTTTCAGCTTTGGATACTTAGTGGTTAAGGGCTTCAAGGGTCAAGTGTCAAGGGCCAAAGGGATTTAGGGTCAGAGGATTTAGCGGTTAAGGACTCAATATTTAGGAGATTTAGGTGTTAGTGGTTAAGGGGTTAGTAGTTAAGGTGTTTAGGGGTTAAGGGTCATAGGTTAAGAGGATAAGGATTTATGGCTTAGGAGGTTCATGGATTAATATAGGTTAGGGGTTAATGTCATAAGATTTAATGAATGAAGGGGTTTATGGGTTATGATTTATGAGTGCAAGGGTTAAGGAAATATGGTTTGGGGGTTAAGGGGATAGGGAATTTAGTGGTTATGGGTTAAGGGCTTATTTTTTGTGATAATTGGACTCCTAATCCCCTTATCATCACTATTTGGGGTTCCCCTGTCAATTTCTCTCACTGCCTTCCCTCTAGGTCCCCTAGGCCCTATGAAATTAGGTTCTAAGCCCCCTTCTCATTCTCTAATGCTAGGATTATAGATCTTAGTAAACCATGTTTTCACCTCTGACTTATACACATACATGCTACCCTTGTGTCCCCTTGGCCCGTTCAAGACACCATAATATACCCCCCCCCTCCCCCTCATTCAAGACAGTAGATTTTTTCCTACATTTCTTTGAATCATTTGGAGATGAGCTGGTTGCGGTTATTGAAGAGTCTAGGGTTTCTAGCTCTATCTATCAGCCTTTCAATGCCACTTTTTAACTCTCATTCCTAATTCTAACCATCTTGTTTCCTTTAATGAATTTTGGCCCATTTCGTTGTGTACTTGCTTATACAAGATTATTGCTAAATTTATTTCCTCCAGGTTGAAACCCTTTCTCTCCAAGAACATTTCTGCAGAGCAATTCGCCTTTTTGGATGGAAGGCAAATCCATGAAGCAGTGGGGGTAGCTCAAGAAACCCTCCACAGCCTCAAAAAGAGTGGGAAAAAAGGAGCTATAGTAAAAATTGACCTCTCTAAGGCCTATGATAGGATCAACTAGATGTTTTTAAGACTCTTGTTGATGCATCTTGGCTTCAGATATGATTTTGTAAGATGGATTATGGGGTGTGTCACTTCTTCGTCGATCGTTGTCCTTATAAATGGTACAACCTCTGATTTCTTCAAACCACAAAGGGGCCTTCATCAAGGGTGCCCTCTCTCCCCCCTTCTTTTTCTATTGGCTGCTGAAGGCATCAGTTTAATGATTCACGAGGCTAAGAGACAAGGGGAGCTCAAAGGTATTGAAGTAGCGGCCAATCTCTGGGTAACCCATCTCCTCTTTGTAGATGACATCTTGCTGTTTAGTAGCAGGATTATAGAATATTGTCGGTGTTTAAAGAAGATCCTAGACCTTTTTGTAAAAGCGACTGGACTAAGTATAAATGGCCAAAAATCTTCCCTGACCACTGCAGGGCTCTCAAGGGTGGAAGTGGACAGAATAAAAGACTACCTTCACTTTGAAGTTAAAACTCTATAGGACTCCTTTAAGTATCTGGGATTCTTTCTTAAGCCAGATAATTATCGGATTCAGGATTGGAAATGGCTCTTAGCTAAAATTGAGAACAGGATGAATCACTGGAGTTTCAAATGGCTGTCCAGAGCAGGGAGGTTGGTTCTAATCAAATCTATGGTGATGGAAATTCCGGTTGACTGGGATAGCCTCATTTGGGTGCCAAAAAGTATTCTGATGAATATCAACAAAATCTATAGCAGATTCCTATGGGCAGGCTCCAAGTCGGAACACGTAACCCGTTGGGTTGCGTGGGAAAAATTAGTCAGACCAAAATGTTGGGATGGCTGGGGAATAAAGGACCTCTTTCCATTCTCAAGGTCTCTAGCGACGAAAATAGCTTGGAGAATAATCACTACGGAGAACCTCTAGACTTCGGTAACAAGGAGGAAATACATAGACCCTATGCCAACTTTGGTCTGGCTCAGACTGCCTCAAAAATCATTCAAGAATTCATCAGTGGTGTGGAAGGCTTTGGTGGCAGCTGTAAAAATTATTAAACAAGGTTTGGCCTGGAATGTTGGGGATGGGAGATTGGTCAGACTAGGTCGAGATCCTTGGGTGGGCTGTATGGGTTCTTTTGTGCTCTCGAGAGACGTGATCAAGCACCTTAATAATAGAGGGTTGCATTTCCTAAACCAAGTAGCTGACTCTGGAAATTCTTCGATTTGGAGACAAGAATGGATATCTAGGAATGCTCTATTCTTGGAGGAAAGATGGTTTGAGGAATGGGAGAACTATATATCTGGCCTACTGAATTCCCATATCCGAATTACTGACAAGAAAGATGAGTTGCAGTGGGTGCACTCTCAGACTGGTATGTATACCCCTAAGCTGGGTTATGCTTGGTTGATGTCTCAGAATGGGTGGGAGGATCCCTTCTGGTGGTCAAAACCATTGTGGAAGCTAAAAGGGCCAGCTAAGACAAGATTGTTTTTCTGGTGTGTTCTTCAGAAGAAAGTCCCCACCTGGGATTTCCTTCAAAAAAAATGGAAAATTGGTCCAGGGTGGTGCTCTCTATGAAAAGACAGTGAAGAATCAGTGCAACACGTTTTTCTCTCTTGCCCCTTTACCATTAGCCTTTGGAATGAAAAGCTGAGGATGAAAAATATTCCTCAGAGATAGGAAGGCCAACTGTTCTTAGAAGCATGGCAAAGATGGTGGCAGGAAGCTCCTAACGACAAATTTAGAACTATGCCCTTCTTGATTGCCTGGGGAATGTGGATTGCAAGAAATCAATTGATCTTTAAAGATACTCTTTTCCCTATTGGTAAACTGCCAGTAGAAGGGGCAGCCATCTTTGAAAACATCCCTAACCCTTGTGACTCTCAGAAATTCAGAGTTGTTCAGAGGGAAGTGGTTAGGGGAACTAGACCCTTATCACCATTATTTTGGGTTCCCCTATCAATTTCTCTCGCTGCCTTCCCTCTAGGTCCCCTAGGCCCTATGAAATTAGGTCCTAAGTCCCCTTCTAATTCTCTAATGCTAGGATTATAGATCTTAGTAAACCATGCTTGCCCCTCTGACTTCTACACATACATGCTACCCTTGTGTCCCCTTGGCCCATTCAAGACACCATAAGATACCCACCCCCCCCAAAGAAACTTTTTGGTTATGTCATTCCACTTTTCCTAATGTTATGATCCCCCAAATTTGGTCTCAATGCCCCTACAAGTACACCCTTGGGCCCCCTTGGCTAAGGGAGTAAACATATTAGGGGTTATGGGTTGTGATAAGGGAGCCCCTAATCCACTTATCACAACTATAAATAGGCTTATGAACACCATCAATATCTATTGTAGGTGTTGTGATGAAAGCAATAATGAATACAAAATTTGTGGTCAATAGGTTAGGAATCATCAAGATGTTGAACCATACAATGTAAAGATGGTTTTCAATGCTAGCTAGTGATCTAGTCACATAAAAGAGTCCCCCATAAATTTGTGCTTTGGGACACCCCTAGGATTCAATAATTAATCTAAAGTGAGAGGATTCGTTGCTAAGGTGACAATGGAAATGACCTTGGGTTGACGCAAAATGACACTTAGTGATCCTTACAAAACTAGGGTGTCGGTTTCATCATCAACAAGAGGCACAATTGACAAGTGGCAACATCTCACATTTAAAGGCACTAAGCAACAAATATTTATGCATGTTTTTCCACCGAGGGTACCTTAATTCACATTTCCTAAGGCACAAATCACATATTTGGATTAATTTTGGATAACTTGTCATATTCCACTAGCTTCGTGCATGAAGAGGAGCTCCCATGCTTTAAGAAGATTTTGGTGGATTTCATGGCATAGTCAAGGGTCTCATGTATAAAAGAAGAACGTCATAGATAGTTGGTTTACCTTTTCTTTCACACATTGAAAGAAAAGATTCATGTATTTTAAGGTGTGTTTTATTGTTCAATTCAGATATTTGGAAGCACAATTGCACAAGTGGAAACATCTCAAGAATGTCATAAGAGTAAAAAAGATTTAGAATTCCTACCATATTTATTAGGATTTAGATTTCGCACTAATGTTTTCCGGAGTTTTCTACCTTTTTTTTTTATAATTTGGTTTAAATTGAGAATAAAACTCATTACTATTCAATGAAATTATGATTTAGATTTCCCAATATTATTTTTAAGAGTTTCTAATTTCCATTTTGTTTAAATTGAGAATATAACTCATTCTTATCCAATGAAATCACTATTTAGATTTCTTGATATTTTTAGATTTCCCACCATTTTTATTAAGAGTTAGATTTCCCACCAATATTTTTAGGGTTTTTTACTATTTAAATTGAGAATAGAA
Organism: Pinus albicaulis; assembly: GCA_034641835.2. Taxonomy (NCBI): domain Eukaryota; kingdom Viridiplantae; phylum Streptophyta; class Pinopsida; order Pinales; family Pinaceae; genus Pinus; species Pinus albicaulis. The sequence continues at coordinate 806,160,065 of CM076583.1, read as the reverse complement.
CTCATTCCTATTCAATAAAATTTTGTTTGAAGATGCATTTGAGTGTGCTTTAGATACAATTGGAGTCACTAAAAAGTAAGAGCGTCGTGACTACAAGAAGAAGAAATGAAAAGAGGTAAATTTATGTTTTATTATAATGAATTATTTTAAGTTGTTTTTTTGTGATTTTGGACGTTGTAGCCGTCTTTTTTTTTCCTTGTGTGAAGCAGGTGTGCATGTATATTTAGGCAGATAAGTCTATTCTTTTGAATCAGTTCTTTTTTGGGTTCGTCAATCTTTTTATTGTGCTAGTGACATCGTTCCCCAATCATGTTGGTGACATCTATCCTCAATGCATGTTCGGCTCGACTGCATATGCTTTAATTCTTGATCGCGTCCACCATTTTTATGAGGCAAAACCACGCCATCTACATTTAATTATGGATTGCCTCCACAATTTTAGATGTTTGCATGTTAATCCCTTCCTTCAAAACCACAGTTAGCATTTCCTCAGTAAACACAACGAATTTCCAGTGTACAACAATCACAGACATCATCAAATTACTTGTGTTTCTTAATCAAAAATTCAAAAAAAAATGAGACTTGCAAGAAAATGTTACGCTGGTTGTCTCTGCCAGAAATGTTAGCGTTGAACCATTGCTTTCCTTCTTTGTTTTTCTCTTTTGGTTTTTATTTAAATTGAAATCCCTATATCATGTTTTTCGCTTGCATAACACTGCTCTGCAATTTGAGACTTCTATATCGGTGACAACAGAATTGAGACTTGCAAGCAAATTTTATTCTGGTTGTCTCTGCCAGAAATGTTAGCGTTCCACCATTGCTTTCTTTCTTTGTTTTTCTCTTTTGGTTTTTATTTAAATTGAAATCCCTATATCATGTTTTTCGTTTGCATAGCACTGCTCTGCAATTTGAGACTTTTATACCGGTGACAACAGATTTCATTCAACCTGCCAAAACACTGTTTACAAAGTTTTATTTCGAAAAAATATTCAATATGGTGTCTTTTAATGTGAGAATACCAATATTTTCAGTCACAAGATTTCTGAATTAGCATGAATATTATTTCTTCACCTTCCAGATGTTCAATATTTTCATAGAAGTAAGTTTTAACGATCGATACGGATTTCCAAATATAAGTTTTTTTTGGGGTTTTGTTCGGTTATAATACTGCGTTTTCAATTTTTGATGAATATTATGTTGGTTTACTATTACGTTTTTCTGTTAGCACTTTTATTATGACATTATTTTCAGTAGTTTCAGAATTTATTTGGCATAGAAAGTAACTAGAAGTATTGCAAATTGCTGTAGGTTAGTGTCAACAGATGGACTTGCGTTAATTTATATAATTCTTTAAGTCCCTAAATTATATATATGCCATATTGATCAACTGAAACTTCAAGATGAACCCTATATAATTTGTCCCTGTTTTGTCCCAATCTCAACCAACATTTTGGGGTGAAAATCATATCATTTTTTATGTCAATTTTGAAGCTGTGTCATATAACCAGTCCTGGTTTTTTGTATATATATGGTTGTATTCCATGGTTGTAATTCATAAGCTGTAAATACCCAAGAAGCATGTGCTATCACGCTATCATGCCTTAAGAACGTTTGAATAAATCCTTGTTAATTCTGGTATTCCCTGGTTTCTTTTATATATATGGTTGTTTTGTATATTTTTATTGCAGGTGATTATTAAGGAAAGAATTTTTAAAAATGGATAAGTTATTAAAGAGAAATTTGTTAGCCCATATTAGCTTTTCCTTAATCAAAAATTCAAAAAAAAATGAGACTTGCAAGCAAATGTTATGCTAGTTGTCTCTACCAGAAATGTTAGCGTTGCACTATTACGTTTTTATGTTAGCACTTTTATTATTACATTATCTTCATTAGTTTCAGAATTTATTTGGCATAGAAAGTAACTAGAAGTATTGCAAATCGCTATAGATTATTGTCAACAGATGGACCTGCATTAATTTATATAGTTCTTCAAGTCCCTAAATTATAAACAAAGGCCCAAAAACATCAAGAATCTGGACTACTTCGAATCTCTTATATAATTGGACTGCTTACAATAACCCATTGAATTTCATAATTTTGTATATGGCAGACTTTTCCTTTGCCTTTTTCAACTAGAAGCCCAGTATGTTAGCGTGCAGTTGTCTCTTCTACTGCTGTTCAACTACCAGTGCAATTTTCTCTTCTACTGTTGTTCAACTACCAATTCCATCTTGTTTTATTTGTGTCTAGCCCTCATTCCTAAACTATTTCACTTAGAATTAAAATTGTAATCCTTATTTAATTATGCTCGATGACACAACAGGTCTCTTTACAATAATGTATGCTACAAATTTTATGTAGAAGCCTAAAAGGTAGTCACATGAAGATGAATATAAACAGATTCTAGAGAAACTGGGGTTTATTCCTGAAAAGTATGAGCCTCTATTGTTTAGCTGCCTTTTTTGGAGTCCATAGAATCATAACCACAATGGCTTTGGGAGTTTTATTGACATTCACATGGCATCCATTGCTACAATATATCATTCAAGTGTTTCACTCAACATGATTACCGTTAGATGCTTTTCTCTCTTTCTTTTTTTATATTGGACTTATGTAATGGTTCTTTCAGCCTAGTTGTTCACATAGCAATTGTTTTTAACTTTTTTTAGCCTAGTTGTTTACATGGAAATAGTTTATTGTTTATCTTTAGGCAAAATAGCTCCTCAATTATTGTTATATGTTAACCCATTCACACCACCCTGCAATTTCTTCCCTGGAAATGGTAATGTCGTTGTGGCTTTAGACTATAAAATTTTACAACTCATACTTCTCTTTAAGAACAAAAATTAAATTGAACTCTTATGATCTGAATTGAACTCTTATGAAATGACAAGGATTTGCTAATAAAAATGTTTTTTTTGTTATGCATTCTATCCGCAGATATCCATACCGAGGTAAGAAATTATTTTTCGTTTTGGACGTCAATGTTTTTTTAACAATTATTGTGTTTTCTTTTCTACTTTAAGTGATCTCTTAATAACTTTTATTAAGTGTCGCAATCTATATGTGTAGGTATCCAATAATAATGAAAGACATCGTAAGAGATCACTTTTAACAGTGAGTAAAACCACAAAGTCAAGCCACATTACCAAAAAAAATGACAACATTTGATGTGGCATCATCAAAAAACACCCACAAAAGAGAGCACCAGGATCTGTTTCCCCATTACAACACGAATCTAGTTGCTTTAGTGTCAACACCAATTCTAATGCACATATTCTTGAGAAAAATGTGGATGAACCATTGGAAGGTATGATCATTTTCCAACTTTATATTTCTTGTATAAATACTTCAAGATTTTATGTTAAGAGATTCATATTGTTATTGTCTCAAAAGGTGTGATTTGTTTTCTAGAAAATTCTAAGCACGTACCATCACAACAACTTTATGGTTTGGAGCAAGAACCATCACAACTAGATCATGATATGGAGCAAGAAAAACCACAACAAGAGCATGGCTTGGAAGGGGAAGATCCAAATATTGAAGCCCATAGTACAACAAATGTGAAAAGGAAGGGTAAGGGACCAACAAAATACCTCTTTGGAAACACTACAGAGGCCTCTGCATTGCCTGAAATTCAATTTAATGAGAGGGGACAACCTGTTGGTCCACAGTCAGAGAAATTCTCCTCCTTTTTAGGTGTCCTTGCAGGAGAGATTGTAGGCATAAAACACATGGAATGGAAACAAGTGCCTGAAGCACTTAAAAAAGACATATGGAGTGCAATCAATGTGAGTATCAACCAAAATATTATTGGATTTTTTTCTAAATTTCATTGGTGTATGTGAACGTGTGCATGATAAGTTTAATTTCAAATAATTATTTGTATCTAATAATTCGTTGTTTATCTATTGTAGCGTACCTACCAAATAGACTTGTCAGCAGAGAAATGGTGTTATAAAGCAATATCTCAGTGCTTGAGAACTTACATATATAATTTGTATAAAAAAATTATTTTAAATACAACACGAATGAGGAGAGGATGACAAATGTTCCTATTGGAGTAAATGAAACCGATTGGATTGAATTTGTTAGAATACGATCTGACCCTAAATTCAAGATAAAAATGAATGACAAATCTACTTGTTATCATTAAATGAGATTTGAATTTGAATCCTTGCATATAATCAATTTCAATCTAAGCATCCATTTTTTATTAAGTTGCAGGAGAAGGCAAAAGTCAATCAGGAAAATAGGGCATTAGAACCAGAGACCCACACTTCTGGCCGTAGAGGTTACTATAGAGTTGAACATGACCTTGTAAGTTGTAACCAAATCTATTTTTTGTTCACAATCACCAATTGCAAATATACTTATCTAGACCATCGTAATTTTTGTGACTAGAATCAAACTTGCAATCAAAATGATGCACCTGTAACTAGGGCTGATGTGTGGATGAAATTTCATACGAAGAAGGATGGCACTCCAATGTCATCATTTAATGCAGAGAGAATAGTAAGTTCTCGACCTATTCTTGTATCTATTTAATTTTTTTCTTTTTTAAATATTAATGATGTTTCTTACATGTATTTGTTGAAATGTTGTCTTTGCTAGAAACAAATTGAATCGATACAAAATGATTCAGTGTCTCCTGCATATGCAACAAAGGAAGATTCCATTGCAATAGTTTTGGGACCTGAGAGGAGGGGTCGTGTACGTGGGGTTGGCTATGGGGTTACTCCAACTTATTTTTTTGGAAAAGAGCGTGCTTACAAGAGGAAATTATATAATACAGAAGAAAATTTGAAAGAAAAAGACAAGGAACTTGGAATATTGAAGGCAACTGTTCAAGAATTAATGCAATGGAAAGCTGCCATGAAGGTGGGAAAAGAAAATGGTCGAGTTAATACAGAACCAACCAACAATGTAAGAATTATGTGTAGGCTATTTAATTGTTGATGTATGCCATCTTTGAAGATTGAAATTTTAAAAGCACAATGCCAATATGAACAGGATTGTATTGTTGTAGATATGTAATTAATGAAACATTATTTCTGTAGCTTAACCGTTCATCTTCTGATTTCATGGTATCACATTCAAACTATTTATTTTTTAGCAGAGTTCCTTAAGTCCTAGTCAGGCTTCACTAGAAAAAACTCCATTGACTTCAGGACAACCTGTTCATGACCCAATTGGTGACTCAATAACACGAGTAAGTTTTATACTTGTTTATTTTCTTTTTTAATATTATCTTTTTATTCTATGGAATCTTACAAGAATTTTTTTATTTTCAGGGTCAACCGCAATTACTACCTTCAAATACAGGATTGAAGGGGAAAAAATGTTCACTTACATATTTTAATGGTCAAGTGAAGGTTGCAAAGGGTTAAATAAAAAACACTGAACCAAATTTTGTCATGCCCAATGGAGAAGTATTAGGAGAAGGATATTATTTTGTGTGCCCACAATCAATCTTGGTTGATTCAGATTGTGAAATTAAGCTTAAACGTAGAAGTAGTCAATGCGAGTATTTAGTAGATGCACTTAACACTTTTATATGTTGGAAGAGTAGTGACATTGAATTGATCAATGATTGAGAGAGAACAATGAATTGGTAAATTACTATCCCAAACATTTGAGGATTCTGGACGCAGATTGTGATAGCTTACTTGTGATTAATATCATGGTTAAGATGTTGGAGACATGATTAATATTATACTTCTTTAAGCTATATGTTTTTTACATCAAATGTACTGCAATGTTCTTGCTACTGTTTGGTTATTGTTTGTAAGCTGGATATATAAACCTTATCACACTAGATATATAGTGTCTTATCATGCTTTGTAAATGTTGTGTAAGGGTTGCGAGCTTTGAATGATTTTTGCTGATAGCTGGAATCCCTTTCAATTAAGGCTTAAACAAATATGAAACCATTTAAATTATCCATCCTGCACTTGCTAATGATAGATATTTTCCAACTTCCTTCTTCATTTTGATATTTTTCTTATTCCCTTTGTTTTTTATGCTCAAGGAAGCACACATTTGGCTTATCAAGCACATATGCACTCTCTCTCTTACACTTTGGAATCTAAATTGATAAGCTGGAACAAGTCCTTAAGGAGCTTGCATATGCTAATGATAGTGTGATTCCTCATCATGTTTTGATGTCACCGCTCCTTTTTGCAAATCAAGCAGTTCTTTTGGCCTCATCCCTAGGAAGATTTTAGTGTCATGTTGACTCCTTAGGTTGGTTTTTTGATATTAGACACCTGGTGCTAAAGTTAGTAAAACTAGGGTGATGGTCTTTAATCCAATTAATGAAGCTCTTTCTACTTCTCACTTTTCTTGTAGAGAACAACTAATGCATAGCATTTAGGAGTGCAATTTACATGTCTCTCTTATAGTGTCTTGGTGCAAAGGGTATGCTTCTCATCCACGTTCGCAATATTTCTAGATTCACTTTTAGGATATCTTTTCGAGATCAGGCTCTTTGATGCTGTCATAAAATCCATAATTTTGTATGGTGTGATGAAGTCTTGGTTATATGAGTGGAAAGAGTTCACATTATTATGCTTTAGTGCAATTTTCTACATGGAATCTTCCTCTTAGCATGTCATTTTTTAAGTAGAGTTTGGGACCTAACCGCTTTACATTCAATTTATCTTTAGGTTTACCTCTTGCTTATATAGATTCCACTAATTGGGTGACCACTTCAAGATGTGATAGGTACCCTTTCTTTATGTTTTGTTTTTCTAACAAGTTCGCTTCTTTCGATTAGTTCAGCCATATAGACTGTATGGATATTTCAATTAGTCACTCCCACTAATTCATTTCTCTTTTGATGCCCATACTCATATTTTCCCTTTGAGGATTAACACTCTAAAGATAGAGGAAATCTATAAAACATTTGTTTAAATTTTAAGGTACTTAGCTCACTCAGTATAAGCCTTTAAACTCCAAGATGGTTTTGTTAATCTTGGGAAAGAACCTCTGGATAGAAGTTTGGTCTGCTGAAATAAACCCGATGGTAGTATTTCACATGGCACAGACTTAGACTTATCCATATTAATATGTATGAAATTTCTTATAGTTAATGCAGTTACATAACCTAAGTCCCCCATAACTGTTACTATTTGACAAGTAGATATTAACCTGTCAGTATGTAAATATCAAATATGAATGCAAGCAGTTCAAAATCGCTCACAAAATCGAAACTAGAATATTTCTTCAAGACTCTTTGCAAACAATGGTTGTTTTTATATGCAACAGAGGATGTATGTGATGATCTTAACAAGCCTTATTGGTAAAACTGGGCTTGATGTGATGACTGCAACAAGCTCCGAAGAAATTAGGCTCAAGCCTCAAAATCTTCAAAATAAGATATTTGAAGTTCACCAAGGTTGGATGGAACCAGCTGAAGTAGACTGGTCATTGAACTGATTTTAGACCTTTGACACAAACAAAATGATGGAATTAGTGATAATTGAGGACCATATATTAATTCTCTGAGAATAATATTTTTGATTACTTTTGTTCAGTGTTAGCCAAATTCTTTCTTCATTTTCATATTTTTCTTATTCCTTTGTTTTTGATGCTCAAGGAAGCACACATTTGGCTTATCAGGCACATATGCACTCTCTCTCTTACACTTTGGAATCTAAATTGATAAGCTGGAACAAGTCCTTAAGGAGCTTGCATATGCCAATGATAGTGTGATTCCTCATCATGTTTTGATGTCACTACTCCTTTTTGCAGACCAAGCAGTTCTTTTGGCCTCATCCCCAGGAAGATTTTAGTGTCAGGTTGACTCCTTAGGTTGGTTTTGTGATATTAGACACCTAGTGATAAAGTTAGTAAAACTAGGGTGATGGTCTTTAATCCCATTAATGAAGCTCTTTCTACTTCTCACTTTTCTTGTAGAGAACAACTAATGCATAACATTTAGGAGTGAAATTTACATGTCTCTCTTATAGTGTCTTGGTGCAAAGGGTATGCTTCTCATTCATGTTCGCAATATTTCTAGATTCACTTTTAGGATATCTTTTTAGGATGAGTCTCTTTGATGCTGTCATAAAATCCATAATTTTGTATGGTGTGATGCACAAATCAATATCTCAGGGTCACATAAGGTAAGTGTTATGGCACTATGTTTTGGTTCATAATTGCAATGAGAGGTTTTGGTTCATTACTTCTCACATGTTATAGCATTTCTAGAACCTAACATGGCACACAATAAAATTTCTGCCTCTCTTTTACGCTGCTTACTATGCTGCTCAAATTAATATAAAATGTGATTAGCACAAATAATATGCAATCAGCACAAGACTACTTAAGGCCAAGAGAAAAGCCTTTAGGTTTGAGTGTGCCTTAAGTGCATAACCTACTAAAGACTCTTTTTAAATCTAAACAACAAAATCATCTCACTGATAAGTTATCTGAACAAAATCATCGCAAAAAGTTCTCCAGCTACCCTGGTAAACCTGTTGATAATTGAGCATGCACCCAGAATAGCCAGCAAAACCAACAAGAATGCAGTCCACACACATACCCTGTGTATAATCAGCAGAGTACTTGTAGTTATTTAATGTGAATGCACACTTATTTTCATAAATCTCTACTATTTTTAATAAAAATACTACAGGATCAATACATCGTACTGCAGGTATGAAAAATTCTACTATTGCAATTTAGAATGAATTTGTAACTTGTTGACACAAGGTGATCAAATTTGAAGTACATACCACCCTGTCCAAGCCAAAAACAACTTTGGGCCTAAGTCTTCTCTATCTTTGGCAAAGTTTTACATGAATGTATACATAAGCACAGTAGGTTCAGCCACCCCAATAATTAACAAAGGCTCACCTCCGAAAATAGAATGGATGATGCCACATATTGCAGTGGATGACAGTGTTTGAACTGCGGTAAGGATTCAATCTGTAGTGCATTTTGATAATCAATTTTTAATAGCATTTATCAGTAAAGCCTCAAGCAAGAAAAAAATGCAGCTTTTATTAATCCTATTGCTATTTTTTTCCCATATTTTCTGTGAAATTATTGACCAATTTCAATGGAAGATTCATCTAAATAACTAAAGTGATTGGCAAATTTAAAGAATGAATTTTTTCAAGGGGTGAATGTTAATATGCCTGCAATGAATGTTTGTTAGTCAATACTATTACATGAAAAATATTCCTTTCATATATTATTAGTTATTCCACAAAGACAACTTGACTCGTATTAGACTTCCTATGAAGGAAATCAACTCTAGATGCAGCAATATGGAGTGCACATATGGTAGATTTCAATGAGGTCTATTACTTTCACAGACAATCAATAATCTTCAAATCCCTTTCCCACAAAAAACTTGCATCTCCTTGGATATAGATATAGTGAAATGAAGTTTGCCTCTGTCAAAGTGTAGATCAGACCAAGGCCCCTAATTGATATATGTACCTTGAATGTACATGAAGCTGCAAAAGCCTTTCCAACAACCTCCTAGTAATTTAGAACAAATTTATTTTTCTAAGATATATCTCGTGTCCTTCAGTGGAGTTTATCTCTAATGCCAAAAATTCCTCAAGTGTGCTACCTTTTTTCTTAGAATCATTTTCAAAAGACCAGTTAAAGCATACTGCAATGATTCTTAGAATAATTTCTCTTGTATTTTGAAGAGATATCAAAGAGTCCTTAAGTGCAGTTTATCTATAATGCCAAAAGCTCCTCAAGTGTTTCACCATTTTTTTAAAATCGTTTTCAAAAGGTCATTTCTTAAAGCATACTACAATGCTTAGAATCATTTTCAAAAGGTAATTGGGTCATAGTATGGAATGTGCACATCCAATGGGCTATTTAAGCATACTACAATGTTTTTAGTCATTTTCAAAAGGCAATTAGGCCATAGTATGGAATGTGAACTTAAAATGGGTTGTTTATGAATATCTGTGTGCATAACTACCCTTGTAGACAGGTTGGATATCTCTTAAGGACATTTTAACCAATGTCCATCATGGATTTTGGGGCTTTAAAGGGTATTTTAGGGTTCATATTTCTTAATAAGCAGGGTTCAAGGTTTAAAGCCTTCACATTTTAGTATAATGCATTTAAAGTTTTAGGGTCTAAGATTTAAGATGTAGGATGAACTAGCTCAAGGACATTGGATACTGCTACTAACCTGAGGTCAACATATCAATGCCCAAAACACTTGTGAAGTCTAAATTCCAAAGGTCTATCTTACATTGTGGTCTATGTGTAATTTCAATGTCAACGGAGGTTGAATGTGTCAATGTTAAGACCAATACATCGTGGCAATATGTCAATGTATCAAAATTCATCAAATATGATATCTCAGTCAAGTATACTCAAATTTCAAGGTCATATCAGTGTAGGGTAGATAGGTTCACTATCTATGTGTACTAATGTCCACAAATTTGATGCACAAATCAATATTTCAAGGTCACATAAGGTAAGTTTTATGGCACTATGTTTTGGTTCATAATTGCAATGAGAGGTTTTGGTTCATTACTTCTCACATGTTATAGCATTTCCAGAACCTAACATGGCACACAATCAAATTTCTTCCTCTCTTTTATGCTGCTTACCATGCTGCTAAAATTAATATAAAATGTGATTAGCACAAATAATATACAATCAACACAAGACTACTTAAGGCCAAGAGAAAAGCCTTTAGGTTTGAGTGTGCCTTAAGTGCATAACCTACTAAAGACTCTTTTTAAATCTAAACAACAAACTCATCTCACTGATAAGTTATTTGAACCAAATCATCCCAAAAAGTTCTCCAGCTACCCTGGTAAACCTGTTGATAATTGAGCATGCACCCAGAATGGCCAGCAAAACCAACAAAAATGCAGTCCACACACATACCCTATGTATAATCGGCAGAGTACTTGTAGTTATTTAATGTGAATGCACACTTATTTGCATAAATCTCTATTGTTCTTAATAAAAAAACTACATAAATACATCGTACATCGTAAGGATGTAAGCAAAGGACTTAGTGAGGAGACTATTTCCAAGTGTTTAGAGAAAAGCTTGTACTCCTCATAAATAGAGTATGCTTCTTAGAGTATGGATATTGAAGTCAAATGCAGCATTTTCCAGGTATTTATAATATCTTTGGGGAGGACTTTTCTTTGAATGCAGTAACTAATATATGTCCACTTCTTGTCCATAAGTCTTGAAATGCTGCCAGCTGGAATTATCAATTTACAATTTCACACCAAGTTACCTTATATTTTTCAAGGCATAATGAAAACATCACTAAAAAAGAGAGTAATCAGTAAGATTATCAAAGAATGAAGTAGGCTTGGACTTTAAAATTTGTTTGTAGATTTATAGGTTTAGTTGGTAGTTTTAAAGTGTAAAAGTTTCTCCCTCTTCAGATTCAAAAACATATGGAAACCCTTGCTTGAGAGTATGAAAATGATGGTATGAATTGTTTATATAAGAAGAGTATGAAGAAAGATATGAGCTGGGCAGTTTAAAGTGCAGTCACAGTTATCACGAGGTCTGCATCAAGCAGTGGTTGCTTTAGAAAAACAAGTGTCCAGTCTACAATATTTCTGTCATTTCATAGCAAGAAAATTCTAGTTTGCTGCATTTTTTTCTATTTTTGTTAGGAAAATCTTAGGATCAGTGCTTTGATGAAGCAGCAAGCCCTTCCCTTGATTTTCTTTCCTTGTGCTGGTGTTTAAACTTTTAGAAAATCCTGTACATGTAAATATCCTTTGTGCAACCTGCATTCTCATGACTATTCCTTTGATAATGTTCTTTTGTTTTTATGGTAAATTATGCTTATAATATTCCTTCTACAGATATGACTAGCGTTAACCATATGCAACTTCCCCTTTGTTAGGAGCTTTGTCAAACTATTAAACATACGCAACTTTGTCAAAATGTGGTCCAACACTACCAACTCCCTAATGAACTTGGAATCTTAGGAAATTGCATTGAATATCAATGTGTTTGAAATGGTCATGACACATTGGATTTTCATAGAGCTTGATGTAACTTAGATTCTCACAAGAGACAATATTGGGCTTCAACAAGTGATTGGTTGACTCTACAATCAAGTTGCAAATCTAGATAGCTTCATAATAAGTATATGAAACTGCCATATACTTTGCTTCAGTGGAACTGAATACAATTGTTGCTTGCTTCTTGTTGATTTGATAAAAATGATTTATAAAATGATAATAATGATGTTTAAAATGAGCCTTATGATGGTCTACTTATACACATTGATTGTTCACGAGGTGTTAGGGGTATGTTTATAACATCACTGCCCTTGAAAGCTTTGTCTTGAAAGCACAGTCACAAATCTGAAGAGAAAAAACTGGTGATGTATATGTGGTTGCTCAACCTAGGCTATATGGAAAATCTTGGTAGAGAGTGTTTACCTTTCTGTGTCTTCTCAAAAGTAGGTTGTCTGCTCACAGAATAAGATCACTACATGTAGGTGATGGTTCTATAGTAAGTTCTCAGCCTTATCTTCAGAATGGCTAACATAGAGGATCAATTTTGAATACAGGATATAATTTGATGAATTTGGAGATTTAGAGTTAAAGAAAATTTTCACATTCCCTAGGTCTAGCCCCATTAGGTCACATAGGGCAACAATTTCCTAGGAATCTAGCTAGAGGAAAACTTCTATCTCCTAGAGGTAGATGCGTTGTTGGGTACCCTCACTCTCCTCAGAACTTGGGCCAATTCTGACGGTGGAATATTCAGATACCTCAAACCCTAGCTCTAGGATCAAGTTTTGCCTAGGTGTTCCCAAGGATAGAACCTAGTAGGATCAATTTGACCTATCGAAGTAAAAACTCTTGTCTGATCCTTTCCCCTCACCTTGTCCAGTATAGGAACATCATTGGTTGCTAAATTCCATCCCCGAACCTGAGCTGGGTCCACTTGGCCCCATGTGGTCCCATTCGGTGTCAAAGGCCTTTCATCAAGGACCATTGGGAATCCAAGTTCCCAAAGGATTTTAGGGATTGAGAAATTCCTTCATAAGTCTTATTATTCTCCCTCAACCCTTCAATCCCCTTCTTCTCTCCCTAGAAGATAAATTCACTTGCTTAGAAGGAAAGCAAGTCCCACTCTTTATTTTATCTTAGGGAAAGGGTTTCGAGGGTCACTTCCCACCTATTCATTGACCTATACTCTACAAGTGACTTCCTAAACTACCGAGACTCCACCCATCGGTGAAATTATGTGAAGAGCATGGAGCCTTAGTTGTGGTGACAATGGGCTAAGCCTCCATCGTTTCCCTTGTCCTAACAGTTGCCCTCTTAGGAACCCATTTTAGGTCCACTACTAGTTTTAGTGGTAACAAGTTGTTCACAATTCCATTTGTGAACAACTCTTTGGTATGCCCACTTTTTCCATATTATAGCTCCAAGATGAGAAGTCCAGGGCTATGGAGGCTGCCCTTCTTCTCTCCAAATCAATCCTCTACAATATAGTGAACTAGGGCTAGTTGGTTCGCCCACTTGACTGTTACTTTAGTCCTTCAAAGTCTGCACATCCTTAGGCCCTATACACCTACCCTTCTACCAATTTTGTTGTCCTTCACCAGAACAAGAGTCAAGGCTCTTCTTTGAGAGTAACCTAACAACCCTCCAACTGTACTTGGACTACCATCAATCTGCCCACCACAGTCAATTCTTTTTACTGATCTAGGGCCCACAATATTGTCTTCATCTAGGGCTCTTCAAATCTGCCACCTAACAAGGGTTTGAGTCCTCTCAAGATCATTGTTCTTGTGTATTGACAATTTGATATTTGTTGTCCAATCTACGAACAAATATGAACTACTCCTCTTATTATACTTCTAATAATCTGTAGATGACTGAACTGGGGTCACAAATCAGCCACTAAAAGTCCATTTACTAATTTTTTATAGGTTTCTTCAGATATTCGTCTAAAACTCTATGGAAAGTCCACCAAAATCAACTCCTCTGCATGTCAATCCATTCTTCATATGGCACATCTCTTCTGCATGCTCAATCTTCTGCTCAGGTTCCACCCTCCTTTGGATCTATTGTCTCCACACATACTGAATCTGCAAACCATCTTCCATATCTGTGGTATTTATTGCTGAAATAAACCTCGCTCTAAGGGTCACAACCTGTCTTCTTCTACGCAAATTTGTCACAGTCTTAAGGGCATACCTTATGAACTAAACATGCTAGGAAACTGTCCTAACTAGGGCATTATACTTATGTACTTCTAATTGTTGTAGAACAAACCCTATCCACATATAGAAAAAACACGACTCTTGCCTCCATAAGAGACTTGACCTAGCTCATATGGATCCATAGATTTTGGGCATTTCTTTGATTGAATCTTGACATGAACTTCAGATCTCAATGTCGACCCTCAAACTAGGGTTAAATCAGTCAATATTACACCTGTGTCGACTTCTGTTATGGCTCTAAATTACAGTGCAAGCCCTCCTCCATTTATGTTGGTCTTTATCACAGACCTTGCGGCCTACTAACCACCACAAGGCAAGATGATATCAACCCTCTCTTCTATTTCATGTAGAAAATCTAACCAACGGGATTCAATCTAATCTTGTAATGTACTAAAACAAGATATTGAATCCTTCCTACAATTTGTGGAAACAACACACGATCACACAATCACATATAAGTAAGAGAAAAAAGTTATCAATCGCACAACACAAGATGTATCTGGGGAATAAACTTCTCAAAACCCTCTATCTCTATTTTGTATTAAGTCAAGGAATCATGAAACAATACAATGCTTAATCTCTCTTGAGATTCTCCAACACTCTGTCAATTGTCTCCTGCCGATTTAGGAAAAATCGGTCTAATACTTAGCCAATTCTCAGCCTGCCTTGCTCACGCAATTCCTATGGAATTATCTCCATATTAATTAGGAAAATCAACCTTCCTTGATTGCACAATCCATCATGGCATCCCAATGACTTTATAATTTCACACGGGAAATTTTCTATAAATACAACTGATAGTATGTTCCTCTGAACCGTGTTACAATAAGGATGAAGGGTCTTTTTTATTATTAAAAAAAATAAGATAAAATCCTAAACAACCAAAACCCTAACCCGAGGAGATGTAACACCAAGAGTTTATGGGCCTCGTTGGGGTTAGTTGGGCAGCCAAATTTCCGACGTCGTAACTTGGTCATATGATCTTCGTTTGACGCACATGATACCTCGTTAGAAAGATCTCTCCGAGGACTACAAATGCTAATGCGATTTAGAATAAATCGCTAAACCTTTCTTGCCCAAAAAACATTGTTTGGGGCCCCAAAATGGCTCCGGAAGTTCAGGACCCAAAAAACTGACAAAAATAGTAAACTGTGCTACAATTAAGGAAACTGAAAAACTGAAAGAGACAATGGCGAGGGCCCAAGTGGAATAGGCGAGTGGCCACCAATATCCACCTCGATCACCTTAAATCAAATTTCTTGAGCTAACTCAATCATCATGACTTAGTTAACTGACACAAGTTGTTATGAGATGAAATTACAATTTATTGTCCAATTTATTTAAGGGAAAAATAAATTAGATGCCTCACATTCCTCACTCCTGGTAAATCAAAATTCCTCGCCAGTGTGGGTGCATTTTTTTTTGTCCTTTCTAGTTTCTAATTTCACTGTTTCTTGTTGCAAATTTCAATACTCCCTCTCAACAAGAAAGGAATTCAATCTATCCCCATCCGATACCTTTAGAATGTTCTACATGCTACACTTCTCTAGTGTTGTTTGCACCTGCAAATCTTGAAACTGAATAGCCTCCGAACAACTTACTCAGTATAATGCATCTTTCATCAGAATCTTCTGACTGGCGCTGATAGCTACTGCATTTGTCTAGTACTGGATTCTCTGCGCTGTTGCTGACATCTGCATCCATGCCCTTTGAACTATTGCTAACTCTAATTTGTGATCCAGCATTTGACATCTATGACTCTGATTTCTGTCTTGCTGACATCTGACTACATCAATCTAACTGATCCTTCCTACTACTATTGTACTGTGGCTCCTCGTAGCCAAGTTCGATCCATGAGACACACCATCTCAATGGACCTTGCCCAAATTTCTTATCTTGGGATTATGTCTACACATCACCCCACCAGTGTACACCTCGAGGTATGGTACTCCCTCTTCCCATCTGGCTTGAAATTTCCCCCTCATGGAGGTCTCTACTTGAGTGGATGCTTCCACTCAGTCTCCTCTTTGCTTCTCCAATTGTGGCAACTACTCCACAACCTTCTGAGACTGCTTCTCATGAAGATTCATGTTGAGAGGTATTTATGCTCCCTTTAAACCACCAAGTCTCTAACTTCTGCCTTTCTCCTCAAAGATTTGCATGCATTTGGTACCTCAATTACATATAGGTTCTTGACTCGCGCACAGTGTAATTGTCCCAACATTACAAAAAGTTTTTAAAAAATAGCTGATTTTAAATCGATGATATCTCCCTCATCCGAGCTCCGATTCGACCGATTTTTTTTTTCTATTTCGGTAGATTTTCGCAAGGAATCCAAATATTCTATTTGTTTTTGAAAATTTTACACCAAAATATTCAAATATTCTATGCAAACTCGCCGCCCAAAAAATTCCTGCTCTGATACCATGTATAAAATCTAACCAACGAGATTCAATCTAATCTTGTAATCTACTAAAAAAATATATTGAATCCTTCCTACAATTTGTGGAAACAAAACACGATCGCACAATCACATATAAGTAAGAGAAATAAATTATCAATCACACGACAACATGATGTATTTGGGGAAAGAAACTGCTCAAAACCCCTCTATCTCTATTGTGTACTATTAAGTCAAGGAATCATGAAACAATACATTAATGCTTAATCTCTCATGAGATTCTCCAGCACTCTGTCAATTGTCTCTTGTTGATCTAGGCAAACTCGGTCTAGTACTTAGCCAATTCTAATCCTTACTTCAGCCTACCTTGCTCATGCAATTCCTAGGGAATTAACTCCTTATTAATTTGGAAAATCAGTCTTCCTTGATTGCGCAATCCATTATGGAATCCAAATGACTTTATAATTTCACATGGGAAATTTTCTCTGAATACAATTGATATTTATGTTCCCTTTAACCTCTGTCTCAACTGGGTATTCCTCGAAACCGACATGCATAAAACTATTAATAGCAAATTATCAGTCATATGATTGATCACTCATTGTGAATTAAATCTAATTTAATTCACTGGACCTCTCACTAGCTCATAAATCAGTTAGAACCAGTTAAACTGATTTTAACGCATTTAATTGAGTTAATTACACTTGCACCCCACTAATGCATTAACTTCAACTGGACCCAAAAAATATTAGAATCCCTCTATATGCCTCATCTTAGACCCTCAAGTACTTGAATTTCTTGAGCTAACTCGGTCATCATGACTAAATTAAATGACACAAGTTGTTATGAGATGAAATTACAATTTATTGTCCTATTTATTTAAGGGAAAAATAAATTAGACACCCCACATTCCTCACTCCTGGTGCATCAAAATTCCTCATCAGTGTGGGTGCATTTTTTTTTGTCCTTTCTGGTTTCCAATCTCACTATTTCTTGTTGCAAATTTCAACATTTCAGAATTTGATAAGGCCTTCACACAAAGACACCATTGAAATCACATGCCCAGATTCTCATGAGAAACCTCTCTTAAGCTCGATCTTCTAGAAGAGAACCAACAATATGCCATCCTACTTCCTAGTGCAAACCGACCCTTAAGGTATGCAACATTATTCTAAACACTCACATGATGATCTTGCTCTTGGAGGATGATCATGACCTCCCTTTAGCAACCCTTACTCGCCCTCATACTCGACCTACTTTAGGACTACATCTCTCTTCACCCCCTTGATGTGCCAGATAGTGGGAATACATGTCAAACATGCTAATATGTGCCAAGTGATAAGGCATGCCAAGATGTGCAAGGGTGTGTTAATGCATGTCAGGGAATGTCAAGACAACAAAAGGGAGAAAAAAATTTAACTACAAGGAAATGAACACATAAGAGGGTTAATAAGTCATCAATTTACCTTTTCCAAGAGGGGCATGCTAGGCACACCAACACTAGGCAACAATAGGTGCCAAGTGCAAAGTCTTAGTGCATTCTAAGTGCCAAGTATTCCTTTGTTGCTTCTCATCTACTTTCCAACAACTGATAATCACAAATAAATTTAATATTAAACCATGCTAAATCATACCAAGGCATCTCAATGTATTCCATACATGCTAAGACTTTCCAAGCACCAACACGTGCCAAGCGCCAATATGTGTCAGGGACTAGTGTTATGCATGTTATGAAGTGGAAGGGAATGTTGAAGAGTGCTAAGGTGTGCTAAAGAGTGATAATGCATGTTCATGAGTGTTAAGGATTACTAGGAAAAAACATTAAGGGAGCACTAAGTAAAAATTCATGAAAGTTGATGAATATGAGGAATGTGTGCCAGAGACTAGTGTTAATGAGTGTTAGTTGTCATGCCAAGGAGGGACTGACAAGGTATGCTAAGCATTGGTAAGGCATGCTAGGGAATATCAAGGCATGTCAATAATTCCCAAAGTGTGCTTGGGATTTCCAGGGTGTGCTAATTATATCATGTGCCAATTAATAGTGCCAAGATATGCCAATACATGCTAGGTGCTAAGGATCTGGTGCAGGGTGCCAGGGTATATCAATATTTGTCAAGGCAACAAAAGGAAGAACCAATAAGAGGGTTAATAAGTAAGGACTTTATCTTTTTGAAAAGGGGCATGCTAGGCACACTAATAATAGGTCCCAATACATGCCAAGTGGCATTTTGTGCCAAGTGCTAATGTATTTCAATGCATTCAACCAAGGTGTTCCAGGGCATGCTAGGGACTATATGCAGCATGCCAACACATGTTAGGAGAGTTCGATGTTTTGCTAGCGCATGCCACCATGTGATTGGGCGTAAGTGTCATCACAAGATGTTCTAGGTACAAAGATGTTCCAATACATGTGGAGTGCTAAGAAATATTAGTGTGTGCCAAAGCATTAATTTAAGGCGTGCCCAGATTGGTGAGGATCGTTAGGTTTTTCTCATTAATAGAATTGTCAAAGCTTGATTATGTATTAAATAATATATTTCCTACACACAATAGTGGAACTTTTTCTAAAGGGAATTTGCTAGATAATAAACTTAATATATATGAATCATGTGTTGACTCATGATAGGAAATCTCTATTCGACTGGTTATTACTTGAGGGAAATGATACACACTAATTACTTCTAAAAAATTGACTGACCCTAACCACTATGGCTTTGGACATATTATAAAAAATACTCCACAATAATGGTATTAAATCATTAACTTTTGACAGAAAAATATATTAACAGGCACATAGCGTCATCAAAAACTGATTGGAATGATCAATGATGACAAGCATTTTTTGACCATCACCAAAAGTAACAAAAAGAGCATTGGTGAGGGTCATTAAAAGTTCGTCACTAGAAATGTCACCAAAGAGATAATTAGTGATGGGCCTTTAACGACCCTCACCAAAAGTGTCATTCAAAATGTCTTTGGTGACGGGCCATAAAGGACCATCACTATATACACTTATAGTGACAGTTTTTTAATGATCAGTGATGACGGACATTTTTTGACCATCACCAAAAGTAACAAAAAGAGCATTTGTGAGGGTCATTAAAAGTTCGTCACTAGAAGTGTCACCAAAGAGAGAATTAGTGATGGGCCTTTAACAACCCTCACCAAAAGTGTCATTGAAAATGTCTTTGGTGACGGACCATTAAGGACCATCACTATATACACTTACAATGACGGTTTTTTAAGGACTGTCACCATATGTGACATTGGTGGGTCCGTCACAAGCATGACCCTCACCAATGTCCTTTTTTCTTGTAGTGTTTTCATGATCTCTTCCTTCCACAAAATTTTATTCCCAAGAGCTTCCAATTAGAGTTCCTTAATAGTTTCCAATCATCTCATACTTCATATGAGAATATATTATATTGCTTTCATCTAGTGTGAACCATGCCTTTTGACATATTTTAAAGGAGGAGATTCCTTTCCTTTGATCGTGCTCCTCGGGATAGGAGTAGTGATCCATGTTACCTGCAACCATACGACATGAAATTATAATATTAAATACAAGGATACACACCTCATTTACCTTCAGGTCATCTCGTATGCTTTCAGTAGCATGTTGGATTGAAATGTCTTCAATCCCTTGATCTAATTCATCTCTTATGTCATCATCATTCCATGAAATTCACAAGTTTAAGTTCCTGATGAAACACTTTCTTCCTTTCTAGATCGGTGAATCCTTCGATGAGGATTCTATCAAAGAATTTTGAGGATCTCGAATATCCTTATTTTGGAAAATATTTCCTTTTGATGTATGATGATCCTTGTCCTGGATGACTTATTCGATGAGGTTCTCGAGATCTATATATTCCGTATTTGATTGCCATGAACTTTGTTCTTATTTTCCTCCATGATTCCCTATGGTGATGTCAAAAACTCTTTCTTCTTTAATGCTTTAATGATGTCACACCACATCTATTTATTGTAGTCATATCCTATAAAGGGTTTAAAATCTATGAAAATACATTTTGTGAGGGACACTATCTTAACCATAATAAAGATATTTTACTCCCTTTTTCCTTGAACTTCCTTTCTTCAACTTCCTCCATCCTTTTCCATTTATATGATTTTTCTTTAACCTTCAATACTTTTCCCCAAAACTTGTCTTTTTCTATCTTGCATGGAAACCATAAGTTGTTGAATGAGGTAACTTTCTTGTCCCATGGACACTTTTTACCTTGCTCACCAGTTAGAATAGTGATGATTAACCTCTATCATTTCTTTCAAATCTCATAATTGAGATTCTATCTACTGCATCTTCAGGGAATATTTTATCACATATTTCCTCGATATCTCCAATAATTTGAGTCCTTTGATCCTTTTTCATGTATTCAATCAATACTTGACATTCGAAGATTTTTCCATAGATATTAATGACTTCTCTTTCGAGCATTATTTCTATCTTCCTTTCTCATGTAAGGAATTTCGATGATCTAAACAAACTTCAGATCTCCTTGCAAACACGAAGTCATTTTACCAATTTTGATTATAGAATAATAGATACTTACTTGAAAAGTGAAGATGAAATCTTCAGCTTCATTACTTTGATTATGGTAGAAGCTTCCTTTGAATGATTTTCTTCCAAATGAAAATTCCTTCAATGAAGGAGATTGCTCCTTTTATGATGTCAAATCCTTTATATCTGGCTTCCCTTTTGATGGTGATTGATGAGGATGTTTTGTTGCTTCTGGCTTCCCTTTAGGTAAATTTCCTTAAATATTTTGATGGAAATACTTTGAGATAGAAATGAACTGCTGACACATTCAAGATGGTACTATAATACTTCCTTTAACACCAAACTATCTCATTTATTTCAATATGGAAAACTAACCTTTCTTCTAATCAAATCCTTGCTTTGTATATTGTGATCCAATGTTGTTCATTAATACAAAGATCTGAACTACTATGTAAACCTCCTTCTTTGGTTTTGATTCTTCAATCCTTCACCTTGCTTTGATGCCTTCCATGAAATCTGATACTTGAGTGTAACTATGCCCTTTCTAGCACCTTAGCTCTGAAACCATGTTGAGAATTTGATAGGGCGTAGTTTAATTCAATTCTCATACTAGATAATTGCTTGTGTTATACTTGTTATACTTATATTACTTAAATCTTGTCTTCTTTAGATTATTATGTCTTTCATCAAGTCAA
The DNA here is from genome assembly GCA_034641835.2 of Pinus albicaulis. Lineage (NCBI taxonomy): Eukaryota > Viridiplantae > Streptophyta > Pinopsida > Pinales > Pinaceae > Pinus > Pinus albicaulis. Next base: position 806,138,238 of record CM076583.1, on the reverse strand, counting down.
TTATCAAAACACAAGAGACACAGAATTTTGGCTCTTCAAGCCAGGGCCAAAACCTCTCCCTCTTGGAGAGGAAAACCAGAAAGTAATTCTTATTCTACTTCTTCAATTGACAAGTACCATGACCATGACTCAGACCCTTGACACTAGTATGTCTTCAAGACCTTTTTCACTATTATTTTCGGGTTCTCTAGCTGATCTCTCCTTTCTGCACTTCTTTGCAATGTACAACACTATCACCTAGAGAATCTCGATCTCTATACGTTGATAAGATACTTCCTCCTTTTCAATTTCTAATAGTTTATTTCGAGTATCCTTCTATGCTTATAACTAGCCCTAGACCGAAATTTGTATGCACATGAGGAAAACTTCGATCATCACTGTAATTACAGTGATAGAGATGAAACAGAGATAGGCTTCTTTGCAGATCCATGCATACCATATAGACCTTACTCCTTGTTGTATCGCCCTTAATCTTCATGTTGTAGTATTCTTCTTCTTCACGTTGTAGCACCCTTTTCCTTCATTTTATGATCCATACAGTTATCTACACTAGTTATTATAGATTTATCCAAAGTGATCTCTAAATATACCCTTCTTCTTCACTGAATTCTCAAACTTGATCCGCACCTTTTTACTGTAGAAACCCATCCAAAAACTCAAACTTCATCGAATTGTTTATTGTGATCTTCGAGGTTATATCCTCATTTATATAGTTTATGGAGCTTATAAATAAGTCAACATGTCATAGGTGAACCAACATTTATCCAATAATGAGCCGACATGTCAAATGTATATATTGAGGCCGACTTCAGTTGTGCATTCTCTGTTTTGAGGTCGTTTTCAAGGAGATAGTGACAAGGTCTTGGAGCATACAGTTCCATCAATAGTTTATCTTTTACATGAGTGTAATATGACTCCATATACATAACTCAAATTATAGTTATGACCAAAAAAATTCGTAAAGACATCAAGAAGAAGTATTTGACCTATAAGAAAAGCTTCTTGCCCATGAAACCCATGAAGCATTTACAAAATAAATTTTATTATCTTTGTATTCATTACATAAATTCATAACTACTATTCATTATGAAGACTGAACCTAGTTATACTTTCCAACAACTTGGACTCCCATTGATTGTCCAAATCCCACACCTTAACCCTTAGCTGATTATGTGTCCAACATTCCTCCACTTAATCCGAAGGGGTATGTATGAGTCCAAGAATGGAGTTGTAATAAAAATGTGAAACAATGCATGGAAGCACTAAGTTGAATGATCTCTCTGAAATGTTGGTATAAGGAGGTGGTTTAAGGATGACCACCAACACTAGAACGCTTAGTGCATTTCCCATAACTCTTCCAAATTTGGCAGGAAGTTAAGTCTTATGTTATAGGACGTGCTCCTAATTCTTTGAAGAGGGAGATCTTCTACTTGGAAAAGGGAGGTTTGCAACCTGCATAAAAGAGGGAGAACCTCAACCTAAAAAGGGAGGTCACAACCTGCGGTGCTTTAAGGATGTCCACCAACTTTGGAATGCTTAATGCAAATCCTGGAACTCTTCCAGAACTGAAAATAATTTGAACTCTTCTGCTAGAAGAAGTGTCCATAATTATTTGAAGAGGGATAAGCTCAACCTAAAAAGGGAGGTCTCAAACTCGCATAGATGGTTTAAGTTTGACCACCAACCAAGGCATGCTCATGGGAATATCTGTCTTTGGCTACAACTTTGAATCTAGTATGGAAGGTTGTGGTTGAGACTCACTTGATGTGGCTTTGAAGCTTGTATATGGCCATCATTTCCCCCGTATCAGATACAAGGTGAGATGATGGAGAAAAATCAACTGAAATATTGTTCAATACTCTAGAACATGTTCTGACATATGAATGAAATATCTTCTTGGTTGTTGAAGCCCATTTCCAAGAGGAAATCCATCCAATATGAATATGTGTTCTTGCAGGAGGTTTGTTTCTGAAGCATCTGTGTGAAGAATGAGTTCTTTTATGACAATGCTCACATGGATGAAGATCAAAAAATTGATCTTTCATATGGCCAACTCGATCACAATGTTGGCATATAACAATCTATTGTGTTTGTTGTGAAAGAGGAGCAGAATCTGGAATAGTTGAAGGTGAACTGTCATGAAGGAATCTAGCACTCTAAAATTGGATGGGATCTAAGTAATATGGAATATGAAAGGACACATCCTTGTAATATCTGAGACCAGTTTTGTGCTTGTTATGAAAAATCTCTTCCCAAGGTCTGATGATGGGCTTGGGAAGTGCAGGTCGAATTTTTGCATCTGTATGTAACTTTGCTGCTTCATTGTGCATTGGATCTTAATCAACTTCTGTTTTATATTCTTGGGGTTGATGGGATTTTGTATCAATGTTCTAAACAAAAAAAAAATTAGAATGATGGCTCCACGGTAGTGATTCTTCTTGCTGAAGTTGAGACTCCAATTGAAAAAATTCAATCTTTTCATGTGAATTTTGCAAAAAAGTTTTAATGTCCATGAGGGTGTTATTTTTTATTTTCACCATCTCATCAGCAGTTGAATGAGTGAGAATATATAATAACTCTATTACATCACTAATTAGAGCCATGATTACAAATACTGCAATAAAAAATTTACTCTCTCTGAAGTTTACTCATTTCTGGTGAGGAAATCAGCTCGAATATATCAGAAAATTTGGTCACCAATAAACTACCAGATGAAGGTCTCGGATCAAGAAGAACCTTCAGATATGGAAATAATTATATTTTTACAAAATTTGGCCTCTTTGGTACAAGAAAAGGAATTATTCCAACCCTAATACCCACTGTAATTATGTCCCCAATACAAGGGAATTATTTCTTCAAAATATAGGCTATTGAGTACTAGAATGTGTCGCCATTACCACTGCCTCATTAAAGTGATTCAGTCTCATTTATATGATAAATTTATCCCTATAAGATGTCGGTTATGCCTAGGAGAAATGAGATGATATGATATTATGGCAATGTGTTCTTAATATATTTGGAAAAGGTCTTCAAATATGAGCAATGAAAATTTGTATTCCTACACTATTTATGTAGTCAACTAGATGATTCAATTCTCCTCTAAAAAGATCAGTCCTCTCCAACAACAAGATAGTAGCCCCATGGAGATTAATTCTGGAAAAAATATATCAGTCCTTCAAGCAATCTTGCCACTCAAAATTTGCAATATTTATGCCTCCATAAACTACTTCTCATGAACAGCAAATTCAACTTTATAAACTATTGTCAATGCACCAGTGAGTTTACTTCCTAAACTCTCTTATTATGCACCCAGAATTTGGCCTTTCTTCTCAATGCAACTTCATCTTTTTCTACGAGTTTTTTCAAAGGAATCCATGGTAGTATTTCTCTTGAAACCCTCGGTCCACCAATATGAAAAATATCGTTGTAGAGTGATTTAATTGTATATTAAATCCTTGTCATTTTAATATATCAACTCGGGGGTTACACAAACTTAGAAGCAAACCAAAATCTATGGGACCTCAGATGAAACTGTTGTAGAAGGTTTTTTTGGATGGAAAGAAAGAAAACAAATGCATATTACAAGTATAACTAAAGAAAACTGCAAAAGAAATCACATGTAAGAAAACTGAATTAGATTCTAAGGGTGGAATGAATGAATGCCACGCCTTTCTAAAAACTTATAAACTAATCTTTGAACAACTATAAGAAACAAACTATGATAATATAGAAAGAGTTTAAACCTAGAAAAACTATTGATTTAGTTATCAAGCAATAAGACTATGAGAACCAGTAAGCAAGAAATTTAATGGTAACTAAAGTGAAATCTATTAGAAGCAAACTATGATAATATAGAAAGTAGTAAAATAATATAGAAAGTAGTAAATAGCAACTAGTGATGTAGTTGTCAAGCAAGAAAACTAAGATAGCTAGTAAGCAAGTAGTTAAATTAATGAAAATCAAATCAAATATAGGAAATTAAATCACACTTTTGGAAATTAAATCACACTTGCAGAAAGTAAATCACACTTGCAAAAAATAAAGCACAATTTCATGAAAGGAAATAAAAGAAATCAAACTATGTTACAGATGTATGTGAATTGTGGTTGTTGGGGATCTGTCCATTCATCAATGAGCACACATGAACAACTGTCACATCTTAAGAATCGAACAACACTCATAAATCATGATTTGGAGAAAATGATATTCCTCATGCTGAATGAATAATCGTAGATATGATGCTAATGAATAATTAACAACTTGGAAGACCACCTAAATAACAGTGGTTGCTACAGAATTTTAAATAAAGATCCTAGTGCTAAAATTCTTAAAGAAGTAACAAAAAAAATCAAATATTCTTCTCTTGACTCCATCATAAAAAAGAGAATCACCCCTTCTAGCTCCATCACCCCTAGAATATATGGTGCTCCCAAAATTCACAAAGTAGGCATCCCCCTTAGACCCATAGTCAACACCATTGGTTCACCTACCTACCTCCTTGCTCAATACCTTGCCAAAAAGCTTTGCCCCCTTGCCAGAAACACCTCATCACATATCAAAGACTCTACATCCTTTGTTCAATGGTCCAAAAACCTTGACATGAAAGACGAGGATCTCATGGTGAGTTTTGACATTGTCTCCCTCTACACTATGATTCCTACAGATGAAGCCATAAACATATTGAAAACTATCACTGATAGCGAAACTGTAGACCTCCTTGAGTTATGCATAAAATCTTCTTTCTTCAGCTTCAATGGTATTATTTATGAACAAACTCATGGGGTAGCTATGGGCTCACCTCTATCTCCTATTATTGCCAACATATACATGGAACATTTTGAACAAGTAGCCCTCACATCCTTTCCATTCACCCCTGAAGAATGGAAAAGATATGTAGACGATATTTTTGCAAAATGGACCCATGGTATAATGAAATTAATTGATTTCTTATCTCACCTTAATAGTCTATCGATTCATATCAAGTTTACCCTTGAAATTGAAAAAGACAACCAATTACCCTTCCTTAACATCCTTTTAACAAAAAAAGAAGGAAAACTCAGCACCAAAGTTTACAGAAAAAAGACACACATGGATAGATACCTTCATGCTGACTCACACCACCATCCTAATCAAAAAATTGGCATCATCAAAACCCTAACAACTAGGGCTTCTAGGATTTCAGACTCTCACCACCTAGAACAAGAGATAAATCATCTCCGCCATGCCTTTCAACATAATGGATATAATAAAAATGTTATCCACAAAACCATTCACCAAACCCTTAATAGAAATAACTCAAAAAGAGCTTTTTACCTTCCTAAAATCTCTTTACCTTACATAAAAGGAACTACTGATAAAATCTCCAGAATACTTAACAAACATAACATTAAGATTTCCTTCACTCCCCCTAACACTATTTTAAACATGGTAGACTCTGCCAAGGACCCTATAAACCCTAGGCTACAAAAAGGAGTTTACATCATACCTTGCTCTTGTGGTAAAGAATACATTGGTGAAATAGGTAGATCCCTTAACATTAGACTAAAAGAACATGCTGTTGACTTATCTAGGAACAGAACGACCAAATCCGCCTTAGCAGAACATGCCTTCTCATCCTCTCATTACATATGAATAGAAGATGCCAAACTTGTCTCTAAAGAGGATCACTACTTAAAGAGGAAAATCAAAGAGGCCATAGAAATTGAAAAAAGAAAACATAACATAAATCAGGATGATGGACTCATGATTAGCAATACTTGGAAACCATTAATACATCAAACCTCTTATAACAAGTAAATCTAATAATAACATAGTATAAATGCATTATGTTATAAAAAAAATTTTAAAAAAATGAAAATGAAAAACAAACAATAAATAATAAAAATAAAAATAAAAATAAAATAAAATAAAAAATACAAGATAAAATGAAATAAATTAAAATAAATTAAATTAATAAATAAGTACAATTAAAGTAAAACAAATAAATAAATAGATAAATACAACAATGTAATATTAAAATAAATAATTCATACCTCTTTATTATCTTGAATTCATTAAAATTTATTCCCGACACTTTGACTAATAATTAAATTAAAAATCTAATAAAATTAAAAATTAAATTAAATTAAATTAAATTAAATAATTGATTAATGTAATTATATAAATTAATTTAAACAAATACATAACTCCATTAATTATAATACTATTTCAAATAATTTTAAATCATAATTTAATTATTTTACAATTTAAATTAAACCATTGTTTATCTAAATCGACCTTAATAATCTCTTCATTATTCACTATTTATACATCCTCTCATTTTCCCTAATCCTCCCAACTTTTCAAAGAATATTTGGCGTCTACCCCTGATGATGGACTCACTTGAGAAGTCTGAAACATTGGGTTATTAAAAAAACTCAGAAACAGGTTATTCCTCTCTTTTTAAAAACTTATTAGCTTCCTTTGAAGGATGCTCCTCCTATTTATACATGAATTAGGGATATCTTCTCAATAAATGTAAATCCCTTAAATATCTACTAGATCCATACTTGTCTCAACTTATCCCTAAATACTAGATACAAATCCCATGACACATCAAGATCTCCATGATATTTCTCATTGGAATATGGTCCACCTCTTGAGTTTAAATTCTAATTTGTGCGTGGGAGGCCAAGCAAGACTCTTCTAGAACCTCAAAATAAGCATACATGTGTCACAAAACTCATAACACATATATATGTATATGAAACCATGTTAATTTCCTCGTTTTTAATCATAAATTCACTTAAAAATACATAAAATAAATAAATTTGGAAAATGATTATTCTAACCCATATGATCATGAAGATGATTACTTGATGTAGGGTTTTAGGCTAGATAGTTATGAAATGAGGGCTAAATGGTTATGAAATGATGGAAATATGGATGAAGATGGAAGACAATTTTGAGACTCAACATACCCCCCAACTGAACTTGTTGTGCATGTCCTCGTGCAACTATTGCGTTGATTCATTTGTCCATAAGTTTATCTTCTTGAAATGCTTTGCTTCTTTATGAGATTTTGACTTGTACTGATTCTCTTCAAAAATTTCATCTTCATATTCTCTTTTTCAGAGTGTAATACATAGTACATTTGATTACAACATGTATTTTTTATGGTTGGTGCTTGTGTGACAACCGAAATTTTTGAGCATTGGTTCTTGTGTAATAATACTCTTATTTTTATCTTTTTTGTTCCATCAAAGTACATGAAAACATTGAGAATTTTCTTTTCAAGTCTTATAATAACTATCAATGAATTGATAAATTTCAAAGCATATAATCTTTTGGAATCATACTGCAACAATAGTTGTTTGGGAAGAATATGCCAGTTGGAATGAAATGAAAATGTGTGATGATGTATGAAATGTGAATATGAATTGGTGTACCTCCCCCCAACTAAAGGTGTTTTTTTTTAGTTTATGACAATATGAGAAAGGGAGGGAGGAATTTTCCAAAATTATAATTTTAACATTTTAAGGAATTGCATGACTAGATATTAGAAAACAACATATCTTCACTTACCTTCAATATGGTTGAGTTTTGTTTACTGAAGAGTGTGGCTGATGATGTTGGAACATGGAGTATGCAAACAAAGGAATTTGATCTGCTTCTTTGTTCTCTTTATGTTGATGACAAGATTGGGATCTTTATTGCTACTGTTACAAATTGATTACTGGTGAAATGATGTAGTCTTCAATCGTTACAAAACTTGATGGTACAATTCTAGTCATGCAAATAAATGTGTTGATGTCAAGCATGAAGAAAAGTCATTGGATTACCGGCCATTAATGAATGTTATTAACCAATGCGAGGAAAAATCACCATTAATGTCAGTGAGTGCCAAGGTACCTAAGTACATCTTGCGAAGTGTGAACAGATGAGCTGATGTCGAGCCACTTGCAAGATCCAACGATCAAGGAACATTGATGTATTCCCATGATTTTCAGCGAGAGAAATTTTCATTAAGGAATATAAGCCTCAAGGTAATTGAAAGAGAACTATAGCCTTGAACCTAGATTATGTGTTGATGTCGATAGGCCAATACTTGTTAGAAGAGAGGCCTTAATGAATCCTCCATCATCTAACACGAGAATAATACAATGATTTTGAAGGACTATGGATGGAAAAATTTTGCAGTGGATCAAGGTTTATTTTAAAAATGAAAAGGAAATGGAATGAATCAGCTTTGTAGAGGAGTTGAATGGTTTTATTATTGGGTTACGGGTTAGTGAAAGCGAGGCAGGAAAATGACTATGAAGGAAAATGAGATGAAGATTTTATTGACTGAATAAGTAGGAATGCAATGGTAAGACTGGATCTGAGAGGTTTTCAAATAGTGTGATGGATCTGATTTAGTATTATTTATCCAAAATTATGTGTTAATGCTTTTGATATTTCATCTTTGATGTTGCCTTGATAATGTTCTTAAGAAATGTGGTCTTTGAGAGATTATTTTCTTATGGTCATCTGTTTGTCTTCCTCGAACCTGCAAAAACTTAGTACTTATTTTGCAATAAAATGTAATATTATCAAAAGAGAGAGGTGATCAATCTCTCTATTTATGATATTTACAAAACAAAATTGAGAATTAGTACTAATAAAAAAAATTCACGAAAGAAAATCAAATGATTTTTTACCTATTTCGAAACTAGTGCCTTGGTTTACCTGTCATGTTTTGTTGGAAATTTCTTCATTTTTTTTCTGTTTCAAATGTTGATGAATACTCTCTCATCTCTTATATTTCGTCGATATCTTTCCAATTCTATTTGAAACACGTCAAACGAATGCCATATGATAAAGTTATTGTTCCTTTAAGTTTTAGCAAAACAATGGAATTGGGGTGTATAAGTGCCACATGGCAGCACCAGGGAATGCCACATGGAGGCACTAGAAGGTACCACGTGGCAACACCGAGGAATGCCACATGGAGGCACTGGAAGGTGCCACATGGCATACATGTTGTTATGGATGCTAACTTAGCAGAGTGAAGTGGACTGCTGACTAGACAAGGTGATGTGGCAGAGAACTAGGCGATGATTGTGCAATATTGGCTAATGGTACATTGCCATGTAGAAAAATCGAATGTTGCCATGTGGTAGAAAAACCCAAACAAAAAAAATTCAAGATTTTGGAAGAAACTTCCAAGTGTCTAACTGCTCTAGGGCACTTGTCCATCAATTTCATGACACCAAAATATTTGATTTTTATTTGAACTCATCCTCTTGCTAAAAAAAATGGATCTCAAAACCAATTTTTTTTCTATAAAAATTGTGAAAATATTAATGCCAAAACTTAAATTCTTTATTTTATTTTATTTGTTTTGTTACAGGTTGAAAGTATGGAGCAAATTTTCTAACTTCTTTCTCTGCAAATTCTAGACTGATTTATTTTCTTTGAGGAAGAATTTTTAAACAAGCATTTTTTTTTTATCTGGCCATCACAAAACATTCTGAGAAAATAGTTGATTTTAAATCAGTGATATCTCCCTGATCTAGACACTGATTCGACCAGTTTTTTTTTTAATTTGGGTGATTTTTCGCAAATAATTCAAATACGATTTTTTTTTTTACAAAATTTTCACCAAAATTTTCAGACGTGATCTGCAAACTTGTCACCAACAAATTATAAAACAAATATATTTAACAAATAGAGTTTTTTTTTTTTTTTTTTTTTTTTTTTTTTTAGAATCAATGGTAAATTTAGATCTCTTAGTCATTTTTATTGAAAATTTTAAAACTAACTTGGTTCAATCTTCTTTTCTGATCTTCTAGATCGCAGGGAGCATAAGAAGAGAGCATACTCGGGAGTTTATTAATCAATTTTATTTATTTATTTATTTATAATTTGAATTCATAAAATAAAATGAAAAGAATCAATATCACCTGAAATTATTGCTCTTTAATCTTTTCTTGTGCTCCTTTTTCACAATCGTTTGTTTTATTGCAATATTCATGCCAAGGGTTAGTAAATAGGTGGCTCTTACTGCACCACAAAATTGCAAATTTATCCTAAAAATCACAAAAAAAAAAATTGTTTTTTAGTCCTATTTTACTAAAGAAATGAAACATTCTCTTAAGTATAAGAGAATTTCTAATGCATCCATTTGTGTAAAAAAATCATGAGTAAACTCATATCCAAGTTTGAAAAATAAACCCCAGTGAATCCTTGGACATGATTATGAAGATTTGTTGTTAAAAATTGTAGCCTAATGACTAGTTGGGACCAAATTTGAATGTGATCTTTAAGTTTTTGATCTTTTTCAACTGTCATAGCACAAAAATCTTCAAATAATGTTTTTTCAATTGGATTTATTTTATTTATTATTATTATTATTATGAATGGGGGTTTTTTATTTGTGGTGTTTTATCTCATTTCTATGTTTTCTATATGCAAATGCAAAATAAACTTAAATGAAAATGCATAAATGCAGTTAATATTAAATGAAAATGACCCTAAATGAACAATGCTTCCTAAAAAATATTCCTAACTTAGTTACATCTAAGTTTGTTTCCCTCGCAACAATGCCAAAAATGTAGGGTGATTTGATTGTATGTTAAATCCATGTCATTTTAATATGTCAACCCTGAGGTTTCGTAAACTTACAAGAAAACCAAAATATATGGGACCTCAGATGAAACTATTGTAGAAGGTTTGTTTAGAATGGAAAAAAAGAAAAGAAATGCATATTACAAGTATAACTTAAGAAAACTGCGAAAGAAATCACATGTAAGAAAATTGAATTAGATTCTAAGTCTGGAATGAATGAATGCCATGGCCTTTCTAAAAAATTATAAACTCATATTTGAACAACTATAAGAAGCAAAATATGATAATCTAGAAATCGGGTAAACCTAGAACAACTATTGATTTAGTTATCAAGCAAGAAAACTATGAGAACTAGTAAGCAAGAAATTTAATGATAACTAAAATGCAAATCTATTAGAAGAAAATTATGATAATATAGAAAGCAGTAAATAGCAACTAGTGATTTAGTTGTCAAGTAAGAAAACTAAGATAGCTAGTAAGCAAGCAGTTTATTGACAACCAAATCAAATCTAGGAAATGAAATCACATTTGAGGAAAGTAAATCACACTTGCATAAAATAAAGCACACTTGCAGAAAATAAAACACACTTGCAAAAAATAAAGCATACTTGCATGCAAGGAAAGAAAAGAAATCAAACTATGTTACAAATGTATGCGAATTGTGGTTGATGTGGATCCGTCCATTCCTCAACGAGCACACATGAACAACTGTCACATCTTAATAATAAAAAAACACTCATAACTCATGATTTGGAGAAAATGAGTAATAATGCTTCTTACCGATGTTATCGAAGGGACCAGTACTGCTTCTTCCAGCTCTCAATTCAACTCACCAAACAGTGGGTCCGGTGGATCGGATTTAACTGGTACTGATTACTCCATTAGCAATGCGTTTAGAATTATTGGTGTAAATTGTGACGGTACCAACACCACTAGCAGTAATCTTCTTCTCGATTGTAGTGAGGGTCATAGAATCATGATGATTTCGGGCTTAAATGACAAATATGAGGTGGGCCAAGGTTATTTAATTAGTGGTGAGGGTGGTAGTAATGAGCGGCACAGTAATGCGCGCTCAAAAGGAAAAGAAGAGAATGATGTGGGTCATTGCCACAATGAGCCCCTTATTAAGAATCTAACTAACCTGGAAGGCATTATGCTAGGAAGCTTTGAGGATAAGAGCATTAGCATGGTAGGCCGCAGGATTGGGAGCGAGGAAGGGAGGAGTCTTATAAAGAATCCATTAAAATATTATGCCAATGAAACCATTAACAAGAAGGTTTTGAACCTATCCACAGTGGATTTAAGTCAGGAAACCTTCAGGATTCTCAGCAAAGGTTTAGGATTTGTTGTTGCTTCTAAAGGCACCCCAAAAGAGAGCATTGTTTGTAGCATTGAGGAAGGCATTCAAAGTTTACCTTTGGATGATAAAGAAGCTCTCAGACAAGAATTCTCCCCGATTCTAAAGAAAGCTAGATCCCCTAAGAGTAACCTTAGCAAGGATGAGATGAGTTCTCTCAGGGCCCTTCACAATAATGATGATATTGTTGTCCTTAAGGCAGACAAGGGAGGAGCAACAGTCATTTTAGATAAAGTGGATTATATTAGAAAAATGAATGAGCATCTTGATTGTAGCAACAATAAGAAGCTGAAGTCCAACCCTTTGCCAAGGGTTTTAAGAGAAGTCAAGAAGACAATTTCAAACTCTCATCTCGATGACAAGTTAAAAAAGAAATTAACCCCGTCCTATGAGGACATTCCAAGAATTTATGGGTTACCCAAGATTCATAAAGATGGGGTGCCCCTTAGACTGATTTCTAATACCAATGGATCCCCCACCTATGAATTGGTGAAATACGTTGCCAAAATTCTCAAGCCTCTCGTTGGAAACACAGATTCCTTCATTAAGGACTCTAATGATTTTGTTAAACTTATTAAGGAGGAAAGGGTGGAGGAGAGCGACATCTTGGTAAGCTTTGATGTAGTTTCATTATTTACCAAAATTCCATTAGATGAAGTAGTGCATATTATTAATGAGGTTACGGATCTAGAAAAAACTAAGCTTGTTGAGATTTGTTTACGATCCACCTTCTTCAGCTTCCAAGGAGAATTCTATGAGCAGGTATTGGTATCGCAATGGGATCGCCACTCTCACCTATTGTCGCCAACTTATTTATGGAGCACTTCAAGAAGAAATCCCTTTCCTCTTTTCCCTTAAGTCCAACTTGGTAGAAAAGATTTGTAGACTACACCAACATAAAGTGGATGCATGGTAGGGAAAATCTTGAGAGATTCTTTAATCATCTCAACTCAATTTCCTCAGAGATTAAGTTTACTATGGAGATTGAAGAAAATAAGAGAATTTATTTCTTGGGTGTCCTTGTTACCAGAAAGGAGGATGGAACATTGTGGCATTAGTTGTTTAGGAAGAAAGCCCATACTGACAGCTACCTTCATGTTGAGTCTTACCATCATCCTGCTCAAAAATTTGGCATCCTTAATAATCTTGATGTAAGAGCTCTGAGGATATCCGATGAGCAACATTTAAAAGAGGAAATCACTCACTTGACATCTATTTTCATGGGTATAGGATATAAAGAGAGAGGAATCAGAAAAGCCATAAAAAGAGTTGAAGGTTCGGTCATATCCAAGAAGCACCAAGGACCTCAAGAGAGTTGTGGTAGGGTTTTTATACCATATATTAAGGGTGCTACGGATAAGATCGCCAAGGTTTTGAGAATAATGACATTTTCACGCAATTTTCAGCAGCACGAACCGTAAGGCAAAAATTGCAGTCAATTAAGGATAGTATTAGTTAGGAGCAGCTTACAGGTGTTTACAATATTGACTGTTCATGCAGGAAGAGTTACATTGGTGAAACTGGGTGCTCTCTTTAAAAATGTCTTAAGGAGCATGGTGCCAATATTAAGCATGAGTGATGTTGCACTTCAACCCTTGCTGAGCACTCCTAAAAAACTAAACATCACTTGCGTCTTGAGGATGCTAAAATTATTTCCAGGGAGGAACACAATCGAAGAAGAAAAATTAGAGAAACGTTCGAGATTATGAAACACCTGCATAACATTAACAGGGATGGAGGATTTGAGATCAGTGATAGTTGGCAGCCTCTAATTCGACATATGTGCTCCTAAAGTTCATCTTCTTCCTAGGTACAGTACCTCAGGTTTGCTTCTCCTCCGATTTTTTTTTTAGGGTTTGGTCTTTGCGAATAGCTAATTAAATTATTTACTTTTAATAATTATCCTTATTAATTAATTTTTATTTTCTATTAATTAATAATTATTAGTAGTATCTCAAGTTTTTAATAAAAATAATAAAAATAAATTATATTTAATAATGATATTATTTAATATTAGATTAATTAGGATTGAATTATAATAATTAATTGAATAAATAATGATTATTAGAAATAATTTATAATAATTATAGGTAATAACTAATTTTATTAACATTTATTTACTTACTAGGAATTTGGCTTTTGTGATCCATAAATTGTATGTAAAATTTTTTGGTGATAATCACATCAAAGAATATAATGCTGACACGTTTTGAACCAGCCAGTATGGTTCATCATAAGGACAAGATGAGAAATCTGATCAATGAACCAGTTTAAATAGATAAAGGGAATACTCCAACTAGCTGTTGTAAATAACGGCTAGTTTGACTCAAACAAGAAAATTTAAATAAATTAAGTAATAAATGTATATTTTATTATTATCATTATTATCAATTAATTAATTTATTATTTTTTAGTTTGACTAAAATAAGGAAGCTAAGAAATTTAATGAATTGATAATAGTTGCATATAATTTAATATATTATTATTATTATTATTAACAAAGGTTATATGCTATATAATTTATATATTTATTTTCTTACTTATTAAGTAAATTTAATATTTTAAATCCTAATTTAATAGTGATTTCAATACATTGTATATAGTTATAAATACTATAATTAGAAAGATTGACCTAATTTTAATTTTAATAAAACTTTAAATAAAAGGGGAAAATGGAGGGCGAGCAAAAAGGCCCACGAGTAAAATGGAAAAATTTAAATAAATTAATTAATATATATATATATATATATATATATATATATATATATATATATATATATGAGGAAGAAAGAGGAGGAGACGAGACAAGAGGGAAAACAGGGCGGGAAGAAAAAAAACAACTAAGAATGAAGGGTATGGATCAAGCATCTGCTAACACTCCACCGATCATCCCTATTAAGGTTAACAGGTCTCTTTTCAATTTCTAAGGCTTCCCTTAACTTACGATGGTGGAAATGGTCAATCCTCGCGATCACCTTAGCATCTTCAATGCAAATGTGATGTTTTGTCTTTTCAGCATGCTCTGCTAAGGCAGAGGAGCGAGATCTACCATGCTTTAGGTCAACGTCATGTTCATAAATGCTTTTATTAATGGAACGACTAGTTTCACCGATGTAGCGTGTCCCAGAGGAGCAAGGAATCAAGTAAACACCCTTACCATCCTTAAGACAAACCGTGTCTTTAACCGATCTAAGAGAACTCCGAATATTCAATTTATTTAATTGTTTGAATTAATGAATGTTAATACTAATTAAAGTAATCTATAATTTATTTTATTAAATATTTATTTTATTAATTAATTAATAATTATCAATTTTGTAAATAATTCTTACTAGTATTATTAGGGTTTCTCATATTCTAGGGTTTTATAGTTTAAAATTATTCACTAAAATTAAGATTAAGAATTAACCCTTATATTTTTAATTTAATTAGATAAATTTAGTTATATTAATAATTTTAAAAATTTAGTAACTTATAATGAAGCAATTAATTTAATTTTTTTTTTTTTAATTAAAAATTTTAAAAATTTTAGTTACTTTAGGTTTTATCACTTATAATTAAGCAATTAATATAAAAAATATACAAATTTATTAAAATAAATTAATTATTATTATTATTATTATTAAATTAATGAATAGATGATATTATATATTCTATTAAAATTATTAAAATTTATTAGAATTTATTAAAATTTATTAGAATAAATTATTTATTTAAAAAAAAAAATCATTAAATAAATTAATAAGAATATTAATTAGTCAGTCGGCTCTTTTCTTTTTTCACTATATATAAACCTTGTCCTTTGTGTCCTTCTTTCACTCTTCATTCATCATCTTGTCCTGAAGATGGATCCCCATTGGGATTCGAAACATAGACTATTGTTTTATCACACTGTGGATAATCCAAAGATCTCTTCATTAAAATGATATTACTTGTGTTGAATGAACACTCATAGATCTGATGCTAATGAATAAGTGACAACTTTTTAGCTTCATTTGAAGGATGCTCCTCCTATTTATACATGAATTAGGGATATCTTCTCAATAAATGTAAATCCCTTAAATATCTACTAGATCCATACTTGTCTCAACTTATCCCTAAATACTAGATACAAATCCAATGACACATCAAGATCTCCATGATATTTTTCCTTGGAATATGGTCCACCTCTTGAGTTGAAATTCGAATTTGTGCTTGGGAGGCCAAGTAAGACTCTTCTAGAACCTCCAAATAAGCCTACACATGTCAAAAAACTCATAACACATATATATGTATATGAAACCATGTTAATTTCCTATTTTTTAATCATAAATTCACTTAAAAATACATAAAATAAATAAACTTGGAAAATGATTATTCTAACCCATATGATCATGAAGATGATTACTTGATGTAGGGTTTTAGGCTAGATAGTTATGAAATGAGGGCTAAATGGTTATGAAATTATGGAAATATGGATGAGGATGGAATACAATTTTGAGACTCAACAACTGCTACAAAGATGAAAAAATAGTCTTTGTATATGTTATTTGAACTCCCTTCTTAGAGTTCCTTCGACCCCAAAAAAATCCAACCAACCAAGGAATTGAATGAATTGTCATATATATCAATTTGATTTTTGCCACGAATACCTTGATCGAAGCCTGGGGAGCTCGCTATGTGGAGCTCAATAGGGGAAAAATGAAGCAAAGGCACTGGAAGGATGTGGCCGACACAGTTATAGGTCACGATAATTGCAACAAAACTGCCAAGACCGATGTGAAGTGCAAGAACCGGCTCGAAATGCTCAAAAATAAATACAAGCTTTAGAAATTTAGGATTTTTAGTAATGGCGGAAACAACAAATGGCCCTTTTTTTAACAATATGGATGAGCTCATAGGACCCTCCCACAAACAACGACATCATCATCGAGCAACGAAGCCCTTGGCCATCGTAACTACGTCTGGCTCCAATCCTCTTAAGCGTCAATTTGACGAGACTCCGACACAACTGATAACTACCCTAATGTCCTAGACATGGTCCACAATGGAAAGAGTAATCCATTCAAGAAGAAGTTCTTTCCTAAAACTAGCAATAACAACAACATCAACGACATCAACAATAAAAATAATAGCAACCCCTTCAAAGAGAAACCAATGACTTGTGTAATGGAATGAGGAGGAGAATTGTCAGAGCTTTGTGAGGGAAGTCAAACAATGGAGTTGGCAGTCCACAGTGGAGAGGAGGCTGGTCTAATAGTCCTGTATTTAGGATATTTTCTACATCAATTGGTCAACTCAATTGTTTGCGCCATCTAAATATGTTGTGAAACCATCTCCAAAAATAGAAGAAAATAGATATCAACACCTTAGAAATAAGCCACTTCGAGGGGGAAACCTCCAATACATTACATGAATAAAAAATTCTTGGATAATACAAATGACAAAACCTCCTTTCTATATATAGGAGTCCATGGGGCCACAATGTAATCCTAGCCGACCTAACAATAATAATGTAAGGGCACAATAATAACAATATGGGGATTACAAGGGTACAACAATAACAATAAGTAGCTTACAGCCACTTTCTATAAGGGACTACACTATTAATATAGGGACTTAACATGCCCCTCTCCTTCAAACAAGTGTTGTCCTCAGCGCTTGATTATTTCTTGATGCTTCTGTATAAAATTATCATCCTCCCATGTGTATTCTACTAGAAAGTTCTTCCACTTGCTGAGATACTCTAAAATTGATCGTACTTGTCGAGTTCTTTTTTCTATGACTGCTTCATAACTTCTTTTGATGTGATGTTGATCTTCCTGCTGTTTCATTAGATTCTGCACCAAAGTTAGGTTATCCTTTGAGAGTTGGAAAACTTGTTGTTGATGCTCGATGCGATCTTCCACTAATTTATCATCCATATTAGCTATTATTTGATCCTTCAAACCATCCAACTTAGCCTCAATTTCTTCTTTTAAACCATCTATGTCATCTTCGGTTGCTCTTCGTAAGATTGAAATTTGTTGCACTTGGTACCGTAATTTTGATATCTCATACTGCAATTCTTCCTCTTCAAGAGACATAGTATATCTTTTTGAGGGCTTAATGGGTATGGAATTATTTTTTGGAGGAATTATAGAACCCAATACTGATAAAAATTATAAAATATTCCCTTGGAATCACTTCAAACTGTTTTTTCAAACAAATGTTATGCAATTTTGAAAAACAAATACACACCTTTTTCTTGCTTTTGAGAAGCTCGATATTGAAACTGAATTATCTATGCGATTTCGAATCCTCAATATCTGAAATTTGGCACTGAGGTAGCCCTATGAATTCTCTTTTGAATGCCACATGTCTAACTTGATTTTGATTCTTGAAGACAAAGTTGTGCCCAGTCTCCTACGATGACCTAATTATGGACTAGTTCAGTAGAGCGAACTTGTACGACTTGCAACATGTCACTGTTTGCTCCTTTAGCTCTGAAATTTATATATAGGAAACTAAAATCTATGTAATTCCAGTCACTTTTTACAAAATTCCAATCCGATGCTCAGAGAGAGAGTTATGAATATTTTCCCAGGATCACCTCTTTGAGATGAAATTCGGGAGCCTGAAAAAGACATAACTTCCACAGATCATATCTCTGAAAATATTGTGAACCAAGCTCTGAAATTTTTTGACGATGTTCCTCAAGATTTCGGCTTCACTCTCTAAAAATTTCAGCTTCTGAATCTTCGTAAAAAAAACTTTATAGCGAAAATGTCGATATGGCCTGTCTAGGTTAAATTCAGGAGCCTAGAAAAAGCCCTAACTTCCACAGATCATATCTATGAAATATTGCGAACCAAGCTCTAAAATTTTGCGACGATGTTTCTTAGAATTTTTTCTTCGCACTCTAAAAAATTCATCTTCTAAACCTTCGTAGAAATAAAATTATAGTGAAAATTCCACGATGACCTGTTTTGAGCAGCGAAACCCTAGAATCCAAAGCTCTGATACCAAATGTTGTGAAACCAGCTCCAAAAATAGAAGAAAAGAGATATCAACGCCTTAGAAATAAGGCGATTCGAGGGGGAAGCCTCCAATACATTACATGAATGAACAATTCTTGGATGATACAAATAACAAAAACTCCTTTCTATATATAAGAGTCCATGGGGCTACAATGTAATCCTAGTGGGGCCACAATGTAATCCTAGCCGGCCTAACAATAATAATGTAAGGGCACAATAATAGCAATATGGGGTTTACAGGGGTACAAAAATAGCAATAAGGGGGGCTACACTAACATAATAAGGGACTAAACTATTAATATAGGGACTTAACAGAATATGAGAAACTTCATTTCCTTATTTCAATTGTTAAATTTCCTTTTCTAGAAATGAAGAAGAATTGTCGCAAGTCGATTCTTGAGAAGAAAATAGAGATGCAGCGAACAGAAACGTAGAGGTGTCCAGTTCCTATGAAGGTGAACATGAAAATTTAGATTAACATGGTGAATAAGAGGTGGAATACGTCATTCTCCATACTAGGCCTCCTATCCCGAATCGAGATTCTTCCCCTGCTCTCCCTATTTTCGACCCCGCATCTTCTATAATAGCATCTCAGGGATGGTTGCTCGTTCGTAGGATGAACAGCAAGGCTAATAATTTCAGGCGTCGAGTTGAAGATCATGATGAAGAGGATGATAATGGAAATGAAAACGAAAATTTGTTCATCAATCCATTGCCCAACAAAATCCAGAAGTCGGGCAAGGAAAAGCCTTCTAACAGGCTTGCTCAAGGTTCGAATCTCCTCATCTTCGATGAGGACGACTAACTAGCCAGAGACAGTAATTCGGGCTCCTTCAAAATTTGAAAGCTTGTAATGGTCAAAGAATGATGCACATGTAGACCAGGCACTGCAAACAATAAGACGAATAGGTAAATATGGAGGAAACGTGACAGCCAGCATTATCGATGGGTTCGGTGGAGTATCTAGGACAAGGACCGGTTCAATAATGCATGAGGAGAGTTATGGACTGAAAAGAACTCATGGCAACATAATTTATATGTCAATGTTGGCAGGCTAAAAAAAAATTACATTTCAAAGTAGCGCAGGTCTGATAGTAGAATAGACATAAAGTCCAGAAAAATAAGTGGCTCACATAAGATTGAGTAGGTCAGGAACATAGTGGCTCTGATACCATGTTAGAACACACATGGAATACACACATATATGAAAGATAAATATGAGTTACCTATGGTATTCACACACATTTTATAATACATTAGAGTGACTGTTGGATTCCAAGGTCTCTTGGAATCCCTTTGACTGTCCAACTCCCACACCTTAACCCTTAGCGGATTAGGTGTCCAACAAAAACCAATCACAAATTAAAAATATGAATAGCTTCTACTAGGGTTTGATGTAAACCCTATATTTTCCCTCTAAAAATTCTCAATAATCACTAAATAGATTCATAGATTCCATATTATTTTACATACTAGAGAATTTAACTACTACCAGGGTTTTGCTGTAAAAACCCTAGATTTTCTGAGAAATATCATCCTAGAACTTCAAACTTTGAATAGGGCTTATTTTTAAACCCTAGGACATATGACCATTAATAATTAGGTCAACACACATATCTAGGAATTCATCATCAAACATAAGCATAACATATGTCAAGAAATATTAACATATTAGACATATACCGACTTAGACCAAGCTAGGGTTTCAACCAAATGAATACATACCTAGGGTTTCATTCCTAGGATCTTTCTTTTAAATATATAACAAGGGTTTTGCTTATAGACTCAACCAAACCCTAAATATATAGGGCTTCATAACAAATCAAACCCTACTATATAAAAACTTCAAACGTTTTGGATCTCAGACAACATCATCAACCCTAACAAGTTAGGGTTTTCATGATCATACCAAAAACCCAAACATGACATCGTCATTAAAAAATTCAAATAGAATTTCCCAATAACCTTAAGTAGGTTAGGGTTTCACATATTATCATTAGCATACCCTTAAGTTAGGGTTGTTGGACACCTAATCCGCTAAGGGTTAAGGTGTGGGAAATGGACAGCTAAATGAAGTCCAAGATACCTTGGAATGTGTAATCCAAGGGTCACCTAATGTATTATAAATATATATCATTGTGACTAATAAATCAACTCACACTTATCTTTCCCTATGTTGTCTATTTTCTTTCTATTTTATTGTTGGGTTTAACATGGTAAGAGTGGGTTCCTTCATGCCCTGCTAAAACTTGATTGTGCAGAACAATCCCTTTGTCATCAATTTCTTACCTAGTCTCTACGCTCTCTACATTCTCAAAATAGCAAAAAAGTGTGCAGTCTCTCTGTTATTACTGCAACATCTGCGCTCTCCAATTTGAGCCATATTCCTAACATACTCTATATCATTACTGCAACATTTGCGCTCTACAATTTGAGCCATGTTCCTGACATACTCCATATACATTTATGTGTGTTGTACTCCAGATATGTTTTTGATCCGTCAGCCAATCTACCTTCCTCATGGTATTGATGAAAATCACACTGTGTGATTGCCAAATTTTCATACAGATCACATAGTGTATCAAGCTTCCAATCCTCTCGCTCTAAATTAACATAGAATTGTTTGATACCCTCCAACGTAATCTCATCTCTTTTCACAAGAATTCTGACTGGATTAGTCATGAAATTCCTCATAATCTCCAAGACCTTAGGACTAGCATTATGGTAGAGAAAACACTAACTTGGATAGTTGCAGGTAGAAATTGAAATATATCATATATCTGATCCTTAAATCCTTGTGATAGCATTTCATCTCCTTCATCAAGCACAAACATTTTGATTAAGTCTAGACGCAAGGCACGTCACCGCAGCATGTCATAGACTCTACCTGGTGTCCCCACAACAACATGAACACTAGCTTGGAGTATATGGAGGTCCTCTCGGATGCGTGTCGATTAATACACCACTCCAGGTCATTAACGCACCTACAGGTCGGTCATTAACACACTTACAGGTCAGTTAATACACCACTCCTGGTCAGTTAATACACCTCATATTCGTTGCGCTATCAATACAGACAACCTCCCTCATTCACTCTATTCCGCTCTCCTCAACACCACTTTGGTCACACTATCCCTCTTCCCATTTTGCGCCTCATGTTGTGGCCTCCATCCCACCCTTCCCTTTAACAGTTTCAACTCCCACAACACTGCCAACTCTCTCCATCTGCAGCTCCCTCACACGCTCCCTCGACCCTCGACTGTCTCCCACCTTCGTGCCCTCTCTACCGCTGGCCTCCCTTACACTCTTCTCCATACACAACTGCCCACACCTTTGCGCCCTCGCACCTCTTCACAGCATCACGTCTCCCCAACAATATATGACAGCAAAGACACTCTAACAGATATTCAAATCTCTCTGCAAAATGCAAAAGAACATATTGAGTTTTTGCAGCTTGAATCTGAACTACAGCAAGAGAAGTTACATAAGCATAGTCATCATTCTAAAATTGTCTTTCATCAGACTATTGAGCCCATTTCAAGAGCAGATTTTTATGCAGATGCAGAAGCTCACGCTTCACCTCCCAAGCCCATCATCAAACCTTGGGAAGAGCTTGTCCATAACAAGCACATAACTGGTCTTAGATATGACAAGGAGGTGTCCTTTAATATTCTGGACTACTCCAAGCCCATCAAATTTCAGAGTGCTAGATTTCTTCATGACAGTTCACCTTCAGTTGTTCTAGATTATGCTCATCTTCCACAACAGATTATGAAATTCCAATGCTGTGACTGAGTTGGCGATATGAAAGATCACTATTTTGATCTTCACCCATGTAAGCACTGTGGTCGGCACACTCATTATTTACACATATGCTTCAGAAACAAGCCTCCTATAAGAAAAAAGATTCATGTCGGATGGATCACTTCTTGGCAATGGGCATCAACAGCCAAGAAGATGTTTAAGTCATATGTCATAACTTGCTCTAGAGTATTGAACAATCTTGCAGTTGAGTTTACGCCATCATCTCACCTTGTATCTGACAAGGGGGAAAATGATGGTCATCTACAAGCTTCAAAGCCACATCAAGCGAGCCTAAGCCACAACTTTTCATTCCATATTTAGAGTTGTATCCAGAGACACAAAAGTTCAAGCAAGTCTGAGCCACAACCTGTCATTCCAGATTCAAAGTTGTAGCTAGAGACACAGAAGTTCAAGCGAGCCTGAGCCACAACATTCCATTCCAAATTCAGAGTTGTAGCCAGAGACACAGATGCCCATGGGAATGCCTTTGGTTTGTGGTCAGCCTCAAACCATCTATGTGAGGTTGATATTCTTCCTCTTCAAAGAATTCAGGACACATCCTCTAGCATAAGACTTCAACTTCTTATCAGTTTTGGCAGATTTCTAGGAAATGCATCAAGCATTCCAGAGTTGGTGGTCATCCTTAAACCATCGCAGGTTGTAGACCTCCCTTCTTCCAGGTTGAAGGTCTCCCTCTTAAAAATATGAGGAGCACTTCCTCTAGTAGAAGACCTCAACTTCTTGCCATATTTGGAAGAGTTCCGAGAACTGCACTAAGCGTTCCAGTGTTGGTGGTCATCCTTAAACCACCTCCTTATGCCAACATTTCAGAGAGCTCATTCAACCTAGTGTTGTTATGCATACTTTGCAGATTTGTATGTGACAACTCTCTTCTTGGACTCACACATACCCCTTCGAATTAAGGTGGGGAATGTTGGACACCTAATTCACTAAGGGTTAAGGTGTGGGAAATGGATAGCCAAAGGAAGTCCAAGAGACCTTGGAATATGGAATCAAAGGGTCACCTAATGTACTATAAATATATATCATTGTGATTAATAAATCAACTCACGCTTCTCTTTCCCTATGTTGTATATTTTCCGTCTATTTCATTGATGGGTTTAACAAGGGTTTTCCAGAGAACTTGTATAGGGTTCTATAAAAACAATCAATGATGTAAGGAGGGTAGATTTATCAGATGATAAATCACGCTAAACAAGAATATTTATGATTCAAGAGAGCTAGACACAACAATGTTAGTAATGTAGAATGGATTACCAAAGAGAATGATTATGCCTTTATCATGAAGAGAACAAATCTTATGGTCTAAGACATACCTTTGTTTCTTAACAAACCTTTTAAATCCAATGCTTTGGCCTGTGATGCCTTCTTCCATAGTCCTTGAAAATTGAGCAAGCCATTTCCTAAATAAGGAAATAGAGGTAGAAATGTGATTAGTATTTAATATAAAAAAACCTTAAATAAGTATATGAAACCAATATCTGAAAATAAATGAGATACTTATATTTGGAAGTTGTTGAGCACTCCCTCCAAAGCTTGAAGGATAATTAAAATATTATAAAAGAAAAAATGTCATTTTTTCCAAAAATAAGTTAAACCCACAAATACTAAAAATCAAAAATATAAAAATGAAATATTTAAAGCTAAGAGAAAAGGACTTTAGTGGTGTAAGTCCCTTATGTCAAATTCTTCTGGTTTAACTTTCCTAGGATATCCTTCTTCAGCAATGTTTGCTTGATCTCTTTCCCTCTTCTTATTTCTCAGATTGTCAGGACAATCACTTCTATAGTGACCCATTTTATTACATTGATACCATTCTATCTTGGACATGTATACCTTTCTCCTTGGTCCTTTTGTCTTCTTGAAGTTTCCTATCTTCTAATGAGAAGTGTAGGCACTTGAAACTTCTTCATTGTTGGATACGAAAGAGATTTTCAATTCCTCTTAGTTGCAGGGACTCCATAATTCTTCAAAGGTAGGAGATTCCTTCCAGCTGTTGAGTCCTGAAGCAAAAGAACTCCAAGAAGGTGGAAAACCTAATAATGTAGTGATCACAAGTTCCTTTTCTGGTAAAGTTTCATCAATGGCTAGAAGATCGTCTCTAATTCTTGCTATTCTTACAAAGAAAGTAGCCAAAATCTCCTTTTTAGTAATATTTGTGGTCCTTAGTTCATTCTTCAAACTTTCTACTTGACCAATGTTCTTAATAGTGAATAGTTTTGACAAGGCTTCATACATTTCTTTAGCATGGTCAATGTTTTCTATGTATGGGACAAGATTTTCCTTTATACATTCTACCATTAGAGTCATGGCCACCAATTTTGATTCTCTGAATTCCCCCTTATCTGCATCACTGGAATCTTCTGTAGGCTTCTTTACTTTCCCTTTGACCAAATATAATACTTTTTTCCTTTCAAGAATGAGGTCAATCGTCTTCTTCCATGACCTATAGTTTGATGCTCCTTCAAGATTTTTCTCTCCCTCGATTGAGCGATACATTTTCCTTTAAGATAGTGAACTTATATCCTTAAATAATTTGCGTTTATGATTCCTTGATCAACTCCTTGAAACTGCCTTTTTCTTCTTTCCTCACCAAAGCTCTGATACCGTGTTAGAAAATCAAAAAGGAAAAAAGATTTTCTTGTTCTTGATAATTTACTTGTGGTCTTCATGTATTCTTATTAGTTTTCTTATTATATTCTTTTCTCTTATTTCATCAAGAAATTACCAAAGCAATCGCACATAGATGAAGGACAGCTAGGAAAAACCCCACTCTAGGGGAAAACCCAATTAGTAATTCTTCCTTCAATATTTTTCCTTAGATAATCCAAGAATCTAGACCTTGACACAAAATTCCTCCACACCAATTCAACCTTCTTCTTCCTTTGCAGATGATCCTATTTCGACTTGGAACCAGTAGCAGCATTGTGCAGTGCTTTATTGGACCCAGAAACTTTGATCTTTATTTAGAGATTTCGATCTTGGTTAAGAGACTTTGATCTTGAATTAGAAACTTTGATTTTGACCCAATACAACTTCTTGAGGTAGCAACAACAAATTCAACCTATACTTGTCTTGGCAGTGACATCAAGAAACCACACTGGTAGCGACAATATAAGAGAAACTTAGATCTTCCAATCTAGGGCACGAAAGAGAAAGATACAGATACACCAAAATTTCGATTTTCTTTTCCTCTTTCACATTGACCAAACTCACACTTCTTTAGCCCTCTTCCTTCAATTCACACTTTTTTCGACTTCCAAAGAGATACTGAACTTGCTTCAGATGATGTCCTCCAAATGAATTTGATTTTCTTCTTTTATAACCTTTAAGTGAGGTGGAATAGCCTACCTGGAGGCCTAATTAATCATCTTGAAGCCGACTTGGTGTGGAGGTGACATTAATCATATTTGACTCAATAATAAACATTTTACATGATTCAAAATCCCAAGAAGGGTCTTTTTAAATGTTTAATGACTCTATAGACTCAAAATAAATTCTAGAAGTCCTCAATGGGGATTTTGACCTAAAACATAATGACCCAAGCATGAAACCCATGCTTTAATAAGTCATTGTAATAATAACAAAAAATATTTTCTTTATTCTGTTCACAAGTACATTACATAGTGGCTCAAATAAATTAATGAAGACCATACCTAGTTACATTCTTCAACACCAAGGAAAATTTTGTGGTCACTTCTAAGTGGGTTTACAAAATCAAACATGGAGCTCATGGGACTGTTGAAAAATACAAAGCAAGTTTTTTTCTCAAGGATTCTCTCAAAAGGAAGGAGTGGAATATGAAGAGATATTTGCAGCAGTTGTCTGATACACCACTATTCGATCTATTATTTCTCTCGTTGCCTCGCAATATTGGAGGCTACACCAAATCGATGTTAACATTGGTTTCTTACATGACCCGTTTAAGGAGGAATTCTATGTGGAAAAACCTAAGGGGTTCAAAATTCAAGATCGAAGGACACACATATGCAGGTTAAATAAAGCCCTCTATGGGTTGAAGTAAGCCCCTAGGGCTTGGTATGAGAGGATTGATAGTTATCTTATGAAGCTGGGATTTACAAAGAGCGAAGATAATCCTAACCTATATTTCAAGTTTGAAAAGGGCATGCCTCTCATTTTGGTCCTTTATGTAGATGATCTCTATCTGACAGGTGCAGACCCTCTCATTTATCAATGCAAAAGGGAGTTAGCTTCCAAGTTCGAGATGAAAGACATAGTTTTGATACATTACTTCCTAGGCCCAGAGGTCTGGCAAAATCCAGGTGAGATTTTCCTTTCTTAAGGAAAATACATCATGAAGCTCCTCAAGAGATGTGGAATGGTGGATTGCAATTTTGTGTCTACTCCTATGGAACTCAACTTAAAGAAGCTATGTGGAAGTGTTGTTGGGCTCGCATTGGCAAGTCCTTCTGTGTATCAACAACTTGTGGGGGCCCTGATGTTCTTGGTAAAATCTCATCCGGACATATGCTTCGTCGTGAATACATTGAGTCAATTTATGGTCGAGTCTCATCACATACATTAGATTGCTGCTAAGAATATCTTGAGATATCTTCAGGGAAAAATAAACTATGGACTGAGATACACTGTGGCTACATGGATATATTGATGTTGACTGGGCTAGCAATGTGGTGGATCATAAAAGCATGTCTAGATGTTGCTTCTCATTGGAGTCTACTTCAATATCTTGGATGAGCAGGAAGCCGAAATTGGTTGCTCTAAGCACCGTTGAGGCTGAATACATTGCTGCTAGAATGACCTGTTGTGAAGTTGTTTGGTTAAGGAAGCTCTTTAGTGAGCTATTTGAGCATGTGATGAATACCACTTTGATCTACTACCACAATGAAAGTGGGATTCATGTTTCAGAGAATCATGTATTCCATGACAACTCCAAGCGCATTTATATCAAGTACCACTTTATCTGGGACATGGTACAACAGAGAGAAATAAGGCTCCAATACATCAAGACTGATGAGCAGATCGTAGACATCGTCATGAAGCCCTTAGGGAAGGTAAAATTCTTAGTCTTCTAAGAGATACTTGGAGTCATGGAAAGAATCTCCTATGAGGGTACTATTTGAGTTGAACATTGAGCTTTGGGAGCTCCTAGGGGCTTGGGTACTTCTTGGAGCTATGAGTGACCATAAGGTGAGTGGTTCACCTTCACCTATTGGTGCGCTATGTACAAGGTGAGTGGTTCACCTTCCCCTATGATACTTCATGATGGATGACATGTGTGTAGGGTGAGTGGTTCACCTTCCCCTACATATGATGACACATGTGTGTAGGGTGAGTGGTTCCCCTTTCCCTACAATTAACATATGCATAGGATGAGTGGTTCACCTTATCCTATGGCATATGAGCAAGATGAGTGGATCACCTTCTCCTAATGATGCCCCATCGTACATCATACCCATGTAGTCTAGGACTCATGGGAAGTACCTCTCATCTAGCCAATGAATTGGGAAAAGTGGATAGGGTCCATAACACTACCGATGGGTGCATCATGTACTATCGTAATCTCTATGTCTAGGATGCATGGTGTTCAACAACTTGATCTGGGATCAATTGAGGTTCTACCTCTGGACTCACTTTTGTCAGTGGATAGTGGTAAGGTCTTATGAATCATTCTCAATCAATTCTTCTTCATTATTACATCATGGTTCATCAGAGCAGTGATGAGATGACAGAGATGGTACATGACGACAATATGGCATCGTGGTCGACGATGATGATGGATGGATTGGCAGGTGGAACTCTCCCTAGTTTAGAGGGAGTGTTAAAATTGGAAACTAAGGCCAAATTCCACCTTGGGACAACTCATTTGATGGAGATGATGATTGCATTAAATTCCTCTTTTCGAGAGGACCAAAATTAATATAAAGATCATTCAATTTGGACAAGAAAAAATACATTTTTGAATTTATGCCCACACATGTGCAAATTGTTCAGGTCAACCACATTAACATGTAAGCTCATGAAGTCCAATGGACGTGACTCTTCACCCTCAACAAATTGTATAAATACAAGTGACATCTCATGACATTTGGCATCTTCATCACTCACGTATTCTCTCTCCTTCTCTCATTGATTCGTATTACATTGGGCATTCTTCTCTCTTTCGCGTGTGGATCAAGAATGATGAATTCCAAGAGCTAAATTATAGGGCGGAAATTACAAAGTTGGTTGTAGTTTGACCAACGTTTACCAGTGTTGACCAACACCTTCTAGGCATAATTTGACTTCAATATTTTGGGGATATTTATGTCTCAACAAGTCATAGATTTTGGCACAGAAAACGAGGTTTTATGATCACTTTGACCGCAAACCAAATTGCAGGTTGACCATAGCTTTCAGGACAGTAGTTTGACTAAGTTTGACTATTGACTTTGTCACTATTTTGGGTTGACTTTGACCTCATGATCAGGCTGATTTTGATTGGAGAAGACCGAGTTGTTTTGAGGACATTTTATTGTTGACTATAGAAATTGACAAGGTTGTTTTGAATTAGAATTGGGCAAGTCAATTTTGACTATTGTACTCTCTCTCTCTCTCTGTTGAACAATTTGATAAAATAATAGGAAGAATTGATCAAAAAAATTTCCCCAAATTGGGGTTTTTTTCATGGCATCCGTCAAAGCTGGTGTCCTCTTATATTAACTTGTATTCTGCATTTTATTTTATGTTCTATCTACATTAATTGTCAATGTGATTTACGGTTAATGTGATTTCTATTGGAAAAATAAATTGGAAATTTTCATCGGGTTGCTAAAGGAACGCTGAAGTAAATTTTCCTAGGCATAGAACATACCATTGTTAACTAAAATTAACACCTCAGTATGCATCTGACCCACAGTCTAGGACGTGGGGAGACCCACCTATTTTTCCAATAAGTGTAGCGAGACTTGTCTGTGTGACTTGTCTAGGATGCAAGTGTTCCACCACTTGACACTTGGTTGTGTCTGATTCTTGTCTGTGTGACTTCTTTGATTTTTTTCTATGTGATTCTTGTGTTCTATCACCGAGTTTTTGAGATGAAAATTGGTTGAGTTTAATCCTTGTCTATGTGACATGTGATGATCATTTCCTTTCCAAAATTGTGTCAAGTGGACGATTCTTCTTTAGATTGTGACTTCATTGTTATAGATGTTACAACACAGAGTTCAATTGAGATGAAGGAAAGAGATAGATGAAGTAGAGATGTTTGATGCAGAAAGAAATTCCTCCTTAGATGAAAGGGAGTGTTAAAATTTGGTATCTCAGGGATGAATTTCTTCTAAAAGAAATTGTATTTTTCTTTTAATTTCTCCTAAAAACGAATTCTCTCATGGAATAAGTAAATTAATTTGAGAATCTCTTACTTGGAAAATCAAACTTCTCTCTTGGAATAAAATAGTAACTCCACACTTAAGAGAATGTAACTCTCCCTCACTAATTCAATGTATGGAAAAAGTGTAACTCTTTCGCATTAAATGCACTTTTAGCTCCCTCATTCAATTCGGTTTGTAACTCTCACCAAATATTCTCTCATGTCTAAGTGTAACTTTCTCTCCCTAATTAAAATTGTAACTCCTCAAGACAAGTGTATCTCTCTCTCTATTCTTGGGATGAGTTAAACTTCTCCTCAAGTAACTCCTCCCTAATGGAATTCGATTCTCCTATTATTGGCTAGTTTCACTCAATTTTGTCAAAGTTCCGAGGAAGCGAATGTACATAATTTTTCAAAGGATCGAGATCATCTACCATCAACATTATGTATCATAAACCCATTCGGAAAATTTTTAATGTAAATGATGCTAGTAAGACCTTATATCTATGTAAAAACCTATGTAAGCTTGTTATTTTAGCGAAAATTTGATCCTAGGAGGTTATTTGTCTCACTGACTCATCAGTGTTCCTAAACACAGAAGGTCAACAAAGTTTTTCCCTCCAACCTCACCCCAAAGCTAGGGTGGAATTCTTTGTTAAAGTCTTAGGTGAGTCCCAGTGTTTTAGTTGAGTCTTATGTAAAAGTGATTTGGGAATAGTTTAAGATATTTGGCTAAATTATTTTATTACAAATCACTTGGTCTACTAGACCGTATTGTGTCGCAGAATGGAGTATGTAATTTGAGTGTCTATACTAAACGAGTGTTCCCCCTTTGAAGGTTGAATTGTAACAATCTTATATAAAAAATATTTAGTGCATGGTCCCTCATACTTAAACACCTTGGCTAAAATATTAGAGGGTGGAAATAATATTCAATCCCCTCATGTGTCAATTAATTAATTTTTCTGACAAACATTTATTTAATCCTAAGCCAAAAAATTAATTAATTAGAGTCAAAATTAAAAGTCTTAGAGAAATTAAATTCTCCAAGTGGAAAGATTCATGGGTATCAAAGAAATTATTTTTTGGAGGTCCTCCACCAAGGGAATATTGGAAATTTCAAGAAAAATTGGACCTTTGGACCTTGGTGGTTAAGTTAAAGTCAATTTTTTGAGGAAATTAGCTCAAAATAATTAATTTTGAGCTAATAAAAAAAGGATTTAATGAAGATTTCAAAAATTCCTGAAAATATATTTTTTCAACAGTAGAGACTAAAATATCATCAAGGATTTATCATCAACGAGGTTATTTTGACAATGATCAAGCCAACTAGCCATTATTTTTCCACTTACAGGATTTATCTATAAATAGAGAGTCATTTGAGTCTCAAGCCATCTGATTTTTGGCTAAGAATTTATGCAGAAAATTTGATGTATTGTTATTGTCCCATTAGGAATGTTTATTTGAATCATAATAAAGACTTTGGGGTGTAGTTCATGGTGTCCAATGTTCATTTATTTGCAGTATGTGTTGGGTATGGACTTTCCTATATTGTGCTTAATATTTGTAAAAGTTTTTTTTTTCATTAGATGGGGATAAGATATTTTTATTGGTATATTTTGGGGTTATCTTAGGTGATCTGACTCGCCATATATTTAAAAAAAAATTCTTGAGAAAAACATATAGTGTTTGCAAGTTCCCCAGTCCTTGGGCTCTAAATTCACAAACTATGGGCGTAAATTGACCTTGCTTGGACTTTAAATATTTTTATCGTTTATCTAACTTTGCTGAAGTTGTAGCTCACATTTATTTTCTAAAGTGTTATTATACATTTATCAAAGAAAACTCCATAAAATTTCTTTCTCAAAATTTATTTCAAAAAACATTCTATATTTGTAAATCTTGTGAATAATTTTGTATAATATAATTCGTAAATTGTTTTTCTAATAGGGGTTTTTATATGTATTGGGGTTTTGGGTATTTTTATCTCCATTTTTGCAGGTGAAATCGAGTGAAAATTTTGAAATAGAGCTAGATCTAGGCCCCTGCGTGTAAGATCTAGTCTCCAAAATTTTTGTAGGGCCAGCCATTGAAGAATTTGCAATAAACTTCAGATCTGAAGCAAACAAATTTTTCTTAGGCGAGGGTTTTAATTTTCATCCCTCTCGAGCTCAGGTCCAACATCTCCAAGGCTAGCATATCCTTCTCTAGCCCCTGCGTCATCCTCTTTAGGGTCTACGTCACTTTTTGCTGGCCTCTCAGAGGACTGTGTTGCCCTCCAAGCCTTTTGGCCCTATGCATAATTGAATAATCAAATCTGATATTTTCTAAATACCACATCTAGCTCAAAAAACATTTGTTTTAGTTTTGCAAGCTTACTCTAAGTTTTGGGCCTAATTTGGCACTTGTTGTAGCATCAATAGTTAAATGTTTACATATTTTCCTATTGTTGTAATAAGCATTTCTAGATCTAATATATCATTGAATATTGCATCTTAAGTAGGCTAAAACTCATATGTTTACCTTGGCAAGTTGTTGGGTGTCTCATTTATCATATTTGGTTACCATATGTTTGTTGTTTCTTGGGTCTACATTGATTTTCTTACTGTTGCTCTGAAATTGAATAAAGAGATAAGTAAAATCAAGTCTTTGGATTTACACACATGGTTGTGTAGAAAATTGATTTAAGTGTGATAACATATTTTTTGTTGTGAGTTGATCCATAAGTTTCAAGGTTTCATATCCAATAAAAACTCACTAAAGCACTATAATCATAATTTATCTTAGTGTTAAGTATCTTTGGGCATATTGGTGTCTTATGAATCTAATTGAACATCTATTGATAATTGGCATTAATTAGTAAGATCATTAATAATCTAGTTGTAGAATCATCATTGGCATTTGTCTTGTTTGTAAGGTCTCTAATTGTCCCAAGAAATTGTTATTGGCATCTCGTATTGAAAATCATTGGTTAATTGTTGAGTAGAAGATCTCTTGTTTATTGTTGGTGATTGTATCATTGAGCACTTGGTCTCGTTTAAGATTGTCTATAAATTAATTGTTAAGTACTCTTGTCATAAGATAATAAAAAATATTAACTCAACACTCACTCAATCCATCTTTCATTTCATTCTAAGTATAGTTGCATTAATAACTTACCTCCTAGGACAACCCTTTCTCAACTAGCTTGAGAGATTCAACCCTTTCTAGTGGTTAACACAGTGACCTTGCAGTCGTCAGAGCCATAGTCTCTATAACAACGGAGCCACTGGGTGGTTGGAACACAGGGGGAAGTATCGTTAATCAAGCCCATGCTTGCTTCCTGTTGGCTTCCTTCCCACAACTTACTCGTAAGACTAATCTCAAAACAGTTAAGGGGAAGGTTCCATTTAGACTAGACATATAACCTAAAATTAACCAAGATCGTTACACTCCATCTAGATATTAGGACTTGACCTTCTTATAGGATAGTTAATTATCCAAGCGGCAGTTGTCCATCCGGTTACTTGGCTATAATTTTTAAACAAGCAAGAAAGTTTGACTCCATCAGGTACTGGTCTCATTTCTAAATCTAATTAAATCTTTAATTCTTGCTAATTTTAACCAAGTAGCCAGGCCACTCAATTGTGTCTCCCAAGAACTTTGGTTCTCAACTTGTATTCCATCATCTCATTTCCATAGGGACTACCCCCCATAGCCTATTTTGGGAGAAAAATAGAATGGAGTGGGCGGGGATCAAAGTGGCAGCCCCCGCCCTGAGTCGTTGTAGTGGGGCCTGTAGAATCTGAGCAACAACATTTTCTGGTGATGTTT
Source organism: Pinus albicaulis (assembly GCA_034641835.2). Lineage (NCBI taxonomy): Eukaryota > Viridiplantae > Streptophyta > Pinopsida > Pinales > Pinaceae > Pinus > Pinus albicaulis. The sequence goes on along the minus strand of CM076583.1, from coordinate 806,104,328 downwards.
CCAGGGAGAAATTTATTTGGCCTTGGCGTTACAAAAATTATCATCACTCTCCTTAATCTACTAATCAATTTCATCTTCCTTATCCCACCAACGCCACAACATTTTTTGGCACCATCTTTCATCATTCTTCATATTTTCATCACCATATCTTTCTTCCTCTCACTAATCCTTTCATCTTGTTGCACCTTAGCACCTAGAAATTTAGGTTGGTTTCTTGTTTGGGTGGTGACTCCACTTATTGATCCATTTACAAAATATTACACTAGAAGAAATCTTGGTAGCTTGGTCAACCTCGCTCTCGTAACTTGGTTGAACAACTTACATTCTAGTAAGCATTCATTTTTCTCAAACAAGAAGCTCTCTTTGATATCCATATGCTTCTCCCTGACTAAATTTTCGGTTTTTGTCTTTTGGATTTTGGAGTTAGATTCATGTTCAAGCGGCAACCCCGCTTCTTTCATTTCTTGCGAGAATTTCGCCTGGAAGCTCACTTCTTGTGGATTTCTTGTTTTTATTGAACAAGGATTTTTATCTAACATCCATTATCTCATTTTCCCCTTAAGAAATTCATCACAGATGACTTGTTCACCCCTTTGCATTTTACTAACAGTCTTCATGATATTCCGGAAGAGGCCATTGATACTTTTCCTCCTTTCACGGGTAATGGTGCAGTTACTGCTAGTATTCATCTAACAGAATTCGTCCTTCGTATGGTAAAGTTTGATGTTTATGCATATGATGAACATCAGGATGTCAATATGTGACTCTTGGTTCTTTCATTAGAAGACGAAGCACATGATTGGTTTTGGGAGTTCCTTGATGAAACCTTTGACTCTTTACAATCAATTTTTGAGGCTTTTGAAGATAAATATCGAAATCAAAGGGGCTCGCTTTGTGCCTCTAGCACTAACCAAAGAGATGAGACTAGTCATGTGAATGACCCAGATATCATAGAAATATATCAAGAGGATGCACCATATTGCTAACCTTGTAATTTTTTTCGTGATGAATCCACTTTTGCAATTGCAAGAAGAATCTACAATAGTGGAAAAGCAGAGACAAGTTGTCAAATTGGTATCGACAATGAAAAGGAAAATATAAGAAACTAATCAATAATTCAATTCAAATGATAAAAACCATGGAACTAAATCAAGAGAAACTGATGGCAGATCATGCCAAGGATATGAGAGCCATGTACACCAAATTAGAAAAACAGGATGAAGAGCTAAGAATCATGAAGGTCGATATCTTCGATCAATTGGATGCCATGCAAAAGCATTTGATCATCATGAAAGAAAATCATGATAAAGTAATAAAGTACATGGAATTTAGTTTTCAAAGCAGGTTGTCAACCATAGAGGAAAAATGTGCCCAAGAGATGAAACTTATGATGTCCAATATGCAAAATCATATGATTACCATAAAAGAAGATAATGAAAGAACACTAGAAGATATGGAATTTGGTCAGATATATATTCAGAATAAGTTATTAATTATGGAGGAAGGTCATGCCAAGGAAATCAATGTTATAAAGGTTGAACACTCGAATCAGATGGATGCCATCAAAATTGAAAAGATCATGCTTTAGAATAAGTTGAAAATAATGGAAAAGATACAAGTATAGAAACTTCAACATAAATCATAGGATGAAAGAAACAAGGAGTCTCCGACAGATCACAAGCCTCCCAGTCTGTCAGATCAGTTTTCTTCTCATTGCAAGAAGGTCACTTGCCCCATTCAAAACAAGTCAGCTGGAAGTGCCATGGTTGAAAAGGGAAATTGGAATGATCAAACTTATGTCTCTCCTTTGGCAGAGTATATTCAGAATAATATTGGACATACTTCAGATTCCCCAGATCTTTCACCCAAGCATTTTCAAGGTCAAGACAGGAAATCTACAATGGTCTCATTGTTGACATCGTAGCCCACCAAGAAGAAAAGAAAAAAAACAGAAAAGAAAAAGGAAATGGTTTGATGCATTTGATTGTCGATAGCAGATCGATATTCAGATAAGACATAATCGTACGTCGTGCAGGATCAGGTAGCGGACGTCTGAAAAACAACCCACATATTTTCCATAAAGTCGGCAAATGCTCAGCATGCATTATGTTGAAGACATCTGACATCATTGGGCATATTTATATAGTATCTCTAACCCTACTCCTTTTTATTTGATGCCATTAAGTAGTTTGATTTCACGCATTTATGCTATATCTTTTATTTTTCAGTTTATTAGAGTAGATTTTTCTATTCCAGCGAGTTTATTATGTATGCAGGATGATTTGGATTTTGAATGGATATCTGTTGGATGAAATATTTTGTTCTCAGATGCAGGATTATGGGATTCTCACGTTACTTCCTAGAAGCAATGTGTCCCCATATGGAGCCATATGTTGCACTCATTTTTGTACAAGTTTCGAGGAAGCAGATGTAACTATTTTTTCAAAGGATTAAAATCATCTATCGTCAGCATTATGTGTCATTATAAACTCATTATGCAAATTTGTAATGTAAATGATGCTAGTAAGACCTTATATGTATGTAACAACCTAGGTAAGCATATTATTTTGGTGAGAATTTCATCTTAGGAGGTTGTTCATCTCACTGAATCATCAAGTTGGTAGAGTTTTTCCCTCCAAACTCACCCCAAAGCTAGTGTGGAATTCTTCATCAAAGTCTTAGGTGAGTCCTAATATTTCAGTCGAGTCTTATATAAAAGTGATTTGGAAATAGTTTAAGTTATTTAGCTAAATTATTTTATTACAAATCACTTGGTCTACTATATCATATTGTGTCGCAAAATGGAATATGTAATTTGGAGATCTATACTGAACGAATGTTCCCCCTTTGAGGGTTGAATTGTAAAAATCTTATGTAAATTTTTTTTTTAGTGCATGGTCCCTCATACTTGAACACCATGGATAAAATATTAGAGGGTGGAAAAAATATTACCATGGATAAAATATTGGAGGGTGGAAAAAATATTAAATCCCCTTAAGTGTCAATTAATTAATTTTTCTCGCAAAAATTTAATTAATCCTAAGCCAAAAAATTAATTAATTAGAGTCGAAAATAAAAGTCTTAGAGAAATTAAATTCTCCAACCAAAAAAATTAGTGGGTATCAAAGAAATTAATTTTTGGAGGCCCTCCACGAAGGGCATATTGGAAATATCAAGAAAAATTGGACCCTTGGAACTTTGTGGTTAAGTCAAAGTCAATTTTTTGAGGAAAATAGCTCAAAATAATTAATTTTGAGCTAATAAAAAAGGGATTTAATGAGAAATTGGAAAATTCCTCAAAACACATATTTTCAACAACAAACATTAAAATATCATCAAGGATTTATCATCGACCGAGAATATTTTGACAATAATCAAGCCAACTAGCCGTTATTTTTCCACTTGGAGGATTTATCTATAAATAGAGAATCATTTGAGTCTGAAGCCATCTGATTTTTGGCTAAGAAATTTCTGCAGAAAAGTTGATGTAACGATAATGTCTCGCTGGGAATGTTTATTTGAATCATAACAAATACTTTGAGGTGCAGTTCATGGTGTTCAATGTTCATTGATTTCTGGTATATGTTGGGTACGAGCTTTCCTATATTGTGCTTACTATTTTTAAAAGTTTGTTTTTCATTAGATAGGGATAAGATCATTATATTGGTATATTTTGGGTTTATCTTAGGTGATCTAATTCGCCATATGTCAAACAAGCTTTTCTTGATAAAAGTATATATTGTTTGCAGGTTCCCCAGTCATTGGGCTCCAAGTTCACAAACTGTGGGCATGAAATGATCTAGTTTGGAATTCGAATATTTTTACGGTTTATCTAACTTCGCTAAGGTTGTAGCTTACATTTATTTTCTAAAGTATTATTAGTCATTTATCAAATAAAACTCCATTCATCCTATTTAGGGCCTGTGTCACCCTTCCCGTGGCTTGATATACTTCCATTCGCTCCATTAGATCGATAGCAACAGAGATGGGTTGGAAGATCCACTAGATGGATGTGAAGACTGCATTTCTCAATGGCTTCATACAGGAGAAGGTGTACATTGAGCAGTCGTAGGGATTTGAGGTGCATGGGAAGGAGTCCCATGTATGCAGACTGAAGAAGACACTTTATGCTCCTAGAGATTGGTGCTCCAGGATTGATACGTAAATGCAAGAGATGGGTTTCACAAAGAGTGATGCAGATCCGAACCTATACCTTATTGTGGTAGGTGAGGAGCATCTCATTCTGGTGTTGTATGTGGATGACTTGGTCATTACGAGTGCAAAGAGACTCATAGAGGGCTGAAAAAGAGATCTTGCTTCGGAGTTCGAGATGAAGGACATTGGCTTGATTCATTACTTTTTGGCATTAGAGGTGTGGCATGAGGAGAGGCATTTCTTCCTGGGACATGGGAAGTATATTGTGGAAATTCTTAGCAGATTTCACATGGAGGATTGTAAAACCATGTTGACACCTATGATCACTAACTGGAAGAAGCTTCACGCTTCTGATTTCAAGTTGGTGGATCCCACATTGTATAAACAGCTCATTGGTTCCTTGATGTATTTGGTCAACACTAGACCAGATATATGTTTTGCAGTCAACACAATGAGCCAGTTCATGTGTGAGCCCAGGAGAGTGCATTGGGTTGCTGCAAAACACATTTTGTGTTACATGCATGGGACAATGGATTATGGTCTAGATTATAGGTAGGGAGATGGAGTGATTTAATGTAATAATCAGAGTTGCATTAAACTCACGGAGAACCTAGTATTTCATGACAGGTCAAAGCATATCAGGATCAAATATCATTTCATCAGAGACTATGTTCAGAAGGGAGTTGTGAAGCTTGAGTATATTCCCACAGATGAGCAGGTAGCAGACATATTCACCAAAGCCTTACCATAGGGCAAGCATGTCTACTTCAGAGACAAGATGGGTGTGGTGAGGAACACTTTCCTCGGTAAGAGGGAGTGTTAAAATTTGGGTACCAGAGGACAAGTGGTTCCCTAAGGCTTTGATCTTAGGCCTAGGGAAAAGTGTCCAAATGTATTTAACTTTTTCTCCTAAAGTGACTTTATAAGTGGTAAATTCAAATCTAATTTAAAAGTGACTATAAGTGATAAAGTTACTAAGTCTAATTTTAAAGTGACTTTATTAAAGTCAATGTAAAATTAGAAAGTGAAAAGTGACTATAGGAATAAAAGGTTAAGTGGGTCTTTATTTAAGTGGGATGAATTGAAAAATAGAAAGTGAGAATTAAATGCACATTTAATCTTAGCCCTAGATCTAAAGCTATCTCAGCCATTAGATTTAGGGATTCCCCAAGAGTCATTTAGGGTTAGGTTAAAGGAGGAAAATAAAAGAAAAGGTCATTCAGTCTTTCATGAGCAGATTGAGAGAGAAGGAGAAGAGAGCAAGAAGAAATTTCTGAGCAGAGAAAAAGGAGAAACAATACCTTGGCACATTTACGAAGGCAACTCTATTTCAACAAATCCGTATAGCAAAGCAGGAGCACAATTTTCGAGGCAACTGGATTGAAAATCGAGGAAAGGAAGAACATCATTATTGTAGCATATTGGCATAGATTTCAAGGTTCGTACAATAGCAAAGGAGGCACAAATTTTGAGGTCTATATAGTAGCAAGGCAGCACCGTTTTCGAGGTACGTACAACAGCAAAGCAACACATAAATCGAGGTCCATACAACAGGAGTTTAGCACAATTTTCGAGGCAGCATTTGGTACAATTTTCGAGGTGGGCCATACAACTGTTCCAACACTGTTTTCTATGATTTCTGTATAGCATATAAGGTTGTACCTTTCGCTATAATTTTTTTGTTTTTCATTGGCACAAAAATCGAGGTGGAGTACAAGCACAATTTTCGAGATAAGTAAAAATTATTGGTTGCTAGAATTTTTGCTATGTATTTCATTTCTCTATAAAAGAAATATTCAGAAATAAAGAAGAGCTTTCGAATTGGCTTTCCCCAAGAGTTGTAGGGGGTTTTCCAGGGTCATATTAACCAAAAATCAGCGTGTCATTTTCTGTGTGAGGCTGAAATATTTTCTGTGTTTTATTTCTGCAATTTCCAGCACTGTGGAGTTTCCAGAATTTGTGTGTTTTAGAAATATTTATCATTTCCAACTTGTTGAATGCATGTTTATGGGTATGGGCATTTAACTATATGGGAGTGACAAGGAGAAATTGATAACCGAGGTTGGGTTTAAAATTTCTACAAGGGAGAAAACAAACTAGAAGGAGCCTCAAACTATAGGGCATGGAAAAAGAGGATAGATGCCATGCTCAAGAAGAATAAAGTCTTGGATCTAATCAAAGGAAAAGTAAAGAAGCCTACAAATGAATCAAGTGAAGTAGCAAAATAAAAGTTTAGAGAAATAGATATATTGACCAAGATTCTAATAGCAGATGGAATAAAGGGGAATCTCATTCTATATATATCCAACATCGATTCTTCTCAAGAAATGAATGAAGCCCTATCCAAATTATTGGTCAAATTGCAAGCCTTAAGAATGGACTAAGAACTATGAAGATGATAAAAGATGACAGGATGGCATCCTTCTTTGTAATAATAGTTAGAATCAATGATGAACTCCACACAATAGATGAAATAGTACCTAGAAAGGAGCTCGTGAGTACTGTTCTTCTAGGATTACCAACATCTTGGAGGGTCTTTGCATCCAAGAGTTGGAAGGATATTATTGTATTCAAACAATCAGGGAATGCATGTAGTCAAGAAGAAGTCAGAATATAATTAGTAAGCAATAAGGAGAATGGAGAGGAGAAAATCTTGAATGCCTATTCCACTCATCACAAAAATAAGGGAACCTTCAAGAAGTTCAAAGGGCCAAGGAAGAAGATATACATATTGAAGATTGAATGTTACAATTATAACAAAATGGGTCACCATAGAAGTAATTGTCCTGAGAATCCGAGAAATAAAAGGAGAGATAGGGATCAAGCAAACATTGTTGATGAAGGTTCACCTAAGAAAAACAAGACTAAAGAAACAGATTACTAGGTCCTCTCTCTCTTATCTCTATTAGTCTTCTACTCAAGTTTTGAATTGTTTTGATTTCTAGTACTTATAGGTCTAACTTGCTTTGGTAGAGCAATTTTTATTTGTTTTGATAAAGTTATAGGTATCCCTCTAGATTGGCTTAAGAGGGAGCCCTCGCCATTTTACCAAAGATAAGTATCATACTCCTTGCATTATCCTTTATTATTTGTTTCCCTCTCTTATCTAGATGTATTTTTATTAGATACTAATAACATTTCTTTTCATATTTTCCTTCTTTAGGAACATCTTGTTGAATACTCAAGGGTTATGGAGGATACCTCACAAAACAAAGCATGATAAAAGTTTTGTTCCAAAAGAAGCTCTTCAAGAATTGATGTCCTCCAAAGTTTGTTAAGAAACAACTCAAAGGTATGTCTTAAACCATAAGCTTTGTTCTCTTCATAACAAAGGTATAGTCATTTCTTTTAATAATCTGCTTTACATTACTAACATCATTATGTCTTTAAATCACAAATACTCTTGTCATGGTGATTAATCATTAGATTGAATCTACCTTCATTAAAATCATTCATCATTTTTGTGGAACCTTAAAAAGGTTCTCTATAAAACCCTAACCTAAGGGTGTGCCAATATTGATTGTGAAACCCTAAGTTTTCTTAAGATTATTGATGAAATCTAGAAAATACTGCTCTTTTGATGTTTAGGGTTTTTGGTATTGTTATGGAAACTCTAGTCCTTTAGGGTTGAATGGTAATGTCTATGTATTCAATTCCTAGACCTTTAGGATTTTGGTAAATTAGGGTTTATGAGAAAAACCCTTATAATATCTATATTTAGCTTCTAGGAATGAAACCCTAGGTGTATATTTACATGTCTAATCAAAACCCTAGCCTGATCAAAATTATTGTATATCTAACTTATGTCTTGGGATGTTGTTCTGATATGCTTATGCATGATTATGAGATCCTAGATATGTATATATGTTAATCTAATTGTCGATGATCATAGTTTGTGAATTCTAGGGTTTGTAACGAAGTTTGATATTCTAGGATATGATGATATTGTTTCAAATGTGATGATAAAGTTTCGGGTTTACAAAAGTTGGTCATATTGTTGAAAACTTAGATTGTACTATAATTGGTTTTGATCGTTGATATCTAAGGCTTTGTGTCTCAAAGATGGAATTTAGGGTTTGCATTAAGTTCTAGAAGTCTATCATATAAATTCTGAAAATTGTTAGATGCATTGTAGAATTGTATTTCTTTGAATTCATTCTAGAACCTACAATATATCATAGTAGAGTTTGTCATATCTCTGAAAGTAATATTGAGACCCTAGATATAATGAGATTGATATTTTGATTGAGTTACATTAAATGATGTGATCTAGGGTTTATAACAAGACCAAAGCAAGAAGTTGAAGTATAGAAGTATGTGCCTCTTGTTGATTATGAACCTAACTAAGTGTAGGTATTTAATGTCTAAAGTAAAATGCTTCTATTATTATATCATTCTAATATAGTTAACTTGATGCTTCTATATATGTGTTTCGTTGTACTTGTTATTTAAGTTGTGCAGATACATAATCTTCAAGATGTTGAAGATATTTGTAAGTAAAGTTGACTTGATTGGTAAGCAAGATGAAGGAAGTTATATGAATGATGATGATCAAGATGACTTTGATAAGAAGGAATGAAGTCATGAAAGACTCTCCAATGTTATAAAAAGTAGTGGGTCTCCCTCACTTAAGAGGGATCATGGATAAAAGAAAGGATATATCTCCTAAGTTTAAATGGAGGGCACATTGTGATAGTCATCATGGATACCTTGAAGAAGAAATTCGAAAATGTATATTGAAGATGTCTTAATGCTACTGAAAAAATTAAAGAAGAAAACTCTCTTACTAGCTGCATATGAATAACTTGATATGAGCGACATCAAGATGATTGAAGACCCCGAAGGTTTGTGTTTACTTATATGTATTTGAAAGCATTTTACTAATTTCAATTATGTATGTACAAGTAAATCTTTCCTCAAAAGGTTAAATTTTTGAAAGCATGTTTGATTTGTTTGATGTTACTGATATGTTTGGTCAGGAGATATTTGAGGCATCGTGTGTAATACAAAATTATTGGGAGGACATCTGGTCGACCTGTGTGTTGATGTCTAGTTCCCAAAGTAGCGAGGGTGGTGTTGCTCATAGAGCTCTGCCCTTTCATTACGCACCTAGATCCCTAGGTTGATGGTTAGTAAGCCTGATGGTAACTAGACTGGCTGAAAGCTTTAGTCCATCTCAGTCCCACCTGGACAGATTGCCTTGGTCAATGATCTAGTATGTGGGACTGAGTGCGCTTAAACTCTTCATAGTTCATTTTGAGATCTTCCATATATATATATATATATATATATATATATATATATATATATACCTCCCTAGTTAAGAGGGAGTGTTGAAGAATGTAACTAGGTCTGGTCTTCATAATTGTACTTGAGTCGTGATTAAATTGATTTATCTAAAGAAAGAAAAAGGAATTTTATTATTATATAAATTGACTTATTAAAGCATGGGTTTCATTCTTGGGTCAATTGTTTTTACGTCAAGGTCTCCATTGTAGACCTCTAGGGTTTATGTCAAGTGTCCTTGTCCATGTCATATTGTAAAGAACCCTTCTTGGGAATTATTTATCAAAGAAGAAAAATATTTTATTGTAAAACATGTCATTTAGGTCTCCTCCACCAAGTCGCCTCAAGAAGATCAAGTCGGCTTCAAACAGAGTAATTCGACCTCACCAGAAGGCTATATATTCGAGCAAATTGACCTCATTTGACACTCTCTCATCAAGTTCGATTTGCGATAAAGAGTGCATTAAACTAGTTGCAGTAAAAAGTGCGAAGTTGTTGCAGAAGGAGAGAAGTTGAAAGAAGGAAATCACGTTTTTAGGTTGCCTTTCTCTCACACGTGAAGTTATTGAGCTGAAGTTGGGACCGAAATTGTATCTCTGTTGCAGGTTCGAAGTTTTGAAGCTAGGGGTCGAAAATCTACAGTTGTTGAGGAGATCGAAATTTGTGCAGTAGTTGCAGTAACTAAGATCGAAGTTTCTGACATGTTATTGGACTTAAGCCGATGAACAAGAAGAGAAGGCTAAAGGTTGCTACTTGGTGGAGGATGAAGGATTGTGGGTTTAGGGTCTTGGCTGTCTCAGTATCATATGAATCTACTAAAGGAAGAAATGTTGACTGGGTTTTCCCCTGTATAAGGGTTTTTCCCTTGTTGTCCATCTACATTTGGTGTCCTTGATATTCATGTTTTGTAATTGATAATTGCTTGATGAAACAAAGATAAAAGAGAAACATAAGAAAGTTAATAAGAACACAAGAATATCACAAGTAATTGTCATTGTCATCATAAGAAAATCTTTCTACCTTTCTGATCTTCCAACATTCTCTTGCCTCCTTTGTCTCTTCCTTGGCCTCTTAAGCTCTCTCTTGCCCAACGCTAGCCCTACTGGGTCTAGCGTTGCCCTCCTTGGCCCTAATTTAACCCTTTTCTATTTCTAAAAAAAATTGGGACTGAAGCTTGGTGTGTTTAGCAGAAAACCTGGCCCTAAGTTGGTGTTTTCAGGTGGCAAAACCATTGGAGAAATGTTGGAAAAGTTTGGGAAAGTGATCTACAAGGCATTGGGCCTAGGGTTTACTATCTAAACCCTCATTCTCTCACTATTTTGCTACAGATGTAATATTTAATTTATAATAGTGAATCAAAATCCCTAAAAACACATCTAATTGGTCAAACCACCTTAAAATTTGCATAATGAAATTTTCATAAAATTTTGGTCACTTGGGCATTGCATATCTAGAATAGATATATTTCTTAGTTTGCTGAAATATCTCTGCATAACTGAATAATCAGATCTGATATTTTCTGTATAACACATCCAAGAGGGCTTAAAAATCATTTTTTTTAGTTTGGCAAGGTTACTCTATGTTTTGGGCATAATTTGGCACTTGTTGTAGCATCAATAGCCCATTGTTTACATATTTTCCTACGATTGTAATAAGTATTTCCAGATCTGATATATCATTGAATATTGCATCTTAAGTAGGCTAACACGTAGGTTTATGTTGGTAAGTTGTTGGGCATCTCATTTATCAGATTTGGCTACCATATGCTGCTTGTTTCTTGGGTCTACATTGATTTTCTTACTGTTGCTATAAAATTGAATAAGGAGATAAATAGAATCAGATCTTTGGATTTATGATCATGGTTGTGTACAAAATTGACTTAAGTGTGCTAACATAATTGTTGTTGTGAGATGATCCATAAGTTTCAAGGTTTCATATCCAATAAACACTCAATAAAGCACTTTAATCACAAATTATCTTAGTGTTAAATACCATCGGGCATATTGGTATCTTGTGAATCTAATTGAACATCTCTTGATAATTGGCATTGAATAGTAAGATCATTAATAATCTGGTTGTAGAATCATCATTGGCATTTTTCTTGTTAAAGTATCTTGGAAGGTCTCTAATTGTCTTAAACAATTATTATTGGCATCTTGTATGCTAATTGTTGAGTAAAAGATCTCTTGTTTATTATTGGCACTTGTACTAGTGAGCACTTCGTTTCATTTAAGATTGTCATTCAATAAATTGTTAAGTATTATTGTCATAAGATAATTAGAAATCTTAACTCAAGGTTCTCTCAATCCATATTGCATTTCATTCTAAGTATAGTTCCATTAATAACTTACCTCCTAGGACAACCCTTTCTAGTGGTTAACACAATGACCTTCCAATCGTTGGAACACAGGGGTAGGTATCGTTAATCAAACCCATGCTTGCTTTCCGTTGGTTTCCATCCCACAACCTACTCCAAAGATTGATCTCAAAACAATTAAGGGGAATGTTCCATTTAAACTAAGCATATAACCTAAAATTAACCAAGATCCTTGCATCTCGTATAGGTTAGTTAATCATCTAAGCAACAATTGTCCATTTGGTCACTTGGCTTTAATTTGTAACAAACATGAATTTTGACTCCATAAGGCATTGGCCTTATTTCTAAAGCTAATTAAATACTCAAGTCTTGCTAATTTTAACCAGATAGCTAGGTCACTCAACTGTGTCTCCCGAGCAAGTTGGTTCCCAACTTGTCTTCCATCATCTCATTCCCATAAGGACTACCCCCCATAGCCTGTTGTTGGGAGACAAACAGAATAGAGTGGGCAGAAATCAGAGTGACAACCCTTGCCCTGAGTCGTTGTTAGGTCCCTATATTACTAGTATAGTCCCTTATTGTTGTTATTCTAACCCCCTTATTGTTATTATTGTACCCCTGTAACCCCCATATTGTTATTATTGTGCCTTTAAATTATTATTGTTAGGTCGGCTATGATTACATTATGGCCCCATGGACTCCTATATATAGAAAAGAGGATTTGTAATTTGTATCATCCAAGAATTGTTCATTCATGTAATGTATTGGAGGTTTCCCCCTCGAAGTGGCTTATTTCTAAGGCGTTGATATCTCTTTTCTTCTATTTTTAGAGCTGGTTTCACAACATTTGGTATCAGAGCTTTGGTTTATAGGGTTTCGCTGCTCCAAACAGGTCATCGTGGCATTTGCGCTATAACTTTTTTTCTACGAAGGTTCAGAAGCTGAAATTTTTAGGGTGCGAAGCCGAAATCCTGAGGAACATCGTCGCAAAATTTCAGAGCTTGATTCGCAATATTTTCGAAGATATGATCTGTGGAAGTTAGGTCTTTTTGCAGGCTCCTAAATTTCACTTAAGAAGGTCATCATGAAATTTTCGCTATAACTTTTTTTCTACGAAGGTTTAGAAGCTGAAATTTTTAGAGCGCGAATTTGAAATCCTAAGGAACATCGTCAAAAATGTTTAGAGCTTGGTTTGCAATATTTTGGAGATATGATCTGTGGAAGTTAGGTCTTTTTCAGGCTCCCGAATTTCATCTCAAAGAGGTGATTGTGGGAAAGTTTCATAACTCTCTATCTGAGCATCCGATTGGAATTCTGTAAAAAGAGACTGGAAGTACATGGACTATAGTTTCCTGTTTATAAATTTTAGAGTCAAAGGAGCATACAGTGACACGTGACAAGTCGTAAAAGCTCGCTCTATTGAACTAGTCCATAATTAGGTCATTGTGGGAGATTGGACATAACTTTGTCTTGAAGAATCCAAATCAAGTCAGACCTGTGGCATTTGAAAGAAGCTTCAGAGGACCACTACAGGGCCAAATTTCAGATATTGAGGATCTGCAAGTATATAGATAAGTCAATTTCAATATCGAGCTCCTCAAAAGCAAGTAAAAGGTGTGTATTTTTTTTTTCTAAATTGCGTAAGTCTTGTTTAAAGAATCAAGTTGAATTGATTCCAAGGGCATATTATAGAATAGATATCAGTAATGGATTCTCAAATGGTCCCTAAAAAGAATTCAATACCCATTAAGCCTTTAGAAGGCTCTACTATGACTCATGAAGATGAAGAATGACAACATGACATATCAAAATTACAAGAGCAAGTGCAACAAATTTCGCTCTCGCAAAGAGCAACAAAAAATGACATGGAAGTTTTGAAGAAATGCGTGGAAACTAAGATGGATGGTTTGAAGAAAGGCATGGAATCTAAGATGGATGGCATGGAAGCTAAGATGGAAAACATGAAGAATGATCTAAAAACAGACATGGAAGGTTTGACAAAGTTGATACAAGAAATATTTCCTAATGGTGAAAAGATAGTAGAGGAAACTCATGATTTCATAAACTCTAATGTTGGAGGGAAGGACCACCATATTCCAAAAATGGATATGAGGAAGTTTGATGGAAAGGATTCTGTAACATGGATACTATATATGGAGCAATATTTTGATCTCAATAATATGCAAAACACACAAAAGGTATTCATTGCAACTTTACATTTAGAACAAAATACATTTGTATGGTATCGATGACTTTACTCCCGTAAAAAAACTGTCGATCAATTTTTACGGAGGAAATGCTAGCACATTATGAGGATACAAAGAGCAACACTTTCTTTAGCCAATTGATAAATCTCAAACAAAAGTGTTTAGTGGGGGAGCACATTGAGGACTTCCAAAAACTGAATATAAAGGTAACTGATATTTCAGAGGAGCACAAGATTAATCTCTTCATAGGTACTTTAAAGGATAACATCCAACATGAAGTTCGCATTTTGGAACCTAATTCAGTGGAAAAGGCATTTAGGTTGGCAAGAAAAATTGAATGTAAAATTATGGCGAGAAGAAAGCCTATCGCTCACTTCTATAAAGATGGAAGTGTTGCTACACCTAGATTTCCACAACCCACAAGGTTGACACCACAACAATTAGAAGAAAAAAGAGCAAAAGGGCTTTGCTACAGTGGGGATAGCAAATACACTAAAGGTCATAAGTGTGCTGAGAAGAAATTATTTTACATAGATTGTGAAGAAGAAGAAGAAAATGAACAAGAAGAGGATATACACCAGGAACCCGCTCTAGAAGAGGAAGAAATGAGTCTGACCATATCGTGTAATGCATTGGCAGGAATTACCACTTCTCAAACTCTCAAGATAGAATGACATATCAAGAAGAAAAAGGTAATAGTGTTGATTGATTTAGGTAGCACCCATAATTTTATTCATTGTAAGGTAGCCAAGGAATTGAATTGTTTCCTATACCCAACACCAAAATGTCAAGTGATGGTTGCAAATGGACAAACTATAAATTGCTCTTGAAAATGCCATAATATCAAGCTAACCATGGGGGAATATGTATTGAATAGTCCAATGCTTTCCATTCCTATGAGAGGTGCTGATGTTGTACTAGGAGTACAATAATTATAATCTTTGGGGATGGTAGCTTTTAATTTTCAATAACTTTTCTTGAAATTTTTTTCAGAAGGAAAGGAAGTCGAATTACGGGGTATTGCAGGGAAGCCGGGAAAGATAATAAACTCTAATGTAATGACAAAACTTCTAAAGAAAGAACAACAAGGCGTAATTGCACAATTATGCTCACTAGAAGTTCCAACATCAAAATCATCTATTTCTGTAGATCTCCAAAAATTCTTGGACAATCATTCCAAGGTGTTTGAAACTCCCAAAGGACTCCCACCTATTCGTGATCATGATCATGCTATTCATTTGATTCCAGGAAGTGTTCCTCCAAACATCGAGCCTTATAGATATCCTTACTTCCAAAAGAGCGAAATTGAACGTATGATTGCAGAAATGTTAGAGGCGGGTATAATTCAACCTAGTCAAAGTTCTTTCTCTGCTCCTGTAGTATTGGTACACAAGAAGGATGGATCATGGCGCATGTGTTCGGATTATAGGGAGCTCAATAAGCTCACCATTAAAGATAAATTTCCCATTCCTGTTATTGATGAATTATTGGATGAATTACATGGAGCAATTTATTTTACCAAGTTGGATCTTCGTTCGGGATATCATCAAATTAGAATGAAGACTGAAGATATTCCAAAAACAACATTTCGAACTCATGAGGGTCATTATGAATTTTTGGTCATGCCTTTTGGTCTTACCAATGCACCTTCTACATTTCAAGGGTTGATGAATTCCATTTTCAAACCCTTCCTTGGAAAATTTGTGCTAGTATTTTTTGATGATATACTAATCTACAGCAGGTCTTGGAAGGATCATGTTCAACATGTTGACAAGGTGCTCAAACTATTGCAGGAGAAACAATTATATGCAAAAACATCTAAATGTTTCTTTGGAGTACAAGAGGTGGAATATCTGGGTCAGATTGTATCTCACGAAGGTATTAAGGTAGACCCTAACAAAATTAAAGCCATTAAGGAATGGAAAGACCCCACAACCATAAAGCAGTGGCAAGGATTTCTCGGGTTAACAGGGTATTATCGCAAGTTTGTTAAGAATTATGGGAGAATAACAGCACCTCTAACAACATTATTGAAGAAAGATGCATTTTCATGGACTCCTGAAGCAACTAAGGCCTTTGAACATCTTAATGAGGCAATGTGTCTAGCACCGATCTTAGCTATGCCAGACCTCACAAAAACCTTTATTGTGGAATGTGATGCCTTGGGAAATGGAATTGGTGTTGTTTTAATGCAAAAAGGAAGACCCATTGCTTTTGAAAGTCGTCCAATCAAAGGAAAGTATTTACAAAAATCTATTTATGAGAAGGAAATGTTAGCAATACCGCATGCACTAAAGAAACGACGAACTTACCTAATGGGAAGACACTTCAAGGTAAAAACTAATCACGATAGTCTTAAACACTTTTTGGAACAAAGATTATCTTCAGAAGAGCAGCAAAAATGGGTCACAAAGATGTTGGGTTATGACTTTGAAATAATCTACAAAAAAGGAAAGCTAAATGTTGTTGCAGATGCACTCTCAAGAAAGAATGAAGAGGTGGAAGCATTGCTTTGTGCCATTTCTATTATCCAACTAGATTGGATAACCGAAGCAAGAGATGAATGGAAGAAGGACGAAGAAGTGTGGAAACTCATTCAAAAGTTGCAGCAAGATCTTAGTAAATCTGATACATTTAGCTGAAACAATGATTCCTTATGGTACAAAGATCACTTATATTTTTGTAAGAATTCCCAACTAAAACAAAAGATTCTTTTCGAATTGCACACTTCTCCTTTAGGAGGACACTCAGGATTTTTAAAAACTCACCACAGGGTGAAGAAAGAATTGTTTTGGGATGGCCTTAAATCTGATATTCAAAAGTTTGTGGTGGAATGTTTGGGTTGCCAGCAGAATAAAGTTGAGACAATTAAGAGCCCGGGTCTTCTACAACCTTTATCCATTCCAAGTCAATGTTGGGAGGAGATTTCAATGGTTTTATCACAGGTTTACCTAAGTCCGAAGGAAATAGTGTCATCATGGTGGTAGTTGATAGACTTACCAAGTATGCACACTTCTGTGCATTATCTCATCCATTTAAATCAAGTACAATTGCTACTACATTTATGGACACAATTCAAAAGCTACATGGGAACCCAAGGGTTATTGTGAGTGACATAGATCCCATTTTTACTGAAAATTTTTGGACGAAGTTATTTTCTTGTTTGGGTACTCAATTAGCTCATAGCTCATCTTATCATCACCAATTCGATGGTCAAACTGAGATAGTAAATAAATGTTTGGAAGGACATCTTCGGTGTTTTGTATCTGATAAACAAACACAATGGGTCAAGTGGTTACCTCTCGCTAAATGGTGGTATAACACTTCCTTCCATACTGCAGCAAAAATGACCCCATTTATGGCACTTTATGGATATCATCCACCATCCATCACATCATCTTTAAGGGAAAATTCGAAGGTTCAAGCGGTGGAAGATCACATCGAGCATCAGCAAGAAGTTCTCCAACTCTTAAAGGATAACCTGAATTTGGCACAAAATCGAATGAAACAACAGGCAGATCAACATCGCGGCGAGAGAAGTTTTGATGTAGGAGATTGGGTATTTTTACGGCTACAACCATATAAACAAATGTCCCTCAAGCAAGCTAAGAAGGATAATAAATTATCACCAAAGTACTATGGTCCTTACAAGGTGTTGCAAAAGATTGGTACTATGGCATACAAATTGGAGCTTCCTGCTTCTTCACGAGTACATCCAGTTTTCCATGTTTCATGTTTAAAGAAGGTTATAGGTGAAAATCTTCCAGTTCAAACAATATTGCCAGAAGTTGATGAGGAAGGAAAAATCATATTGGAACCTGAAGCAGTCATAGAAACAAGAACTCGACAACTACGGAATCGGTCAATTTCAGAGTATCTCATCAAGTGGAAGAACTTACCCACTGAAGATTCTACATGGGAGGATGAGAATTTTATACAGAAGCACCCAGAGCTACTCAAGCATTGAGGACAACACTTTTTTTAAGGAGAGGGGCATGTTAGGTCCATATATTACTAGTATAGTCCCTTATGGTTGTTATTGTAACCCCCTTATTGTTATTATTGTACCCCTATAACCTCCATATTGTTATTATTATGCCCTTAAATTATTATTGTTAGGTCGACTAGGATTACATTGTGGCCCCATGTACTCCTATATATAGAAAAGAGGTTTTGTAATTTGTATCATCCAAAAATTGTTCATTCATGTAATGTATTGGAGGTTGCCCCCTCGAAATGGCTTATTTCTAAGGCGTTGATATCTCTTTTCTTCTATTTTTGCAGCTGGTTTCACAACAGTCGTTGTCCCAATGCATGTACAATCTAAGCGACAACATGGCTAAAGGCATGAATTCATTTTGTAATTCCTCTCCTTCACATATATTTAAGCAAGATCAAGTGACAGTTGAGAGTAGCATGTTCATTGTGAGGAAGGAAATTAGTTTTGAGTATATGAAAGAGAAGTGTGAGTGCAAATGAAGAGTAAGAGCAAGGGAATAGGTGGAACACGTGTGAAAGACAAGATTTGATTAAGAGAAGGAAATCTTCAAACAAAGAGCAAGAGCACTTCAACAACACGTTGATCAAACATTAGTGACTTTATTCTCTCTCTCTCTCTCTCTCTCTCTCTCTCTCTCTTTGTCCTTTGTTGAACAATTGAAGAAATCTAATAGAAGAAGAATCATTTGGGTTTTCCCCTTGTGGGTTTTGCCCTTGACATTGGACCTAACGCTTAGTGTCTTATATTTATGTTTGGATGTATTCATATGGTCTTTAAGTTTATGTTCTATCTACAAAGGTTGATCTGAAAAGTTGTGAAGAAATGTTTTTCAATATAAGTAATTGTAACAACATAGAACTTTTTGTTTTCTGCAAAGTACATTCAGCTTTCTACAAAGTACATTTAGTTCCATTCATTTTTTCCGTAATTACTTTCAGTTTTATGCATAGAACTTTCAAGTTTCTACAAAGAATTTTTAAATTTCTGCATATAACTTTCATATTCTAACATGAATATTCAAATTTATAATGGGTTTATATAGCTTCTATAAAATTTTGGTCATTATTAACGTTAAATAATTTTATCAAATAAACTTTGGGTGAATCATTTAAAAAAAATGGAAATTAGCCAATATTTTTGGGACAAGGCATGGAAAATTAACATGCCTGAAATTTAGCATCCTTGAAGATGCCTATCTATTCAAATGAAGACAATTTTTGTATATTTGAAGTTTGTCGAATAATATTTGATAAGAGAATCACATAGTAGAGGATTAACAAGACAAATTGAGATAGACGAGAACCAAAGCTTATGAAAGGAAAGGTATTATTGGCCTTGTTTGAGGGAAGAGGTTAGAAGATTTGTTGAAATCTGTTGAAAATGTCAAGTAGCTAAGAGGGTAAGTCAATATACAAGTGTATATTGTATTGTCAATATTGAGAGTTCATTGGGAGGTAATATTGATATATTTTGTTCTCAATTTTTGTAGAACACAAAGGCCTTGACTCATTGTTTGTTGTTATTAGCATATTTTCCAAGATGACACATTTATTACCTTGTAGGAAGACAAGTAATGCAAGTTGTTGTGCAAAGCCATTTTTCAAGGAAATTGCGAAGTTAATTGGATTGCCAAAGACAATTACTTTTGACATGGATGGTGGATTATTTAGAAGAATTCGGGTGATATACTGCACTATAGTTCAATATATCCTCTACAAATTGAAGGATAGCCCAAAGCCAATAATAACTCTAGGAAACATTTTGAGATGTTTACTATAGAGCAAACTAAGACAATGGAATTACTAGAAGAATTAGAAATATCATTGACATATAATGGACAAGATTACTGACTTTTGGACGCTACAATTTAGATAAAAACTTGGAAAGAATAAAGAATTAGAATGTCAAGGTAGAGTGGTTGATGTAGATGTCAAGAAGCATGAAGCAAAGCTTGAAAAAACTTTGGAGGAAAATGATGACAAATCCAAACAGAGAGAACACTTGCATTTCAAAGCAATACCACCAAAGACTTTGCAAAGGAAAGGCTAGCATGGAAAGAGCAAATGAAGATATGTATACCAAGACACTACCAGTTTGTGAGGCGAATTTGATGCAAGCGCATATATGCACATGCATTAATGAAGATGTGCAAAAGTTAATTTAAGAAGTGAGCATGTGAAAACAATTACATAAGTATAGGCACAAAGAAAATTGGCACCTTCGTAATAAATACATAAAGTTGCAAAAGTTAATTTAAGAAGTGAGCATGTGAAAACAATTACATGAGTATAGGCACAGAGAAAATTGGCACCTTCGTAATAAATACATAAATTTGTGCTTATGGGAAGTCAAAAAGTCATCAAGTTGAGAGAATGTCATACCAAGAAATGGAGTTAAACCATTATGGTGTACAATTAGGTTGGTTGGCAATGATGTTGGAAAGATAAAGGTTGAAGAAAGAGAAGGGATGAAAGGAGAAGTTGAGTTTGCTTCTAGAGATTGAGAATAGGCTTCCAAGGATAGGAATTGGGTTTGATAAAACCATATAGTTGACTTATGGGGCCAACATTGCAGCAAGGACAAATGGAGAACTCAAGCATGAAGAATGAGATTGAGCAAAGGTATATATATATATATATATATATATATATATATATATATATATATATTATGAGATTGAACATTGATGATATATCATCTTCAAATTGATGATCCTTGAGGGATCCACAACACTTCAAAATCGTCATCAAGTTAGACACTTTATGTTGGGGATAATTTGAGTGAACAATGCGTATAATGTTGTTTGGGAGAATGGAAAACTCAATGGATGTTCAATGTTCTCTTATTGAAATTAAGTAGAGTCAAAAAATAATGTATACATTCCTCACACATGGAAAAATGATTTCTTTTAATGAATTAATTTTACTACTCAATAACTAAAGTGATTCTTTCCAATAAAGGAAAGGGATAACCCAAAAGGAATATTAACCCTTAAAACTTCTTGCATAGCATTGTGCACGCCATCACATGATATTTCTATTACGAGGTCCATTTAAATATGGACTAATTAATAATGATACTTTCAACCTTTTGTATGAGCTTTATCAACTCAACATGTGACTTACTTCTTTTTGCAAGAGCATTTAAAAAAGCAATGACCTCCTCTGAGGATGCAAGAGAATAACGTGCATTAGATCGCTTCCGACCAACAGCACAAGAAAAGTAATCATCACCCTTTAGGTCGAGAACAGATGATCCATCCTGCCAAGCCACATTCCCTCTGTCATTTTCAGTTTCACTTGAACCTTGTGATTTGGTATTACTGCCCTTTTTGGATGGCTGCTTCCTTTCTTCTTCAATCACCCCATTTCCCTCTTTATCAAAAGGGAGTTCTGGCTCAAAGAAATTGTATACATCTTTATCCTGAAAGTAAAAAATTACATATGCATTAAAACAAATTGCATAATAGATGAAAATTTCCCTTGCATTGTCAGGTCACAACTAGCCTCAAGGACCAAATAAACTGTTTAGAAGAATGTAATTCAACGAGGCATTTAAAGAATGTTTGATTAGGTCACTAACTTTGAATCATCATAGTTACAAAGGCCATGTCAAGATCACATACACCACTAACTGATATCTTCCCTTCATGCATTCTCGTTAAACTATTTAGAATCACATCGAACCATGGAGGTTTGTGAAAATTGAAATGGGTGTTGAACAGAGTCATAAAAGGAGGAGAAAATTAGGAAACTGCACAATTACCACTACTTTCTTCCAACTACTACTTCAATTACCACTACTTCAATCAATGGACCAGCATCCTGATAATGCAATGAAAGACTTACTTTTGGTTTTAAACAGACAAGAAGGTCGACAGAAAAAACAAGTACCTGTTATTGGAATTCAAATTTCATTTTTTTATTTCACTAGTCAAACAATGGACCAATTACTTGGATGAAAAAAGACACAACAAGAAAGTGGCATGAACAAAGAAGCATAGGACGTAGTCAAGACATATCATACTTGAAAAGCCAAGTTGGGAAAGAAGAATTGCATATATCAGGAGTAGCTGACATCTGCTTAGGAAGGCTGATTTTACCAGAAGCAGTGATTTATGAGATGAAAACACATCTATACTCAGCAACATATGGAAAGGTGCATCAAAGAAACTGGGTAACTCTACCAAGCAACTCTACCTTTTGCCTCTTCTGGTATATATTTGTTTTCCTATATAGGCAAAATCAAATAGGTATTCTCACATTTAGGCCTTGACATGAAGTAACAAATTCCTTCTTGATTTTCTCAAAATCATAATTCAGTGATCATAATAAGAAGAAATGTGAAGAACCCAAACAAAACTCAGAGACAGGGAACAGTAGTCAATGGACGAAAAGATAATGCAGGACTAAGCCTGTAAGGATACCACACTGTAGAAATTCAAAAAACCAAGGATACTTGGACAATAACCCTACGCATCAAAAAACAACACAAGTACCTATCCAGCTTATATTCCAATGAGAAAAACATGAAAGGAAAGAAGTCAGATTGGAAAGCCTTTCATGGACTTTGGAACGGATGTTATCCACTTAGGATAAGAAAAGACATAAAATAAAAACTTTTACTGGGTTACTAGTTACTAGTTCCAATTCTATTCAATGGATTCGAATATAGAGGAAGATGGTTTTAAAATAAAAGAAATAAGACAATTTAAGAAAGTATAGCAGAGATTCATCATTTAGAAAATAAAGAAAGATTTCCTAAAATTTGCTTCTGGAAGAGTCAGACTTGTGTCCCATTCACATAGATGCCATGTTGAGACTCGTCAATTACGAAAACAGTAAAAACTAGTATAGATGAGGGCAGAGATCAAAAACAACATAAGTAATCTAAAACAGACCTACAAAATCCAAGGATGAGAAAAGTATATATTTCATAGCAATCATTGACAACAGTTAAGAGTAGAATGGAGGCATAACTGAATGTGGAAAATTGACCCTTAGATGAGCAAATGGGCTGTGAATGCCTATGGCATGCATGTCCTGGAACAATAAGGAATTCCACAGAAAGCCTCTATGACCACAAATTTTCATAATCTTGTTAAGTGCATAATGTTCATCAAATCATACTACAAAGTAAAGATCTTAGGTGTCAGGATGCCATACTGCCAAAAAATTCCCGAGCTTCGAAATCTAGAGCCAGGCATTACACCTAAAAATCAGAATAGATGAGTAGTCACTTGTGGATGACTTCATTTTGTCACAAGTCAAGATAGCATTCTTAATCTTGATTCTTGACACATTGCAAACCCAACACCCTTCTGAACATCTTTTGAGGTGGTCCTACAAACGGAATAGTAAGGACGCTAGTACAATTCCCATTTCTCTTCTCCAGTGATTCACTCACCAAATAAATAATACATTCTTCTAGGTTTAAACCTTAAAATCTTTAATGAACACTTTCAAAACACCACATACCTTGCTTAAAAAGTGACCAATGCATAGGACATAATCGATTGGTGTTGTCAGGTTTCTTCCATGTACGATTGCTCCCAAAATTCGATCAATTGCTGCCCCCTGGTTTGTAAAACATCATTGGAGTGAAAATTGATACAATATAGCAAAGGAAGAGCCTAAAATGTAGAAATTAATAAGTTACTTCAATCGTAAATTAAAATGCTAAACCGGACAATATATTTATTATCTCCTATTGATCTGAGATCAACTATTTAAAGAGCACAACCTAGGCATTAATTGCAATTTGCAACTAGCATGATTGCACTGAAATACAGGCCAGTAATTATTCTGAAATGGATACCAACAGAGATGGAGAAAAATGAGAATTGAATGGAACACCTTTAGTTATCAAAAAGGACACAGATCATGCTCACAACTTTGAATGATGGTACATGGGGGAAGAAGTCCCTACAGTAAGAAAGGATAGACTTGCACGAGAGTGCCATGTTGCCTCTCCTAATGTATGTTAATCTTACACACAATTAGTTAAATCTCGGAATTTGTCACCTATTATACAACTCCTAGTGCTGGTCTTATTATCGCTCGGAGCTGCACTGAAGATAAAACACAAAGATAGCCCCAAATTCACAGAAATGTTAATTGATAAATGTCACCCAAAATCTACACCTCTTCAGAGTTAGTGTGTGCTAACTCCAGGGAGGTTTCCCTTTGATTATCAGATAGAAGTTTGGAAAAATCTGATACTAAAACAAGTTAAATCTGAACTGAAACCTTGCTGATTTTGACCCTAAAAGTGAGATTAAACCTATAATTTTTTCATGAAACAAACTTACAAATATGCAAATTAACTTCACAAAATTTGTGATATTTTTACATTAATAATGGGATGATTTAGCCTTATAACACTAAGAATACAATCTGGAATTTTTGAGTTTCGTCAATTGGTTCTTTATTTGTCAAGTTATGAAATTGTTGAAAAGGGAAGAAAAACCAGCAAGGTGAAAGATCAAATATTGTTGATTTAAGAGAAGAATATTTATTCAATTCTTAAAGTGAGAGATATTTAACCACTGAATTCTCACACATAGAAACTTGGATTTTCCAATAGCGGATCAGATTTTCATTATATCTAAAGCAAAAATGATCAACTATGTATGTCCAAATACAACAGACAACAATGAATTTGAAAGGAGTTCATGTCTGTGTTATGAACCTTGTGCCTTAAAAGTGATAATAAACCAATAATTACAGTCCACTTGGAGGGGGAAACTTCCTTTTACGATAAATACAATGTACAAGACAGGATTTGATGATCCTAAGACTAGATCTCCTTACTATATATATATATATATATATATGAAACAAAAAGTACAATTACAATAAAATAGGACCATGAAAGGTTCTCGCCAACCTCCTAATATAACAATTAGACTAATAATGAAAGGTTATTAGGGCCCAGGGGCCATAACAGAATAAAATCAAATCTAGAAAGTTCATCCATGCAGCGAGTAATAGATGTCAACGAACCCAAACCACCATGTGCTTCCCAAGAACTGAATGAAAGCATGGAAGAGACTGGAGAATGAGTGAAATATGGAAGTCAAAAGAAGAATGGAAAGAAAAATTATAGAACCTTTTGACTGTATTCAAGTTTGTATTAAATAGACCAATCCCCCCCTCACCCCCAAGTGATGCTCCCAGCTTGACCAAGAATAGAAGACATGAGAGAGGGAAAGATTCTCTTGAACAAGCACTGAAAATGATGCATGAAATCCCTGAAGACAGGCTGTACTAGTCAACTGAAAGATAAGAAAGAATCTTCCCAGGATTAGCCACTGGAAGTTGTCAAGAACAATGGTGAAGACTGCCCGAAATTAGGTCATATAGTTGTTAAAAATCTGAAATTTCTATGTAGAAACTTAAAAATTCATTGCAAAAACTTGAAAGATCTATGTAGAAAACTGAATGTTCTATGTTGTTACAATTACTTAGAATGCAAATTTCTTCTTCAAACTTTTTCAGATCAACAATTTTAGATAGAACATAAACATAAGGATCATATGAAGACAGCCAAGCACAAATATGAGACACTGAGATTTAGGTCCAATGACCATGGCAGAACCACTTGTTGTCGCACATAATGTCTAGGCACCGTGACAACGACTCAGATCGGGGGCTGTCACCCTGAACCCCAATCTCTCTATCTAAGCTGTCTCCTTGCAAGCTAAGGGAGGTAGACCCTAACGAAAATGAAGAAGGAGAAATGGTTGAAAACCAAGCAATTCAAGAGACACAGCTAGATGACCATGTACTTGTTAAGACTAACGAGATTTTACAGATCCAATTAGATTTGAAACTTTAAAACCAGTGCCTTGTGGCGTCAAAATATTCCGTTATGAAATTAAAATCAAGTAATCGATAGGTAACTGTTGCTATGAAAAATCAATTTATCACAATGATATTCGATAAAACACCCTCGCAATTATGCATTAACAATGTTCGATAAAGACATGCAATTTATCATCACTTGAAATATTCCCAAAGTTGACTTAAACAATTAATTACCAATTTCAAGTAATTTAAAACCACAATTAAAGCTCATCAACCACAGCTAAGCATAAAAATACTTTGAACCAACAATTTAAATTCGAAACAAAAATATTATCATGAGGGTATCATCAAATTTAAATCCGAGATATTTCCAATATTTCCGAATTTATGATATTCCAAATAATTCCAATTTAGAAATTTAAAATTTTCTTCTAGTCATATTTTAGATAAAAAAAGGTTCCACCCTTGACTTATGGGAAAATTTTAATCCAAAACCACTTTATTAAAGTTTTTTAACCCTTTTCTAAATTTTTTTATATTTTTTATATTTTTTATTTTCTTTTCTTTAAATGTAAAGCTTTTTCAAATTCCTAAGTAAATCAAACAAAACAAAATCTAAGATTCTAAAAAAAAAACTTCGATTTTTTATTTTTATTTTTATTTTTTGTATATATATTTTTATTTTATTTTATTTTAAATTTCAAAATATCTAAAAATAAATAAAAATCAAACTAATTAAAATCTAAACTAACTAATCAAAATCGAAAAGTCTAAAGTTCAAATTAAAACTAGAACTAAAAAATTTAAAACTAAAGCTAAAACTAAAAAAATAAAAAATAAAAAATTAGAATCTAAACTAAACTACCCTAACCTTTAGAAGAAATAAGAAAAACGTAAATCTAAACATACAAAAAAAAAATAGAATGTGTTATTTGTTTTTTGGGCAGGTGAAGAAGCCGTACAGATCGTACGAACCATGAAGGAGAGAATGGACGGGGAAGGGAGCTGAGGTATGCATGAAGGCCAGCAGCAAATGAAGGAAAAGCAACGAGAGGAGCAGCCGACAGACAGAGCTGGACGGCTGAGGGAATACGTTGTACGGACAGGGTACAGACATCAAATGAAGGCTGCGTACGAACAAAATTGGACAGTGAGGGAATATTTTGTACGGACAACGTACAAATAGCAGCGTGAGAGCAAAAGAAAGGAATGAGCAGCCAGCAAGAAGGAAAGGCAGCATACGGACAGGTAGAGAATAGGAGAGTTGAGGATGCTACGTACGGACAACATGAAGACTGTTGGAAGAGCAGAAAATTGGCAGTGGATAGCAGCAACAAACAAATAGTAAAAGTTTTGCAGGCACACGAATTTCGAATAATTTTCTTCAGCCAGCAATAAAATTTTGCAGTATAACTCAGATTTTCAAAATATTGATTTAAATGCACCTGAGATTCACACTTTTGCAACAAAATAACACCCAGATTTGCAGACAAAACTGATCTTGAGGCCAGATCTTACACTCCGGGGCCTAGATCTGCCTTAGATCTGAAAATTTTCTAAGAATCTCCCTGTAAAACCTGCACAAAACCAGAAAAACGAGGAATCCAAAACCAAAACTATGCACAGAAAATAAACCCTTACACCCTAGTGAAAATTTGTAGAATTTGCAGTGCTATTTTACAGATAAAAAGCCCTCATGGCCAGATTTAAAACCATTTTTGCACAATTAATAAAACGAGAGATTAAAAGAGGCACAAGCCCAAGAAGACCCTGCAAAAACAAAAATTCCCTAAGATAACTTTGGGAATTAGGAAACGATGGGCTTTTTTAGATTTTCTGAAATCTGAGAGTTGGCTGATCTAATTGAAGATTTCCCCAAACGCCCAAATCTGAATAATGATCTTTGCACACTTAGATTTGAATTTTAGATTGATAGAGATTTTAAAAACAAACATGAGACCTTTCAGAAAAATAGATAACTAATATTTCCGTCAAATCATAATGCAATTTTAGAAACCCAAAAAACTGCACAAGATTCCTGTATGAAGATCAATCCATAAAGGCCATTAACCATCAAAATGCCAATAAAAGCAGCAGAGTTTAAAGACAATATCACCACATAAATCTGGAAAGGAACACCAAAGTTTGCAACCCCAAAGTCTTTATGCTTTATTCATCAAAAAATTACAAGAGCTTCCAAGAACAAGTGCACGATGCAAAGATCGGATGCAAATGACATACAAAGACCTCGAATTTATAATATAAAATCTCCAACGGCTAGTTTGGTTGATCCAGGTCAAAATAATCTCGACCGTCGAAAAAAATTTAATTATCTTTTAATCTGGATCGTCGAAATTATAATTTTGAGGAAATTCGAATTTATCATTTAATTCCATTTTAATTAACTCAAAAATAAATTATAATATTTTTGAGTTAATTACCTCAAAATTTTGACTTTCACTTATCCACCAAGCCCAAGGGTCCAAAATTTCTTGAAATTCTCAATATTCCCTTGGCCTGAGACCTTTAAAAACTTATTTTTCAAGGACGCACGAATTTTGCCTTTGAAGAATTTTAACTCACTTGGGACTTAAAATTAATTAAATTTCTGGCTTAGGATTTTTAATTAATTTGGCCAGAAATTTTAATTAATTGACTGAGAGGGAATTTAATTATTTTTTCCAACCCTCTTTACATAAGATAAATACATTTAGACACATAAAGGGAGAATACCCATTCGTATAGACCCTCAAATAGCTACCTAATTCTGCGACTCAAAACATGATCTAGTAGACCAAGCAGCTTGTATTAAAATAATCTAGCCAATTAGCTAGGATTATTCCCAAACTATTTTTACAAAGACTCGATAGAAAACACTAGGACTCACTTAGCATCTTAATGACAAAATCCACCCTAGCTTTGGGGTGAGGCTAGAAGGGAAAACTCTACCAATCACTTGTGTCGAGAAACACAAATGAATCAGTGAGACAAAAAAACTCCTAGGATAGAAATCATCACCAAAATACTAGGCTTACCTAGGTTGTTACATACATGGTGGTCTCACTTAGATCATTTACATCATAAACATGCAGAATGGGTTCACATCATTTATAAAATTGTCAACTGTCGATGAAATCTGAATGGCGTGAACACCTCGAGCATGATGAGTCCCATTTGAAAAAATGGGGGTGTACTGCTCTGGGATCGTTGACAAAGTGTGGTCAACACCACTGAAGGGAAAAACCCAAATGATTCTTCTTCTATTAGATTTCTTCAATTGTTCAGCAGAGTACAGAGAGAGAAAAAATGAGAATGAATAAAGTCATCAATGTTTGATCAACTTGCAGTTGAAGTGCTCTTGCTCTTTGCTTGAAGAACTCTTCCTTCTCTTGATCAGATCTTGTCCTTTTGTTCCAGCTCTTCCCTTGCTCTTACTCTTCACTTGCTCTCACACTTCTCTTACACACACTCAACATTTTCTCCCCTTCTTCACAGTGAACATGCTACTCTCAACTCTCACTCGCTCTTCCTTAAACAGATGAGAAAGGAGAAGATTTACAAAATGAATTCATGCCTTGAGCCAACAATAGGAGGATTGAATTCCATGAGGGAGGAGTTACTTGAGGAGAATTGTAACTCATCCCAAGAATAGAGGGAAAGGAACACTTGTCTTGAGGAGTTACAATTCGAATTAGGGAGAGAGAGAGAGAGTTACACTTAGATATGAGAGAATATTTAGTGAGAGTTACAAATCGAATTGATTGAGGGAGTTACAAGTGCATTTAACACTGGTAAGGATAAAATATTAATTCTTGACTTGTATAATCATGATTGATTTGATTTTAAAGTGGATTACATATGTCAAGATCATGCTTGATCATTTAGACATGACTTTCTACTTTTGGAAAGCCACTTCAAGATTGAGATGTGACTTACTATTTTTCAAAAGTCATATTAGAATTGTTAGAAATTAAATATTATGATTTCAAATAGAACAGAAATATAGGATTTCTTCTAGGAGAAATTCATCCCTACACTGCCAAATTTTAACAAAAGCGTTCTTGTCTCTGCCTAGAAGAAATGCAAGATTGATGGATAAACTAGAAATAGATAATCATGTGATACATATTATTAATAAAATATACATACAAATACACATTGTCTTCACACTTGGTTTCATGTTCCAAGAGGTCTATTGGACTCCTATGATTGTTGGCCTTCACTTGAGGGATTTCACCTTCCATTCAAGTGAATGAGCCAAGTTTGTATCACCAAAGAGGATTATGCTTCCAACACTTATCATCATTATATCTTGTTGGCATGTTGAAAAGGCACCAATTTAAATAACAAATATATTTATATATTTATTTTATTATATAAGAAAATTGGGTGATGATGTTACAATTGATGGCTCCTGCCTTAAATATGTTCTCAGTCCCCCTATCGTGCTTAAATTTACTGTGCCCCTTCTTCCTAAATTAGTCCTAATTAATACATAACATTTTAATTTTTATACAAAATTTACTTTTTTTACATAACATTGCCTTACCCTCACGAAATGGTTTGTCCTCAAAGCATAGGCAACAAGGGATGTTGTTATCTATTTTTCAGTGTTGTAATCTATTCGCATCTTTCAGAATTCTTCAATTTTTCATCTTCATTGATACAAGATGATAAGATCCTTTGAGAGATAAACAAAATAGTCAAACTGAGAAGGAATCTAACTATCCTAAATTTATCTTTTATGGAATCCTGCAACTACTTGAAAACTGAGATAAATTGTTATCATAAGGTTGGATTGTATAGACATTAGTATTCTTTGCAACGTAAGTTTGTTGTTTTTGTTCTAAGTGATACAAATACGAAGACTGATTGAGATGTTTGCTCTTGTGATTCAAAATGTCGATAAGGAGTTCTTGTGATTTGATTTTCCCTTATCATGTGTGTGGCAAGATCCTGATTTACTTCAGGTACTAATGTTGTTGAGTTGCTTACAGAATCTTCACTTAGAATTTTCATCAACTAAACTGCAACATTTGGATATGTTTCTACTTCCACTAGTTTATCATCTTCTTGAGGTGTGATATTGACTAGATTGGTATATGTTCCTTTTTCTTCAACTTCAAATTTTGTGTCTAAAAATTTTGATGCTTCCTTTTCAATTAATTGTTGCACTTTCTTTTCTAACAACTTGTTGTTAAGCTTCCTAATTTGCGTCAGTAATTTCTCATTGTGATCCTTGAGCAAGTAACTTCTTCACTTTTTTCAGTGATAATATTTTCAGCGTCCTTCTACATATTTTGCATTGACTTCTGCTTTTCTTGAAGAATTACTTTTAAGATATCCTTCACATCTTCTGGTGTGATTAAATTTCGCTTCAATGTATCATCCTGTAGCATTATTTTTTTCTTTTTCTATGAAAATGTCAAAAATTTATTTTTCGTATTTAGGATGGACCCTAGTGATTCCATCTAGATTGAACATAGAACTATATCACTATCGTCACAAAATAAGATTTTAATGGTGAATTGCGATGCAACAATATAGTCTCCAATAATTAATTGCAGATTGTTTATGTCATATTGTTTTTTATTCATTAAATCCATAGTTTCAATTATATTCGATTCAAGAACCACTAATTGGTTAACACATTCAGTACTATCATAATTAGTATCTAGAGTAAGGGGCTCATGTGTTGAAGATTGTAACTAGGTTCGGTCTTCATAAATTGTATTTGATTCAATATTTATTGTACTTGTCAAAAGAATAAATAAAAGAATTTATATTATCATTTATTTTATTATTAAATGACTTATTAAAGCATGGGTTTCATGCTTGGGTCATATTTAGATTAAGGTCCCCATTGTGGACTTCTAGGTTAGTCATTACAAATTTAAATTGACCCATTCTAGGCCTTTGAATCATGTAATTAGGTCAAGTATTGAGTCAAATATGGTTTATGGAGCCTCCACATCAAGTCGACCTTCAAGTGATCAAGTCAACCTCAAGTCCAGTAATTTGAACCCATCAAAAGCCTATAAATACAAGGAGATCGAATTCATTTGGAGACATCTCTCTCACACACAAAAATTCGATATCATTTGTTTCATCAAGGAAAAGTGCGAAGTGAAGGAAGAGGTCAATTGAAGTGTGGTTTTCGGCAAGCTAATAGATTGGAAGAAAATCGAAATTTTGGTGTTACTCGCTCTCTCTCTCTCACACGTGCTATAGTTTGGAAGATCAAATTCTCTCATTTTTCTGCTGCTTCAATTCTTGCATCGGTTGCTGCTAGTTGCTGCTTCCAAGAGAAGAATAGGTCAAAATTGATTTTGTTGGATGTTGCTTCCTTGAGAAGTTGTATTGGGTCAAAAAAGAACTCCTAGAAGCAAGATCGAAGTCTCTCCTTCAAGGTCGAAGTTCCAAGGTCGAAGAAACTACTGCATAGTGCTATTGTTGTTGTTGTTGCAGCCAGATTGAGGAAGGATCAAAATGAAGGTCGAATTGGTGTGGAGGACGTCTAAGTCAAGGTCTAGAGCCTCAAGAATTACTATTGAAGGAAGAATTACTAACTGGTTTTTCCCCGAGAGTGGGTTTTTGCCCTGGCTATTGGCCTACATCTGGTGTCCTTGATCTATGTTCTTTTGTTTTAATATTTTCTTGATGAACTAAGAAGAAAGAAGATAATAATAACTAAAGAATATCACAAGTAAATAATCAAGAATAAGAGAAAATTTCTCAATTTTGATTCTCTAACATCACGAAGGAGGGATGTCGGCAATGGAGAAGAGTGACGGAACAAGAACGGTCAATTGAACAGGTGACAAAGGACACAAGTGTCGATGAAAGGCGAACAGAATACAATGGAAATGACAGACAGGAGCTACGAAGCGGATGAATGGCAAATAGGCTCAACGAATAGGTATCAGTGGGCAGTGGCTAGCTACAGATTGGTAACGGTTGAAGGAAATTGAACGTGGCTCTAATACCAGATATTGTAAAGGCACTGATTTCAATAATAGATGTATTTATATATTTATTTTATTATATAAGAAAATTGAGTGATGATGTTACAATTGATGGCTCTTGGCTTAAATATAGCCTTGGTGCCTACTTAAGGGGTCATGTTCTTTTGATTATGCCCTTTCTTCATAAATTAATACATAACAATTTAATTTTTATACATAATTTGATGCATCATTGTTGTGGCATCTTCCTTGAAGTCTTTCCCGCTCCATGACCAAATTTATCACATGCACCTATCCATTGATGGACCAAAATAAGAATTGTTTCTCCCCTTAGGGGTTGGAAGCACCTAATAGGGCTAATTGCATAATCATCAATAACACAAGTTCAAGTAGAAAGACAATTGAAGGCAAGGTTACCGTGAAGTATTTTTCTGGCCAGAGCATTGAATATGGTCCATTGTGAATTTATGATCAATGTTCCACAGGGACACACCCCCCAGGGTTGGGGATGCGCTTCCCCACTCCCCCACGCTCCCGGGACAGGGAAACTCCTGGGGAAACATTTCCCCATGTCCCCTTTTCGGGGGAAACTCAGGGAAAATTTGGGGGGAATTTTTCCTTGTGACAAAAAGCGTCCCCTTGCATCCCCCCAATTTTTTTTGCTAATACAATTAAAAACATAAAATATTACAAATATTAATATAATTTTTAAAAAATGAAAATAAACCTCGAATGTGGGTGACTATGGCCCACAGGCGGCAAGACGAGTGTCACGTGCCCACAACGGGGACGAGCAGGCGAAGGATGCATGCAAGCAGCGATGTGGGTGTAGGCATGACTGGGGATGACAGTTTAAGTGGGGGAAGGACGATGAAAGCGATTAGAAATAGGCATGACAGAAAAATGGAGGTGGAGGTGATGGGGATGCAGGATTCCAAGGGGGGGAGGCACCACCTCTTTCCCAGTTCGCGCGCGTGCGTATTTATTATCGTCGGAGGGAGGAGGGAAGGAGGCACAGGAGATGGTGGAGGTCGGGATGGGTTTATATGGACGCGAAGGGGCAGGGGCGACATTGTTTTAGCCTGGTGCAGCGGGGTGGTCAGGCGGAAAGGTGGAAGGGTTTCTGGATCTGCGGCTGAGGACCATCAGCGCTCAGATCTAGAAGAGAGGATGGCGGGCCGCCCATTTCAGGGTCGTCGCTGCGTGGGTTGTGGAACAGGTAGAGGTAGAGGAGAGGCATCCAAAGGCGAAAGAACTACACATTCCTTTTAGCTAGAGAATTGGGGCAGCAGACTTGATTTGGAGGCCATGTTCTTCGCTGAGAATGACGACGAGGATGCCACGGCCATTTCAAAAATGGAGGCGAAATTGGTTAAGTCTCTGCGTCATGAGTATTGGGGGGGGGGGGAGTCGAGGTGTGCCCAGTCTGGGTGTCAAGGATCCTCCTGGGCCGTCTGATTCATGAGAGGATGAGAATTGGGCAAACAGTCGGGGAAAACCTCAGCATCATTAGGGAAGTGTTGGACAAAAGTCTCGACAAACTGCAGGACAACCTAGTCATGGCTGGTTATTTTGACATCCTGCAGACTGCGGCCTAACATTGTGCTCCCGCTGTAAGCTGTTGGGGATGGAGAAGAAGAGGAAGACGAGACCAAGCAAGAGTCGGAAAGCCCGGGAGGGGAGGACCAGGACCGGGACTGATCCAGTGCCTTGGCCCCTTTTTTGT
Source organism: Pinus albicaulis (assembly GCA_034641835.2). Classification (NCBI taxonomy): domain Eukaryota; kingdom Viridiplantae; phylum Streptophyta; class Pinopsida; order Pinales; family Pinaceae; genus Pinus; species Pinus albicaulis. The sequence goes on along the minus strand of CM076583.1, from coordinate 806,069,864 downwards.
TATGCTAAGTTATTTGTGTGATTTCAGCCCTGTAATGTCTATAGTTCGTAGACTTAGCAGGTTTGGTTGGTTACAAGTGGGAGTTCTAGCTCTTCTACCTTTTTTAGGGTCCATCAGACTAGATCTTCCTCCAGTTTCCTGATATGGGCGGAGATGCTTTTGTAATTTTGGACACATGGTCTGGTTTCCAGAGTGTCAACAGATCACTGTATGTACACATTGAAATAGTTAATAGAAGGAGGCCTATACTTGTTGATTAAAAAAAATGAAAATAAAAACTAAAGGATAAATTAAAACTTTAAAACATAATCATTCACATTTTTCATTAACTCTACGATTTTACCTTACTGCTTGACATTTTCCTTCTACTATCGCTCAACATTTTACCTTACCGCTCGAGATTTTCCTTTTTTCGTTGCTTGACATTTTCCATCTCCAATTTGGTATGATTCGGATTTACCATCGACTGGGGGCCTAAGACATTTGGAGTTGCGAATTTTATTTTGTGACTTGAAGCTGTTGGATTAGAGCTGCGATTTATTATTTGGTACTTTTTGAGAAATTTACTAGCATATCACTGCTTTCTATGTTTACTTTTAGTTTAGTATTCTATGGCCATTTTAGACTTCAACATAATGTCATTGTTATATGATGAATTTGCTTTCAATGTGCATTGTGTAATTTCAATTGTCAAATGATTAATTTAATTTAGATGTACCTTGCATAGGAATCTAATTTAAAATCAACCAAGAGTTTGCATTTCATTTAGTTTCTAGGTGTCGCATCTCATATAGGATAGTTTTCCTAAGAAGCGATTGTTCATCCGGTGACTTGGTAGCTAATTCATATTTTGCAAGTGATTTGACTCAATAAGGCACTGGTCTCTCAAATAATTTAATCTAATCATGCTAATAATTAAGCTTGCTAAATCATCATTTACCAAGTTGCTATGCCATTCAGTTGTGTCTCCCGAACTAGTCGGTTCCTGACAAGTCTCTTATCCACACATTTCATAGGGACTACCCCCCACAGCGTGTTGATGGGAGACAACTAGAACGGAAAGGGCAGGGTGTTGAAGAATGTAACTACATTCGGTCTTCATAATTGTATGAGTCATAATGAAATGTATTTATCAAAAAAAAGAAAAAGAAATTTTTATTTTTATTAGAATGACTTATTAAAGCATAGGTTTCATGCTTGGTGTTAAAGAATGTAAGTAGGTTCGGTCTTCAAAATTGTCCTTGAATCATAATAAAATATATTTATCAAAAAAAAAAACAATATTATTATATAAATTGACTTATTAAAGCATGGGTTTCATGCTTGGATCAATTGTTTTTAGGTCAAGGTCTCCAATATAGACCTCTAGGGTTTATGTCAAGTGTCCTTGTCCATGTCATATTTTAAAGAACCCTTCTTGGGAATTATTTGTCAAATAAGAAAAATATTTTATTGTAAAATAGCTCATTTAGGCCTCCTCCACCAAGTTGGCCTCAAGAAGATCAAGTCGGCCACAAGCACTGTAATTTGACCTCACCAGAAGTCTATATATTGGAGCAACTTGACCTCATTTGTTACACTCTCTCATCAAGTTCGATTTGCAGTAAAAAGTGCATTAAACTAGTTGCAGTAAAAAGTGTGAAGTTGTTGGAGAAGGAGAGAAGTTGGAATAAGGAAATTGAGTTTCGGGTTACCTTTCTCTCACACATGCGAAGTTATTAGCTGAAGCAGAGACCGAAATTTTATCTTTGTTGCAAGGTCGCATTTCTGAAGTTGGGGGTCAAAAATCTGCAGTTGCTGGGAGATCGAAATTTTTGCAGTAGTTGCAGTAACTGGGATCGAAGTTTCTGAGATGTTGCTCGGTTGAAGCTGCTGAACAAGAAGAGAAGACCGAAGGTTGCTACATCATAGAAGGCTGACTTGGTGGAGGAGGAAGATCTATTGGTTTAGGGTCTTGGTTGTCTCACTGTCATATGGAACTACTAAAGGAAGAGTTGTTGACTGGGTTTCCCTCTGTATAAGGGTTTTGCCCCGGTTGTCCTCCTACATCTGGTGTCCTTGATCTTCATGTTTTGTACTTGATAATTGCTTTATGAAACAAAGATAAAAGAAGAACATAAGAAAGTTAATAAGAACACAAGAATATCACAAGTAATTATCATCATAACAAAATATTTCTGCCTTTTTATTTTCCAACATGGTATCAGAGCTAAGGTGAAGAAGAAGAAAAAGGCATCCTGAAGATCTACTATAAGGAGAAAAAGGAGTATTAAGAAGTTGAATAAAGGTCATCAAATAAAAGGGATCATATAAAGGGATAGGCCTACTATCTATAAGAACCACGTCTAACTCGTTGAAGGGAGAAAACAAACTAGAAGGAACCTCCAAGTACAGGGCATGGAAAAAGAGGATAAATCTCATCCTCAAGAAAAATAAAGTCTTCGATCTAGTCAAAGGGAAAGTAAATAATCCTACAGATGAATCAAGTGAACAAGAGAAAGAAAAGTTTAGAGAAATAGAAATATTGGCCATGAGTCTAATCCAACATAGATTTCCCTCAAGAAATGTATGAGGCCCAATCCAAATCATTCACAATCAAGAACCTTGATCAAATTGCAAGCCTCAAGAACGAACTAACTATGAAGATGACAAAAGATGATTTTATGGCATCCTTCTTTGTAAGGATAGCTAGAATCAAAGAACTCTAGGCAATAGATGAAATAGTACTTGAAAAGGAGCTCGTGATTACAGCTCTTTTAGGATTACCAACATCTTGGAGTACCTTTGCATCAGGGATCAATAGTTGGAAGGATACTCCTACATTCGAACAATTATGGAATGCATGTAGTCAAGAAGAAGTCAGAATATCAATAGTAAGCAACAAGGAGAATGAAGAGAATAACATCTCAAATGCCTATTCCGCTAATCACAAGAATAAAGGAACCTTCAAGAAGTTCAAAAGGCCAAGGAAGAAGATAGACATATCCAAGATTGAATGTTACAATTGTCACAAAATGGGTCAGTATAGAAGCAATTGTCCTAAGAATCCAAGGAATTAAAGAAGAGATAGGGATCAAGCAAACATTGCCAATGAAGGTTCACCAAAGAAGAAGAAGATGGAAGAATCTGAAGCCAAAGACCTATTTTCTAGGGACTCTTAGGGACTCTATCTGTTACATATCCTTCTAAGTTTTGAATCGTTTCCTTTATGTTTTGATTTCAAGTACTTGTAGGTCTAACATGCTTTGGTAGAAGTTTTGACAAAGTTATAGGTATCCCTCGAGATTGGATTAAGAGGGAGCCCTCACCATTTTAACAAAGATAAGTATCTTACTCCTTGCATTATCTTTTTATATTTGGTTTCCCTCTCTTCTCTAGATGTGTTTGTATTATATGCTAATAATATTTCTCTTTATATTTTCCTTGTTTATGAAAGCTTGTTGAACGCTCAAGGGTTATGGAGGAGACCTCAATAGACAAAGCATGATAGAATTTCTATTGCAAAGAAAGCTCTTCAAGAATAGATGTCCTACAATGTTTGTTTAGAAACAACTCAAAGGTATGTCTTAGACCATGCTTTGTTCTCTTCATAACAAAGGTATATTCATTTCTTTTAATAATTTGCTCTACATTTCTAACATCGTTATGTCAAGGATCTTTGAATCATAAATATTCTTATTTGGGTGATTGATTATCAGATTGAATCTACCCTAATTAAAAATCATCAGTTTTGTAGAACCCTAAAAGGTTCTATGTAAAACCCTAACCTAAGGGTGTGTCGATATTGATTATGAAACCCTAGTCTACTTAGGGTTATTAATGAAATCTAAGATAATACTATTCTTTTGATGTTTAGGGTTTTTGGTATTGTTATGGAAACCCTAGTACCTTAAGGTTGGATGGTAATTTATATGTGTTGAATTCCTATACCTTTAGGGTTTTGGTAAATTAGGGTTTGTGCGCAAAACCCTTATAATATCTAGAGTAAGCTCCTAGGAATGAAACCCTAGGTGTATATTTCCCTGTCTGATCAAAACCCTAGCCTGATCATAATTGTTGTATATCTAACTTTAATATATATTGATACTTGTGTCTTGGGATGTTGTTGTCATATGCTTGTGCATGATTATCAGATCCTAGATATGTATATATGCTAACCTAATTGTTGATGATCATAGTTTGTGAATTCTAGGGTTTGTAACAAAGTCCTAGTAGAAGTTTGATATTCTAGGATATGACGATATTGTTTCAAATGTGATGATAAAGTCTAGGGTTTACGAAAAGTTGGTCATATTGTTGAAACCTTAGATTGTTTTATGATTGGTTTTGATTGTTGATATCTAAGGCTTAGTGTCTCAAATATGGAATCTAGGGTTTGATTTAGATCCTAGTAGAATTCTAACATATAATTTCTGGAAATTGTTAGATGCATTGTAGAATTATACTTGTTTGAATTGCTTCTAAGGTCTGCAATACATCATAGTAGAGTCTATCATATCTCTGAAACTAATATTGAGACCCTAGATATAATGAGATTGAGATCTTGATTGAGTTACTTTAAATAATGTGATCTAGGGTTTATAACCAAACCCAAGCAAGAAGCTGAAGTATACAATTATGTGCCTCTTGTTGATTATGAGCCTAGCTAAGTGTAGGTGTTTGATATCTAAAAGTCTAATGCTTCCATTATTATATGATCTGATATAGTTAACTTCATGCTTCTATATATGTATTTGGTTGTACTTGTTGTTTAAGTTCTGCAGGTACATAGCCTTCAAGATGTTGAAGATATTCGTAAGAAAAGTTTACTTGATTGATAAGCATGATAAAGGAAGTTATATGAATGATGATGATCAAGATGACTTTGATAAGAAGGTATGAAGCCATGAAAGACTCTCCAATGTTATAAAAAGTAGTTGATCTCCCTAAGTTAAGAGGGAGCTTGGATAAAGGAAAGGGTATATCTCCCAAGTTGAGAGGGAGGGCACATTATGATAGTCATGATGGATACCTTGAAGAAGAAATTGGAGAATGTGTATTGAAGATGTCTTTATGCTACTGAAGAAACTAAAGAAGAAAAGTTTCTGACTAGTTTCATATGAATAACGTGATATGAGTGTCATCAAGATGATTGAAGACCTTGAAGGTTTGTGTTTACTTATATGTATTTGAAAGTTTGTCACTGACTAGGGTTGTGTCTGTACAAGATAAATCTCTCCTCAAAAGATTTAAGTTTTGAAAGCATGCTTGATTTGTTTGATGTTACTAATCTGTTTGATCGAGAGAGATTTGAGGCATTGTGTGCAATACAAAATTCCTGGGAGGACATCTGGTTGGCCTGTGTGTTGATGTCTAGTTCCCGAAGTAGGGAGGGTGGCGTTGGTCATAGAGCTCTAACCTTGCATTATGCACGTAGATCCCTAAGTTGATGGTTAGTAACTAATCCTGATGGTACCTATAGAGGTTGAAAGCTTTAATCCATCTTAGTCCCACCCGGATAGATTGCCATGGTCAGGAATCTAGTCTTTGGCACTAAGTGTGCCTAAACTCTATTAGAAAATCAGAAAGGCAAAAATATTTTCTTATACTTGATAATTACTTGTGATCTTATTAACTTTTTTGTGTTCTTTTTTTATCTCAATTCATCAAGCAATTACCAAAACAGTAGCACAAAGATTAAGCACACTAGATGTAAGCGGACAGCCGGGGCAAAACCCCACTCTAGGGGAAAACCCAGTCAACAACTCTTCCTTCAATAGTTTTCTTGAGATAATCCAAGACTCTTGACTTAGACACAAACTTCCTCCACACCAAATCAAGCCTTTACTTCTACTTTAGATGATTACTCTTCTAGTGTTAACTTCGACCTGATAGCTGCAACAACAACAATACTTCGATGCAACAGTACCTTTGATATAGCAACTTCGATCTTTATGCAAGAATTTTGATCTTGAAGCAACACTTTAAGAAGATGCAGCAAGAACTGGCAACATCAACTTCGACCGAGTGGCAGCAACTTCGACTTGGCATGTAATATCCCCAAAGGGAAATAACCAGTAATAAACAGAAATATGCTAGACAGATATAGAAAATACAATGCTGAACCAGATCATGGAACCAATACACATAGAATGCCAGAAAACTGAGCCATTTTATTAATCTGAAAGTACATAGAGAGGAGTACAAGAAAATCAGAGTGAGTGCACCTATCCTTGCTCAAGGCAAGTACAGAATCCTCTCAGAAAAATAGGAAATGGCTGCTACAGAAACTGCATCCCAGCTGCTGGAAGAAACTGAAGCTAGGGGCAGATCCCCTTTCTTAGAATGAGCTAAAAATCTACGGATCACCTATACCCTTTCGCTCGGACAAAACCCGAAACCATTTACCAAACGGACCACCTCCGAAAATCGCCCCCGAAACACTCCTCCTACAAAAACAGCCGGGCCTCCGGGAAAGGCACAGAAGCTCAAGAAAATATCTTGAGAAAAGGAGTGAATCCTCCTGCAAATCCTCCGAGATAAGATAACCAAACTCCTCGAGTGAAAACACTGACAAAACGCGCGCAAAACCCACACACATGCTCCTACTCATCGGATCGGCGTCCTCCTAGATGAATCGGCGTCCTATATGCTCGGGATCTGCTGGATCCGAAGCCTCAATCCGATCTGCGTCCTATCCCTCCGAGATCTAGCGTCCTCCTACTATCGGATCTACGCTATCTCCTCGGATCTATGCTAGATACGCTAATATCTCCTCGGATCTCGCAACCTCAAAGGCCGGGATCCCGATGTTATCTCTTCGGATCTAGGCTGGATCCGCCAATATCTCCTCGGATCACGCAATCTCCCAAAGTTTGGGATCTAATGCTATACTTCCGGATCCGCACCATACCAAACTAGATACTGCAATTATCTGCTCGGATCTATCATCACCAAAAGTCGGATCTATCATCGTAACCCTCGGATCTGCGTCCTCCTCTTCGAGCTCGGGACGGCGTCCTCACTTCCAAGGCTAATCGGCGTTTTCTCTGCTCTGAAACGGCGTCCTTCCTCCTCCGAAGCTGGCAGCGACCACAAGAGGGCTCCTCCTTCTCCAAAAGCTGCAGCAAAGCTGTCTAGCTACTGCGCTACGAAAGCGAAAGGTGAACTTCGGAACAAAACCTTACTAGGGCGGGCACTCGAAGTCCCCGAAGCTAAGGGTGAAACCGCGAAATAACCTTACCGAGGCGGGCACTTTCGAAGTCCCCCGAGGCTAAGGGTGAGATCTCCGGCCCAGGAGACACTCGTGCACTAAACTGATCGTCGAGACCGAAGCTAAACAGCGGCGTGTTGAAAACGAGACAAAAGTCTAGCTCTCAATATCAATATCAAAATATGCATGATCCAAATGAGGTGAGAACCCCTCCTTTTATAATGCTAAACTCCCTCCAAAACCTTAGCTGCGTCCTTCACCTTGCGGTCTACCCTGGAGTCGACGTGAGGCCTCCCATCATATACGTGTGGACCCCCAAGGCCCCCTCTTTAAGTTATAACGTTAATCAACTAGGAAAACACTTTATTTTATAAAGTGAGGTGACTAAAGTGAGGTGACCCCTCTTATTTCTCACTTTATTTATTATTTCCAACTAAAGCGGCAAAATTAAACAAAAATGAAATATTCCAATTAGCAAGGCTAATTGGGAATATTACGATCTCCCCGACAAAAACGTTGCTTGTCCTCAAGCAAGCGAAGTGATGGATGCTTTGTAAAGTCCGCTCGCTCTCCCAAGTGGCATCCTCATCCGGCAAAAATTGCTTGTTCTCAAGCAATGCTTGAACAAGCCTACTCTCTAGGGCGATGCTCCCGCTGAAATCTGCAAATGTGCACTGGTCCCACTCGAAACCTCTCCCGTCTCCCCTGCATCACCCACGATATGAAGGGATATCTCAATGCCGGGATCCCAAAGCGGCCTCTCATGGTACCGACCAATCAATAGTCCTCCCGGGATCCCATCGCCACTTGTGGCCAATAATAGCCCAAGTCCCATGACTCGGGCTTGCTCATCGCCTCCGGCTATGACTAAAGACCATGACTACTGCTGTACTTTCGCATCTATGAATGTGTAAGTTGTCCCATCGGCTGTGTACCGGCTCATCATCTCTCTCCACTCAAGGCATGAAGTGGGGAACATCTCTCTCATGTGGATCCTCCATCCCCAAGCAATCATCCAAACCAAATGAGCCACCTCGAGCAAGGCAACTCCGAAAATCTCCTTCCACCTCAAGCTCACGTAATGAAGGCGGGTAGAAAGTGCGATCTTGGACTGCAAAATCATTGCCCTCCAATGGCAAAGTGAAAAACAATCCTCCATAGAAGGTTCCTCCATCAATGAAGAACAAGTCGGCCCAAAACAAACAATAGTGCGAGTCTCATCCTACGCAACCTCGGAAAATCACATGGCAAGCAATGTACAAGATCCAACACATCTACTAATGGATAGCAAATAGGGTCGAATATGACAACAACATAGGTCCAAACACTTGCCCATGGGCATACAATGGATGAATATCGATCTCATGGCCCACATCAAAAGAGAACGCATATAAAGTAGTGGTGGCCATGCCTCCTCCCATGCTCCCATTAGAACATGTAGTGCGAAATTGTGAGAATTTTTTCCCACTCACGGACACATCCGGCTCATGTGTCTCCCTCATAATCAAGCCTCCCATACGGATACGATCTATATCGGCAAATGAAGACATGATCAAGAGCAAAATGAAGGAAATCTTTGAAGGTCTCATGTGGTGCAAGAAGGTAATCCTCCTCATGCTTGGAAACCCAAGTCAAGAAGAACATGCCATAGATGTCTCTATCATCATTCCTCCTCTTTGTGCAACCAATATGACGTGATCCCTGGAACCTATGGGTTATAGATCCACCATATCTCTCGCTCGCAGCACACTCCATCCATAATGTTCTACTCCAAGGTGACAACAGCTGGGGGGCTCATGCAAATAAGCTCCTCGTCAATACAAGACTACGTTCTCACGACATGCTCCACTGTCGAGAGACTCCTCTCACTACTTCTTGCAACAAGTGTGGAGTACTCCCCAAGATAGAAGTGCTTCCCTCGTCATCATCAAAGATCAAGGAGATAGTGCCATCCCCTCTTCTCGCAACATCATGCAAGGTGTGAGAGCAAATCTCGCCCTTGCTCTCCCAAAAACAAACCAAGCAACCAAACAATTTACCAGCCTCCCCCATACTTCCATCATACAACTCATGTGATGAAGACATAATGAGTATCATAGCAACACCATGCATACATACTCCATGTTTGCTCAATGATGCAAGTATCCGGCCATCTTTCCTCCACCCTCCAGAGCTCTTAGGAAGAGTGTTTGCCAAGAGATGGCCAAACTCTTTTCAAGAGTAACCAGGCACGGCCCAAGCCTCTTGGCTGTGCTAGTAGCACGGATCTGCAAGTAGCCTCTAGCTCCTTGCTCATCATCCCCATCCACTCAATCACTTGTGGATGCCTCCTTCTCCTCATCCTCGGTACTCCTCCCATGAGGGCTACCATCCTCCCAAATCAAATTTCTGATTTTGCACTTCATGGGATTTTGGAATATAAACTTCTCAAGGATCAATGAGACCCTATCAAGAATCAAATAGGTGGTAGGCAAAAACCTCCCATCATGATGTGTATGGCTCAAGGGATGTCCAACACAAGCATGAGAGACGTTATCCATCCGAAGATGTCCTCCATCTTCTATCTCGCTCTTGTGAGAGAGGGAACCGAATCATTGTGTTCCATAGCCCGCTCCACCGAGTACCAACTCAAAATCTCTCTCCATCCAATCTCAACATATGGATGCTCTGTACCTGTACAACTACGATCGTCTCATACCGCTATCCAAGTCAACATATGAGATCCGACTCAGGTGGCTTCTGCTCTCTCTCTCCAACGGAAAGAGAGATGACTCCACGCACACGCCGGTCCCATCCATGCATGCACGAAGGGAAATGATGCGGCGCTCCAATGTGCCCTCCGGTTGTACCATCGGGGAATCCGGTTTGTTTCCCAATGTGGACCAACTTGGCCGCCGACTTGGCACAAGTCGCTCTCATACCCTCCGGCTCCTCCGGTCTGCAACATAATGGTCTCCCGTCTTGAGCGCGGCCTTCTCCCTCAAAGCTCGAAGGTCCGTCGAAGCCGATGATACCGCCGTCTGCGACCATCATCCAATGCCTCTCGTGTCTCCTAGTGCCTCATCGATAGTAGATATATCTCCTGATACCTCACCCATCCGTCGTGTGTTGCTACCACCCGAAGACTCGGACATGGCTCCAGTCATCACCTCGGTGGATGGCTCTATCGGGGTAGGGCTCTACCTCCTCCACTACGATATCAACGGCACGGTCAAGGTAGTCTCTAATGATGGTGAGTCTCGTGTCTCACTAGGTGTAACCTCGGACTCTCTGCAACCCTGTGTTCCCTCATCCTCTTCTCCATCGCTCTCGGAGAAGACCTCAATGAAGTGGGCCTTCCCCTGCTAGTACACCTCGTGTCCTCGTGCCCATGGCTCCGGCAAGTGAAGCACACCCGCTCTCCTCCTCGGCTCTCTCTCGTCCTCATCATCAAACGCCCTCGTCCGGGATTCGCCTTGGGAGGCGGAGTTCTCGTGTCCTTACCCTTAGGGGTGGAAGGCCCGTCTCCGGGGATAAGGTGTCGATTCTGGGTAAGACATCCTGCAGAGTCCCGAGTCTGCCGATGGCATCCCTGAAGGAGTAGCCGACCTGTTCGACGACTAGGCCACGAAGTGGCTCGGACGACCCCCTCCACAAACATGTAACCCATCCAAGGCTATGGATAAGTCGGTACCAACCCACAGATCCTCAAGAAGTCGAAATGTATGTCTCTATACTCCCGAGTCTGTTTGAGCTTGGTCGACTCAACAAAAAAATACCGATCCGGATCCCCCCAGTCAAAAACGCTCTACCACCCTCCGTGTAAACTCGGCATATGTCGTCATCGTAGAATGCCCGAGTGTCACCATCCCATGGAACCACCAATCCCGGGCCTCACCATCGAGTATGCAATGTTGCCACCTTAATGGCCTTCTTCTCTACGACATACGGTTAGCTGAAAATAGATGTCCGAGTTTCTCCATCCAAGACTTGGCCGTAGTCTTACGTGAACCATCAAACATCGGCAAATGAAATTTGCTTGCTGCACACGGTGACTATCACGGTGGGAGCCACGCCCCTTGTTTCGATCATAAGATTTGCCGCCACATCGGAGCTGGATATATTGATCAAAAGGAAAAGCATCCATGAATTCTCGACCCATGCTACGCCAATGCGCAAAAAACGGTGCATATCGAAAGTCTGGACTCACATCTCTCGCCATACTGCCGCTTAACTTCGACCTTCGATTTACCCAGAAAACTACTCGGGAAAATTCTAGGAATTTGGGAAAGTGATCCTTGCCCAAAACCCGGAAAAAACCCGAGAAAACGTTTTTCCTAATTCCAAACTTCAAAAATTTGACCCTTTTTTATTTTGGCCCTTTTTCCAAGCTCGTGTTTACTGGAATTGCAAGCTGCTATTGCTCCGTATGATCTCTTTTACGATGTCATAGACCACAGTCGAACGACAATTATGCTCACGATACCCTCTTTAAGTTATAACGTTAATCAACTAGGAAAACACTTTATTTTATAAAGTGAGGTGACTAAAGTGAGGTGACCCCTCTTATTTCTCACTTTATTTATTATTTCCAACTAAAGCGGCAAAATTAAACAAAAAATGAAATATTCCAATTAGCAAGGCTAATTGGGAATATTACATGGCAGCAACTGGCAGTGGTAGTAACTTCGACTTGACAAAGAGAATTTGATCTCCTAGAGAAACCCAAGCGAGAGAGAGAGAGAGAGATAGTCCAAAAATTCGATCTTGACCTTTTCTTTCTTCTTTCCCAACTTCGCACTCCTTCTTGGTCTTCTTCCTTACTTTGCATTGTTTCTAGCTCTTTCTTAGATATCAAACTAGTGTGAGTGAGTGACCTCCAAATGAATTCGAACTGCTTCAATATATAAGCTTCAGGTGAGGTTGAATTGCCCATATTGAGGTTGACTTGGTGTGGAGGTGACATAATTCATTTTGACTCAAAAACAATCATTTTTACATGATTCAAAAGCCCAAGAAGGGTTTCTTCAAATGTACAATGACTCTATTAACTCAAAATAAATCTTAGAAGTCCTCAATCGGGACATCGACCTAAAACATGATGACCCAAGCATGAAACCCATGCTTTAATAAGTCATTGTAATAATAATAAAATGTTCTTTTCATTCTTTTTCATAAGTACATTATGACTCAAATACAATTATCAAGGCCGAATCTAGCTACATTCTTCAACACTCCCTCTTAACTAGGGAGATATTCATCATAATACAAGAACAAGGAAGATCTCCAACTATGTGAACTATGAAGAGTTTTAGGCACTGCAATGCCATGGACTAGATTCCTGACCAGGGAAATCTATCCCGGTGGGACTAAGATGGACTAAAGCTTTCAGTCTCTCTAGGTCACATCAGGCTTACTTACTAACCATCAACCTAAGGATACAGGTGTGTATCTGAGGTCATAGCTCTATGACCAACGCCACCCTCCTTACCAAACATCAACACATAGATGTCTTCCTAGACAATAAAGCCTCAACGCTTCTAATTATTCCAATCAGTAACTCCTCCTCCTTGATCAAACAGATCAAAGACAACAAATCTCTCTCGATCAAACTAATCAGTAACCAGCATGTAAGAACATGATATCAAACCTCTGAGAGATTTACTTGTATAAACACAACCCCAATCAGTAACAAACTTTCAAATGTACATAAGAAAATACAAACCTCCGAGGCCTTTTCAGACATCTTGATGTTGCTTCACAATCTATCACAGTAGGACTTAGAGACTTTCAAACGAATCTCAACCATATAACTTTCTTTCCTACTTCATATACGTCATCATATCAGCATCTCGAAATGCATTCTCCAATTTCTTCTTTCATGATATCCATTATGACTATAATATGCCCTCCCTCTTAACTAGGGAGATTTCTTCTTATCCAGGGTCCCTCTTAAATTAGGAAGATCAAAATTTTCTTATGACATTGGAGAATCTTTTCATGGCTTCCATCCTTCTTAGCAAAATCATGTTGATCATCAACATTCATATATCTTCCTTCATCATACTTATCATATCACCTTTACTTACGTATATCTTCACCATCTTGAAGATTATGTACCTGCACAACTTTAGATAGCAAGTACCACCAAATCTATAGAAGCATGAAGTTAACCACCTCAAAATCATACAATGATGGAAGCATTTAGACTTTCGACATACTTAAAGATAATCAAAAAGAAACACATACTTCTGTACTGCAAACTTCTTGCCCTTAAATCGTATCAATAGCTCCATCAAGACATAAATTTCAATATCTCCTTCAATGATATGACAAATTCTTTCTCATAGAAAACCCTAGATATAGGTATAACAATGCATCTAACAACTTTCTAAATTCATATGTTAGACTTCCTACTAGGATTCCATACAAACCATAGATTTCATACATGAGCTTCAAAAATCAACATCAATCACAACTCAATCAACAACATGACTAGCTTATATCAATAGCTCCATCAAGACATAAATTTCAAAATCTCCTTCAATGATATGACAAATTCTTTCTCATAGAAAACCCTAGAAATAGGTATAACAATGCATCTAACAACTTTCTGAATTCATATGTTGGACTTCCTACTAGGATTCCATACAAACCCTAGATTTCATACATGAGCTTCAAAAATCAACATCAATCACAACTCAATCAACAACATGACTAGCTTCTACTAGGATTTGATGTAAACCCTACATGTTTATCTACTAATCCTCAATAATCACAATACAATTTCATAGATTCCAGATTTTCATATCACATACTAGAGGATTTAACTTCTACTAAGGTTTAGCTACAAAACCCTAGATTTTCCCAAACAATATAATCCTAGAATGTCAAACTTTGACAAGGGCTTATTTCCAAACCCTAACATTTATGACCATCAATAATTAGGTCAACACATATATCTAGGATTTCATCATCATGTACAAGCATATCATAACAACATATGTTAGTCAAACCCAATGACACAAACATATTCAGACATCTAACATATTTGATTAGATGAACAAAAATATACCTAGGGATTCATTCCTAGGACATCATCTAAAATATAGGTCTTGCTCATCAACCCTACCAAACACTAAATATCTAGGGATTCAATACATAACATAACAAACCCTATTTTACCAAAACCTCAATGGTTTCGGATTCCATACAACACTATTCAACCCTAACAAATTAGGGTTTCCATAACCATAAACATGACATCATTCAGACTTTAAATATCTCTTTCTTAGACTTCATCAATAACCCAAGGTAGGCTAGGGATTCACACATTATCATTGACATGCCCTTAAGTCTGGGTTTTACAGAGAACCTCTTTAGGGTTCCACAAGAATGATCAAAGATATGAGGGTGGTAGATTTATCTAAAGATGAATCACCCAATCAAGAATCTTTATGATTCAAGAAACCTAGACACAACAATGTTAGTAATGTGGAATAGATTACCAAAAAGAATGAATATACCTTTATCATGAAGAAAGTTTTATAGTCTAAGACATACCTTTGTTCCTTAACAAACCCTATAATTTCAAAACTTTGTCTTGTGAGACCTTTCTTCCATAATCGTTGATCATCCAGTAATCCTTTTCCTAAACAAGGAAAATAGAAATAGAAATGTGATTAGTATTTAATATAACAAACTTAGATAAGTAAGGGAAACCAAAAATAAAAAGGAGCAAGATACTTATATTTGGAAGTTGGTGAGGGCTCCCTTCAAACTCAAGGGATACCTAAAAAATTATAAAACCAATCCAAAAATGTCTTTCCAAAATTATGTTAAACCTACAAACACTAAAAATCAAAAAACACAAAAAATAAATGAAATAACTAAAACTTAGAGCAAAGGAATTAGTAGTGTAACTCCCTTATATCTAATTATTCGGCTTTATTCTTCTTTGGAGATCCTTCTTCGGCAACATTAGCTTAGTCCCTATTCGTTTTCTTCTTCTTTGGATTGTCAGGACAAGCACTTTTGTAATGACCCATTTTATGACAATGATAGCATTCTATTTTAGACATGTCTACCTTTCTTCTTGGTCCTCTTGACTTCTAGAAGTTTCCCTTCTTATGATGAGCGGAGTAGGCATTTGAAACTCTCTTCTTCATTGTTGTGTTGAAATTTGGTTACCGGAGAACAAGTGGTTCCCTAAGGCTTTGATCTTTGGCTTAGGGAAAAGTGTCCAAAAGAATTTAATTTTTCTCTTAAAGTGACTTTATAAAGTTATAAAGTCAAATCTAATTTAAAAGTGACTTTAAGTGATAAAGTTACTAAAGTCTAATTTTAAAGTGACTTTAATAAAGTCAATGTGAAATTAGAAAGTGAAAAGTGAGTTTGGAAATAAATGACTAAGTGGGTCTTTATTAAGGTGGGGTGAATTAAAAAATAGAAAGGTGAGATTTAAATGGGCATTTAATCTCAGCCCTAGATCTAAAGCTATCTCGGCCATTGGATTTAGGGATTCCTCAAAAGTCACTTAGGGTTAGGTTAAAGGAGGAAAAGGAGGGAAAAGGTCATTCATTCTTTCATGAGCAGATTGAGAGAGGAGAAGAGAAAGCTAAGAAGATTTTATGAGCAGTGAGAAAAGAGAGGGCAGCAGTAAGGAGACTCAACAAAAGGTACAACAGCATTTATCAACACAAATACCAAGGCAGAAAATCCGTACAGCAAGAGAGAGGCACAATTTCCAAGGAGGCACATAAATCGAGAAAGAGGGCCAGAATATTAAGCATGTAGTTTGAGGCACAAAACTGGGCACGAATTTCGAGGAAAAGTACTGCTGTTATTTTTGGCATAAAAACTAAGAAAAGGACAACAACTACAACACGGTTTTCCAGGCAGTTTTTGGGCTCAGATTTCGAGGAGGGCTGCTATACACTCTGTATAGTTCGTACAGCACCGTACAACCTATTTTGACATGCTTCCTGAGGTGGTCGTACAACATTTATTTCTGTCATTAATGCTATAATATTTTATGTTCTGCAAGTTGTTGATTTGGCACAATTTCCGAGGCAGTGTGCAAGCACGAAAATCGAGGTAAGTCTGTAAATTTGGTTGCTGGAATTTTTACCGTGTTTTTCTGTTTCACTGTAAAAGCAATATTCAGAAAATAAAGAGAAGCTTTCGAACTGGTTTTCCCCAAAAGTTGTAAGGGGTTTTTCCAGGGTCAAGTTGACCAAAAATCAGCGTGTCGAAATTTTGTGTGTGGCTGATTTATTTTTCTAAGTTTTTATTTCTACATTTCAGCATTGTGAAATTTCCAAAATTAGTGTTTTTAGAAAATATTTATTTTCCAGCTTGTTGAATGTATGGCTATGGGAATGGGCATTTAACTTTATGGGAGAAATAATGAGAAACTGAAAACCGAGGTTGGGTTATCAAATTTCTACATGGTATCAGAGCTATTTTTCTGAAAAGTGCAGTTTGAGACAGCAAGAAGAAAAATTACAGCAAGCTGATTTTTTCACACACAAATTACAGCGAGCTGATTTTTCACACAGAAATCATTACCTTTACTACAACTGTGTTATTTTCAGTTTATTAGGACAGCAAGCATGTCTTTGGGCTTGACGGTGGAGGATAGGTTGGATGGGCATAGTAACTACAGCGTATGGAAGGAGAGAATGCAGAGCATCTTTGAGGAGGCAGAAGTCTCGGATATCATGGTGCATACCGCACAGAACCCTGTTAATGTGCCTACTGATGCTATTCAGATGGCAGCCTTTAATAAAAAGAATAACAAGGGTAAGAGACTGATTCTAGATGGAATTAAAGACCATTGCATTCCTCATGTGAGAAGAAAGAGACTTGCTCATGAGATGTGGACAGCATTGACCAATCTCTACCAGAGTACCAATGAGAACAGGAAAATGGTCCTAAGGGAGAAGCTAAAGACCATTAAGTTGGGTAAGACTGATAGTGCAACTGGATATCTCACAAAGATTACTAATGTGAGAAATGAGTTGGCAGCAGTTGGAGAAGTCATTCCACCCACTGAGTTGGTGTGGATTGCAGTGAATGGCCTTCCTAGTTCATGGCTAAACTTTGCTGATGGGGTTTGTGCGCGTGAGACACTTCCCTCTTGGGAGAGGTTCTGGGATGATTGCATACAGACAAAAATCAGAAAGAACTAGCTTGGGGAAGCCAAACCAGTTGAGCAAGATGCGGATGTAGCACTGTTGGCAGGAGGCAAGAAAGGCAAGAGAAAGAAGCAAGCTTCCACAAGTGTTGCTGGGGGCAAAGGCAAAGGTAAAAGTAAACAGGGGACCATGCAGAAGGACTATTCCAAAGTGAAGTGTTGGAATTATTAGAGGATGGGAAACTATGCAATTGTGTGTCTGAAGAAGAAGGAGAAGGGGAAGAACCAGAGCATGGCAGCATCAGCAAAGATAGAGGACTTTACGGGTAGCTTTGACCGAGAGTTTGGGTTCATTGCTTGTGAGTCCACTAGTGCAGGATCACCTGCCACGGAGGTTGAGAGGAAGTGTGCATTTTCCTCCACTAGCGGAGCATCTTCAAGTATTTGGTATGTTGACAGTGGGGCTTCACGTCGTATGATAGGAGTCCGTGAGTACTTTTCAGAGCTTTCGGAGAGTGGCACTGATATAGAGGTAGTACTTGGAGATGGCAGCGTTGTTAGAGCAGTCGATGTGGGGACATTGACATTTGATAGGGAACCCAAACCTCCCTTGAAGGTGTCAGATGTTCTATATGTGCCAGGGATGAGGAAGAACCTCATATCCGTCTCAGCATTAGAGGACAGAGGATATGAGATATTGTTCAGGAAAGGATAAGTGCTGATATATCCCAGGGCTTCTGTAGCTGATTCAGCTAGAGTGATAGGTGTACGCCATGCAAAGGTGTACAAGTTTGCATTTCAGCCCATTCTGGCATTGAGTAGTAGTATCGGCAACAGAGCTAGCAGTTCAAAGCTATGTGAGATTTGGCACCGTAGGATGGGGCACATGTATCATGGAGCCTTGGGGACATTATCGGAGATCACTACAGGTGTACCAGATTTCAGTACTAATCACTTTGATACATGCAGAAGATGTGCAACGGGCAAGTTTTCCAAATCCCCTTTTCCCAACAGTGAAAACAGAGCGACTGGGATACTTGATTTGATTCATTCCGATGTGAGCAGTCAGATGTCTCATGTTTCCTTGAGTGGATATGAGTATTATGTATTATTCATCGATGATCACTCCAGGAGGACCTGGATTTATTTCTTGAAGACCAAGAGTGAGGTCTTCAAGCGGTTTCAGGAGTTCAGAGCTCTTGTGGAGACTCAGACAGGTCGGAAGATCAAGTCCCTGAGGTCGGACAATGGAGTGAGTACACCCTTGGAGAGTTTGTTGATTATTGTGCGGAGGCAGGCATTAGGAGGGAGTTCACAGTTCCTTACAACCCCCAGCGAAACGGGGTTGCGGAGAGGAAGAACAGATCCATCGAAGGGGCTACCAAAGCCATGCTACATGATCAGGCGTTGCCATTGTTTTTGTGGGCAGAGACCTGCAACACTGTTGTATATTTGCAGAAAAGGAGTCTGCATCATGCCTTGGGGCATGTGACTCCGGACGAGGCCTTTCCTGGGAAGAAGCCTGATGTTGGTCATCTTTGTATCTTTGGGTGTATTGCATACTCCTACGTACCCAAGGAGAAGAGGACCAAACTAGAGCCCACCACAGAGAAGGGTATCTTTGTGGGCTACAATGAGACCTCAAAAGCCTTTTAGATTTATATTCCCGCACAGAGGAGAGTTGTTGTTAGGCAGGATGTGAAGTTCGAGGAGGACAGGGCTTTCAGGAGGTCACAGGAGTTAGAGTATCTGGATCAGCCAGACCCTCAGGAGCAACTGAGTCAGGCACAGGGATCCAGTGGGCAGGGATCAAGAGGATTCGGAGGTACATCGATTACGGTGTCAGGTCCATCAGTGAGCAGTGGCTCGCAGAGTCAGAGGGGTGGTGCTTCGGGCAGCATGCAAAGCAGTCCGCAAAGCAGTTCACTAGGGGGTCGTCCACTGATGGACAGTTCTCACAGTACTTCAGCATCTACAGGTTCAGGTGTAGGCAGGAGGACAACAGACAGACATTCAGGAGTTCAGATTCCTGATGATGAGGAGGAGGAGTTTCATTCTCTAGTGGGAGAAGTGTGCTCAGGGAAGAGGAAGCCCAAGTGGCTTCAGGATACCTTGAGAGAGGCCACATCTGTTGCTGGGCCTAAGAGGCCGATTAGAGAAAGTAGACCACCTGAGAGGTTTTGTAGCTATATGGCAATGGTTGCCAACATCATTGACTCTGAGCCTTCTAGCTATGAGGAGGCAGCTAGCCAACAGATCTGGAGAGAGGCCATGCAGGAGGAGTATTCTTCTATCATGAAGAATGATGTTTGGGAGGTGGTGCTGAGGCCTGAGGGAAAATCCGTGGTTACTTCCAGATGGCTTTACAAGGTAAAGCATGCTGCAGATGGCAGCATTGAGAAATTCAAGGCAAGGTTTGTGGCTAGAGGGTTCTCCCAGGTAGAGGGAGTAGATTATGAGGAGACCTTCGCTCCCGTGGCTCCAATACTTCGATTCACTCCATCATATTGATAGCAGCAGAGATGGGTTGGAAGATCCACTAGATGGATGTGAAGACCGCATTTCTCAATGGCTTCATACAAGAGGAGGTGTACATTGAGCAGCCACAGGGATTTGAGGTGCATGGGAAGGAGTCCCATGTGTGCAGACTGAAGAAGGCCCTTTATGGCCTAAAGCAAGCTCCTAGAGCTTTGTACTCCAGGATAGATACATGCAGGAGATGGGTTTCACAAAGAGTGATGCAGATCCGAACCTTTACTTTATTGTGATAGGTGAGGAGCCTCTCATTCTGGTGCTGTATGTGGATGACTTGGTCATTACGGGTGCAGAGAGACTCATAGAGCACTGCAAGAGAAATCTTGCGTCGAAGTTTGAGATAAAGGACATTGGCTTGATGCATTACTTTTTGGGTTTGGAGGTGTGGCAAGAGGAGGGGCATTTCTTCCTAGGGCAGGGGAAGTATATTGTGGATATCCTTGGCGGATTCCACATGGAGGATTGTAGACCCATGTCAACACCGATAATCACCAACTCGAAGAAGCTTCATGCTTCAGATTTTGAGTTGGTGGATGCCACATTGTATAGACAGATGACTGGTTCCTTGATGTTTTGGTCAACACCAGACCAGATATATGTTTTGCAGTCAACACAATGAGCCAGTTCATGTGTGAGCCCAAGAGGGTGCACTGGGTTGCTGCAAAACACATTTTGTGGTACTTGCAAGGGACAGTGGAGTATGGTCTGGATTATAGGCAGGGGGATGGAGTGAGATTGGCAGGTTACACTGATTTGGATTGGGCAGGTTGTGCTTCTGATAGGAAGAGCACTTAGGGTGTTGTTTTGGGTTGGGTTCGGCAGTGGTGTCGTGGTTCAGCCGAAAGAAGCAGTCAGTAGCATTGAATTCAGCGAAAGCAGAGTATATGGCAACCAATCTAGCTAGTTGTGAGGACATATGGCTTCGCAAGATGTTGTTTGGCTTATTTGGTCAGCTGTTGAGACCTTCAGTGATATGCTGTGATAATCAGACTTGCGTTAAACTCATGGAGAATGCAGTATTTCATGACAGGTCAAAGCATATCGGCATCAAATATCACTTCATCAGAGACTATGTTCAGAAGGGCGCTGTGAAGCTTGAGTATATTCTCACTGATGAGCAGGTTGCAGATATTCTTACCAAAGCCTTACCACGAGGCAAGCATGTCTACTTCAGAGACAAGATGGGTGTGGTGAGGAACACCTTCCTCGGTAAGAGAGAGTTGAAATTTGGTTACCGGAGGACAGATGGTTCCCAAAGGCTTTGATCTTTGGCCTAGGGAAAAGTGTCCAAAAGAATTTAATTCTTCTCCTAAAGTGACTTTATAAAGTTATAAAGTCAAATTTAATTTAAAAGTGACTTTAAGTGATAAAGTTACTAAGTCTAATTTTAAAGTGACTTTAATAAAGTCAATGTGAACTTAAAAAGTGAAAAGTGACTTTGGAAATAAATGACTAAATGGGTCTTTATTAAAGTGGGGTGAATTAAAAAATAGAAAATGAGATTTAAATGAGCATTTAATCTCAGCCCTAGATCTAAAGCTATCTCAGCCATTGGATTTAGGGATTGCCCAAAAGTCACTTAGGGTTAGGTTAAAGGAGGAAAAAGAGGGAAAATGTCATTCATTCTTTCATGCGCAGATTGAGAGAGGAGAAGAGAAAGCTAAAAAGATTTTCTAAGCAGTGAGAAGAAATATGGCGGCAGTGAGGAGATTCAGCAAAAGGTACAGTGGCATTTATTGGCACAAATACCAAGGCAGAAAATCCATACAATAAGAGAGAGAGAGGCACGATTTCCAAGAGAGGGACAAAAATCGAAGAAGAGGGAGCATCATTAAGCATGCAGTTTGAGGCACAAAACTGAGCACGGATTTCAAGGAAAAGTACTGCTGTTATTTTTGGCACAAAAATTGAGAAAAGGACAGCAGCTATAACACGGTTTTCCAGGGAGTTTTTGGGCTCAAATTTCAAGGAGGGCTGTTGTACAATCCGTACAACCCATACAACATCGTATAGCCTGTTTTGGCATGCTTCCCGAGGTGGTCGTACAACATTTATTGCTGTCATTAATGCTGTAATATTTTCTGTTTTGCAAGTTGTTGATTTGGCACAATTTCCGAGGCAGTGTGCAAGCACGAAAATCGAGATAAGTCTGTAAATTTGGTTGCTGGAATTTTTACTGTGTTTTTCTGTTTCACTGTAAAAGCAATATTCAGAAAATAAAGAGAAGCTTTCGAATTGGTTTTCCCCAAGAGTTGTAGGGGGTTTTTCTAGGGTCAAGTTGACCAAAAATCAGCGTGTCAAAATTCTGTGCATGGCTGATTTATTTTTCTGAGTTTTTATTTCTACATTTCAACATTGTGAAATTTCTAGAATTAGTGTTTTCAGAAAATATTTATTTTCTAGCTTGTTGAATGTATGGCTATGGGAATGGGCATTTATCTTTATGGGAGAAATAAGGAGTAACTAAAAACCAGGGTTGGGTTATCAAATTTCTAGATGTTGAATGCTAATGTGATTCTTATCTCTTCTTGGCTAGAAGCATTCCATAATTCTTCGAATGTGGGAGTTTCCCTCCAATTGTTGATTCCTGAAGCAAAACCACTACAGGTAAGTGGCAACCCCAACAATGCAGTGATCACTAGCTCTTTGTCCAGTACAATCTCATCTATGGCTAGAAGGTCATCTCTAATTCTAGCTATCCTTAGAAAGAAGCCACAGTGTCATCTTTAGTCATTTTTGTGGTTCTTAGTTCATTCTTCAAACTTGCTACTTGACCAATGTTCTTGATAGTGAATAACTTTGATAAGGCCTCATACATTTCTTGAGAAAAGTCTATGTTGGATATGTATGGGACAAGATCGTCCTTTATGCCTTCTACCATTAGTGCCATAGCCAATATTTCTAACTCTCTGAACTTCACCTTATCTACATCACTAGATTCTTCCGTAGGTTTCTTTACTTTTCCTCTAACCAAATCCAATACTTTTTTCTTTTCAAGAATGAGGTCAATTCTCTTCCTCCATGACCTGTAATTTGAGGCTCCTAATTTTTTTCTCCCTTTATTGTATTAGACATTGTTCTTGAAGATAGTAAGCTTCTTCTCTTATAAGGTCTCTTTTTATGATCCCTTCAGCTTCTTTGAGATTCCTTTCTTTCAATAGATACTTAAACTGCCTTTTTCCTCCTTCACCAAAGCTCTAATACCATGTTAGAAAATCAGAAAGGCAGAAAGATTTTCTTATACTTGATAATTACTTGTGATATTCTTGTGACCTTATTAACTTTTTTGTGTTCTTCTTTTATCTTAACTCATCAAGAAATTACCAAAACAACAGCACAAAGATCAAGGACACCAGATGTAGGCGAATAGCCAGGGAAAATCCCCACTCTAGGAAAAAACCTAGTGAATAACTCTTCCTTCAATAGTTTTCCTGAGGCTTCCTCCACACCAAATCAGAGTTGTTGATTGAGTTTTCCCCTTGAGTGGGGTTTTTCCCTTTACTTCTTCTTCAGATGATTACTCTTTCAGCGCTAACTTCGACTTGATAGTAGCAACAGCAATAGCAACACCTTCGATCTAGTAACTTCGATCTTTATGCAAGAATTTTGATCTTGAAGCAGAACTTTCACTAGATGTAGCAACAATTGACAACAGAAAATTCAACCTAGTAGTAGCAACTTCGCCTTGGAAACAACTGGCAGCAACTGTAACTTTGACTCGAAAAAGAGACTTTGATCTTCTAGAGAAACCCACACGAGATAGATAGAGAGAGAGAGAGTCCAAAACTTCAATCTTGACCTTTTCTTCCTTCTTTCCCAACTTTGCACTCCTTCTTGGTCTTTTTCCTTACTTCGCAATTTTTCTCAGGGTTGTGGGGGAGCACCCCCCCCCCGGGAACTTGCTCCCAATCCATGCTCCCGAGACCCAAAAAATGCTCCCTGGTTTTCAGTGAGCGTTTCAGGGAGTGATCACTCCTGATTTCTCCTCCCTTAGATTTTTCGCTCCCGACCAAAATTACGTCGTGCGGCCGCGAGCAAAGAAGGGAGTCTGCAAGGGTGAAAAGGGAGGGAAAGATGGGGGCGGGGGGTGAGGGGGCTCTCCCTCCCATTATCATCACTTGTGACAATTTGAGCAAGAGAGAGCTTGGAGAGGAGAGCTTGGAGCTTGGAGAGAGGGAGGGGATTAAGGAGCTTGTAAGGGATATTAGAGCTTGGGATTGAAGGCCAAAGAGGTACGATCTACATTCTAATCTAGAATTTTTTTTTATATGTTGAATTTTGGCAAAATCAAAATGTTTTATTCTCTCTTTCCCATTCCCATTTGGCATTCCTCCATTTTTTTGCAGGCTAAAAACTTGAAATGTCATGGCTATATGGCTTGCCATTTTCTTCTTGTTGGTTCCTTTTTTTTATTATGGTGTTGGAGAGTAGAAGAAAGAGGGTTGTTCAAGAAGAGGAGGATGAAGAAGTGGGTTATTGTGCATTTGATGAAAATCCTGGAGAGGAGTACCTTGGTGAGGAGGAAGGGGAGAGTGGAGATGATGAGGCCACGCCAACTAAAATTGACCAAACACCATTGTGGAAATATGTTACTAGGCCTGAAGCAAGGAAGAGGGGTGGAACCACTAAATGTTTTTGCCACCATTGCAATAAACAATACACAGGTTCATACACTCGTGCCAGAAGGCACATTTGGGGGAAAAGGTCATGGGATGGTGTAAATTTATGTAGATGTTCTATGCCTGATGCAGCTTTACTTTCTCTTCAATACTAGACAACAATCACATAAATCATTAAGTAAAATGCTGATAGAACATACCAGTAGATCGACAGAAGACAAGCCAGAAATAGCTATGTGTTGGTGCGTTACGGTGGTCAACAGGATGCTTCAACCAGCAAAGTCTCAATTGGTCAACTAACCAGCAACCCGAAGTTAGTCTCACTGAGCCGAAGTCAGTTGGAGATCCGAAACCTCACATGGACTCAAAAAGTCACATACCAACCCGAAGTTGGTTTATGGAGTGTAAAAACTCTGGTAAACTTTATAAGTATGTATTATTATTGATAAAGTTGAAATATATGAGATATGATTACAATGGGGAATCACCAAGGCTTTAAATATAGCCTCATGGTGTCCCTTGGTGAAGAGGCATGATCTTTGATCATGCCCTTTCAATTAATAAAACCTAATATAACTATATCTAACTAATAATTAATAAAATATACATAACATTGCCCCTCTCTTAAAGATGCTTTGTCCTCAAAGCATACGTAATGATGGACAATGTTGACGAACGCCTAGGTTTCTTGAGCGGTGGGCTCTTGCTTCCCACATTTTAAAAATATCGTGGAGCATCTTCTCAAGTTCAATCTTTAGGTGATGTGGATAGCGACAAGATTTGATATTGACAGGGTTAGATCCTATCTTGACTTCTATTGGATGTTTGATTTTCCTATCGGCAGGTACTTTTATGGGTAGATCTTGGAATACTTTTTCATGTTTCCGAACTATTCCTTGTTCTTTTGGTGATTTTTCGTGATTCCTTTTTAGATTTAGAGGTAAGTTACCAACAATTATCATTCGATGCAACTTCTCCTCATCATCAAACGCTTCCTTCTTAACAACCATATCTGCGTCAACATCGAAGGCCTCAACAGCTTCTGGCACTGTATCAGTGGCTTCGAATGTGTTTATCTCTTCAGATTTTTCTTTCAATTCCGGGGATGAAACATTTTGTTGTTTATAAGCATCTGCATTTTCATGGTTTCTTTCATTTTCAATGACTATGTCTGTTGTTACATCTATGATAGAAGTCATGTTGAATACCAACATCTTTTTCTGCCATTGGATTTTCATTTATATAAACGTTCTCAATAACTTCTGTTGTTGCATTACTAGCTTTATTAGTGGATTGAGTTGTATTTTCTTCCCTTGGTTTCTCAACTCTATAATTTTCATGGTTGATCTCAGAGTCTCTACTTCTAGGTGGTTCAACACTATAGCCTTCATGTGAGCTGATTTCCAATTCAACCTCATTTAATTGCTCTTTTTCAAACATGTTATATTCATGATGATGATCTGAATTAGCTGAGTTGTTCTATTGACGTTTTTGCATTAGATCTAACTTGTCCATAATGGCATTAAATGTCTGCATTACCTTGTTAGGATTCTCCTTGGCCTCCATACGTTTTAGCCATATTTCCTTTTCTATCTGATCGTCCATCGTCATTGATGAAGACATACTCCTCATAATCCTTGTAATTAGGGCTTATCCCCTTTTCCTTAAGAGCTTTGACCTCAAAGTTGTATTTTTTTGACATTTTTCTTCACTTAAGATTTATCTTCTTTGGCATATGTCATTCACCACTAGTACCTTCTTTTGTAATGTTGTCTTAGAAAATAAGATTTTTTAATTAATTAATTAATTAATTATTTTTTTTTTTTAAATAATAATAATAATAATTATTTTTATTATTATTATATTATTTGAATTATATATATATATATAACTATGGGGAAATTATTTTTTGTTAATTTTGAAAAGTCACGTTGTTGAAAAGTCACGTTGTTTTGAAAAGGGTGAATGGGTTTTAATACCATGGGCAATTACCATGGGCTCCAAAACCACGAGCTTGTAAACCACGAGCAATTACTCTTCCTTATTTCTTTTTACTTTGTCTTCACATGTACGTATATGTACTTCTTTATATATATATCTCTTTTTACTTTTTCTTTTTTTCTTTGGAACTATTTTCTTTTAAATATTTTTTTTTCCTTTTAATTTATTTCCCCCTTTATGTTAACTTTCCTTCTTTCTTTTATTTTAAAAAACAAATGTTGCTACACACAAGCACTTGGTTTTTTAAAAAAATCTACAATTTTGGAATTTTCTTGTAATTCCTTAATTCTGGGTGATCACACAGATCCCGAAGAGCGATGGCTCTGATACCAATGGAGTGTAAAAACTCTGGTAAACTTTATAAGTATGTATTATTATTGATAAAGATGAAAGATATGAGATATGATTACAATGGGGAATCACCGAGGCTTTAAATATAGCCTCATGGTGTCCCTTGGTGAAGAGGCATGATCTTTGATCATGCCCTTTCACTTAATGAAACCTAATATAACTATATCTAACTAATAATTAATAAAATATACATAACAATTTATCTGACCTGAAGTCAGTAGGAGGTCCAAAACCTCACTAGACTTGATCCCAGATCAAGTGGTTGGACACGTGCCATCCTAGATAGAGAGTACGACAATCTTTGATGCGTCCATTAGTCTTTGCTACTAGTCTCTAGTTTTTCCCACCTCATTGGCCAAATGAGAGGTACTTCCCATGAGTCCAAAACTCAAATGGGTAGGATGCATACAAGACACATATAATGAGAGATAAACCAACTCAATCATCACAATGGTGGGGCAGAAGCACACCAACAAGGTTCGGCAAGCCTAGCCCTGTGGTTGCTTATAGCTCTAAGAAGCTATCCCCAAAGCCCCCCAGAGCTCCAAGTGCTCATCGTCCAACAAGACCCTCAGAATAGGGTCGTTCCACCATTCCAAGATTCTCACGGAAGGTTAGGAAGATGACCTTCCCCAAGGGCATTGTGAGAATATCTGCGACTTGCTCATCAGTTCCCATATGATCGAGCTTATGGCGCCTCGTTGTACCATATCCCGAATAAAGTGGTACCAGCCATCAACATGCTTGGATCGATCATGGAACTCGAGATTCTATGACAAACGAATCCCCCTCTGGTTATCACAAAGGATAACAGTGGCATCTAGCACATGCTCGAATAGCTCACTGAAGAGCTTTCGCAACCAACTAACTTCACAATAGGCCATAAATGCTGCAAAGTATTCGGCCTTAGCAGTGCTCAACGCTAATGACTTTCATTTCCTACCTGAAGCAGATCTACGTGTAAAGCAGCATCCAAATGTGCTCTTGCAATCCACCACACTGTCAGCCCAATTGGCATCAGTATATCCAAGGAGTGTCATGCTCCCGACAGTGTATCTTAGCCCATCGTCTATCGTGCCACAGAGATATCTCAAGAGTTTCTTGGCACCAACCCAGTGAATGTTATGATCAACCATGTGTTGACTCAAAGTGTTCACTGCACAACATACGTCCGGACGGGTGTTCACTAAGAACATCAGGGCCTCTATGAGTTGACGATACTCAGTAGGCTTAGCTAACACGGGCCCAACAGTGCTGCCACTCAACTTCTTAAAGTTGAGCTCCATTGGTGTCGACACGAACTTGCAGTCCACCATGCTGAATCTTTCCAGAAGCTTCACAATGTATTTTCCTTGAGAAAGGAAAATCTCGCCCAGTCTCTGCTAGACCTCCAGGCCTAGGAAATAGTGCATCCTTCATCTCGAACTCAGCAGCGAGCTCCCTCTTGCACTGATGAATGAGACGGTCAGCACCTGTCTGGAAGAGGTCGTCCACATACAGCACTAGAATGAAAGGCTTCTCTCTATCAACCTTGAAGTAAAGGTTTGGATCAACATTACTACGAGTGAAGCCCAACTTCATCAGGTAGCTATCTATCCTCTCTTACCAAGCTCTGGGTGCTTGCTTCAGCCCATAGAGGGCTTTCTTCAACCTGCAGACATGGGTGTCCCGATCCTAGAATTCGAACCCTAAAGGTTTCTCTACATACACCTCCTCCTTTATCGCACCATGCAGAAATGCGGTCTTCACATCCATTTGATGAAGACTCCGTCCTTGCGTAGCAGCAAGGGCTATGATATATCAAATGGTGGTATATCGTGCCACAGGTAAAAATATGTCATCATGGTCTATGCCTTCCTTTCGAGAGAAGCCACGGGCAATGAATCTTGCCTTGAAATTTTCAACACTTCCTTCAGATCCATGCTTGATCTTGTATAGCCATTTCGAGGTGACAACTACTTTGTCCTCCGGTCTTGGAACCACATCCCAGACATCATTCTTCATTATGGACTCATACTCTTCGTGCATAGCATCCTTCCATACTTGATGCTTTACGACTTCCTCAAAATATCCAGGCTTAGATTGTACAATAGTACTCATGGTTGCTAGATACCCTTGGTATCTACTCGGCTTCTTGCTTTCACGGAATGTCCCCCTTGGGGCCATATGTCCCTCGGCATCCTCGAGAGTGTCCTTGAGCCATGATGGTCTCTTCCCCAGTGAAGGAGGTGGATCAATCGGGTCCATCGATCTTTCAACATCGGGCATCGTCTCATACTTCGATCCTTCTTGATTTCCAGACCTTGCTTCATGGTCTTCCTCAGATCTCAGAAGATTGACTACTTTCCTCAACGAAGCATCTTCGGCAAAAGTGACATCGTGGCATATCTCCACTTCCCTTTGACCAGGCACATAGACTCTATAGGCCTTCGAAGTTTCGCTGCAGCCCACAAACATTGTGGTCTCCCTCTTGATGCTAGCTCCTTTGCAAAAGTTCTTGAAATCATTCGTTTCATATAATAAGAACATCCTCCCAAGGATGTCACGGGCAGCATACCAGACATCGGAATGTATCAATGCAAGACATAAGATGTCTTTGTGACACTTGAGGGGAGAGGTCCCCTTGTGTGTTTTTTGTAGTGAAGGTGTCCAAACCTCCGGTGCCATAGTATCACATGTCATCGCTCCTAGTGGACTTCCTCCAACCTGGTAGAGTGTATCAACTCTAAACCCAATCATGATAGCTTCCTTGAAGCTCTTCTTCCACATGCACACCTTTCCATCAATGAATGCCACATTGAAACCTTTGTCTTCCATGGCCGATATAGACATAAGATTCTTCTTCAAATTTGGTACATAGAGTATGTTGAGATTGCAACAAGATGATGAGCTTAGTGAAAAGAATCGCCTTCACTATGTGGGCCCGCAGGCTATTTTTGGCGCAAAGTCTATTTTTAGACATATGGATCATGTTCTATGAGTTGCAGGATGCTATTTGTGAATGGTTGGTCAAATCTGAAAAAATAGATGGACTTCTATTTTTAGACATACAGGGCGGAATCTATTTTTAGATTCCCAGTCTAAAAATAGATATCTCGAATATTATTAGCTCTTAATAATATTTGGACTATAAACATTATCTTATTCTCTTGGAGCACTTCAGTTAAGTGCACAGATGTGGCATAGGAGCTGACAGAAGGAATTACGCTATTCCTGAGGATCAAGTGGAGCTATTGCATGGATACTTCAGTTAGAACTCATGTGACAGAGTTTGGTGGAGTTGATTGAGGAAGTTAGTGGAGTTGTATTCAGTTTAACTAATCTAAACATAGTTGAGCTATTTGTATTCAGTTTAACTAATTGATACAATTAGTGAGAGTGGTGTGAACTAATTATTAATTAATTCACTAATTATAAACTCATAAATCAACTAAAGAATGCATCAGTTAACTTCAGTGCATGGACAGTTTCAGTGGAGACCAGTGCAAGAAATAGGTGAAAGAGCAGGTTAACTATCAGTTGTGACTATACTGTTGCTATTTGCAACACACAGATAGGTGGAGTAGCCCATGAGGACTGCACAGTTCAAGCCAGGTGGTTTATCTATTTAATGAAGCCATCCCATAGCATTGAAAACGCAATAGAGGCTTGCTATCAAGTGGAAAAAGATTGGAGCATGTGTTTTGCTAGATCTAGCTTGATAGTGTGTAGCAATTGAGGGTGTGCATGAGAGCTTGTGAGAGCTTTTGTACTATGATTGTTACATGATCTCCATGACATATAATATACAAATATAGTTGGGGTTTTCTGCAAATGCTAAGCTTTCCCATTAAATATTGTGTTCATATGTGTGATTGTTTGTGGTTTTAATGTATGCATGCAATTGATTTTATTTCCGCATGATGATCAATGGTAGAAGAGATTCTCGTATTATGCATGAAGCTAAAATAGTGTGTGATCAAGAGAATCTCTGGAATAATATCTTAGTTATTCAAATTTGGTACATAGAGTACATCCTGCAAGCAGAGGACTTGACCTTCAGACAAGTGGAGGGTCATAGTCCCTATCCCTTTCACGGGATATATGGCATTATCTCCAAGGATAATTTCCAGATTGGTATCCTTCTCAACTATATCAAAGAGTGCTTCCTTGAACCCAGTGATTTGCCTTGAGGCACCACTATCTATCAACCAAACATCCATAGTGTCAAGTGGAGATGCAGCAGAGAGGGTAGATACAAGAATGTATTCATTTCTTTTATCAACAACATTTTATTCCTCATACCTAGAGTTTCTTGACCTTTTTAAAGGTTGACCATTTCTGCCAGAGGGAGCCTTCCTCTTTCCTTTGAACCTGTTGTTCCTTTGATTTTCATTCCTCCAGTTGTTGTTTTTTTCATCACCATCGAGAGAATCCTTCTTGAAAGGACATTCTATTGCATATTGACATGGCCTATGACAAGTGTAACACTTTCCCTTCTTTCCTTGGGCCCCTGCTCTTCCTTTTTTCTTTGGACCACCAAATTTATTCTTTCTAGAAAGAGTAGTGTAGGTAGCATTTCATTCATTTTCATACTCCTTCATTCTTGTATGTTCTTGAATGCATCGCGATAGTACTTCGTCAAAGTTAGGTATCACATTATTATTTATAATGCTAGTGTTGAACACATTCCATTCATATGGGAACCCTCCAAGTGCGGTGAGTACCATGTCTCGATCAACTATTGTCTCCCCAATAGCCAGTAGATTGTTCCTAATCTCGATCAGCTTCAGAAAGTATGATTGAACAGACTCATCCCTGCCTTTATTCAGATTCTTCGATTGATTCTTGAATAATAGTACTTGATTCGCATTGTTGGCCTTGAACATGTTGACCAAATTACCATAAATTTCTTTTGATGTGCCCAACTCAGAGATTTAGGCAATCAAACTCTTTCGAATTGAGTCCCTGATCATCAGCTTTGCTTTTATCTCCCCCTTCTTATACTTTGTCTTGGTGGAAGCAATTGCAGTGGATGGAGGCTCTTGGATTTTACCCTGCACATAGTCCATGACTTCTTGGTCTTCCAACATAAGATCCAATGTCATCTTCCAAGCATGGAAGTCATCCTTCCCAGTCAATTTGTCATCAGCCTTGAAGCCATTGTATTTTGAGGAACTCCGGTTTCTTCTTTGGTGATTGCTACAAATTAGGGCTTTGTCTTCACCTCAAATTTCGATACCATGTAAATTTATGTAGATGTTCTATGCTGATGCAGCCTTATTTTCTTCAATGTTTGATAGCAATCACATAAATCATTAAGTAAAATGCTAAACATACCAAGAGACTCGACAAAAGACAAGCGAAACAAATAAGAGCATTGCAGACACGGTCACCGTGGATACTCAACTAGCAAAGTCTCAATTGGTTAGCCAAGGATGAATGTCATAGAACCTCAAATCACCCAACCGTCAACTCAAAAGTCAACGCAAAACAACAAGTAAAAGTCAACACAACACGTTCTACAGTCAACCTTTGACCTCGGTTCTTATGCCAAAATGTACGAACTACAGAAATCGAAGTCTATGCCAAAATTCAACTCCTTTTGACCATGCGTTGATCAAAGTCAACGTTGGTCAAACCTGCAGTGGAAACCCTAGCTGCAACAGAAAATGTCTTCGTCCTTCTCCCACGTGTGAACCGCAGATTTGCCTCCAAGTAGCTCGAACCAATCATAAGTGGAGAGAGAAATATGTGTGATGAGGAGATGAGTGAAATGTCCTCCAACGTTGACTTTATTTATATCCATCACTGAGGGCGTGTGACACATTTGCTGGGGTACAAAACCTTAAAGCCGACTTGCACATATTTGAATATATTAGAAAATAAATTCAAAATAAATGTTCTGTTCATCGGATCAAGATGATCTTTAGATCGATCTCGCACCTCTCCGGAAGAGGAACCCAATAAAAATATTGGTATCTTCATCTGAGCATCACAACATGGAGTTTGGACCTAGTTGTCCAATTTTAACACTCCCTCTCAACTATGGAGAACTCCATCCACCTGTGCAACTCAACATCGTGCATCATCCGGCCGTAACTTGCTTTTCTAGCTCTTTATTTCATAACAGAATTGGTTCAGTTACAAAGACATCATTCCTGGCTGACAAATTCAGCGCAGAGGTCTGAAACCTCTATAGGACTCACAAAGAGTCTCATACCAACCCGAAGTTGGTTTACCTGACCCGAAGTCAGTAGGAGGTCCAAAACCTCACTTGGACTCGAGAGTCATATATACTAACCCAAAGTTAGTCTCACTGACCCGAAGTCAGTTGGAGGTCCGAAACCTCACATGGACTCAAAAAGTCACATACCAACCCGAAGTTGGTTTATCTGAACCGAAGTCAGTAGGAGGTCTGAAACCTCACTAGACTTCATCCCAAATCAAGTGGTAGGACACGTGCCATCATAGATAGAGAGTACGGCAATATCTGATGCATCCATCAGTCTTTCCTACTAGTCTCTAGCTTTTCCCACCTCATTGGCCAAATAAGAGGTACTTCCCATGAGTCCGGAACTCAAATGGGTAGGATGCATACGGGGCACAGATAATGAGAGGTAAACCAACTCAATCATCACAACGGTGGGGCAGAAGCACACCAACAAGGTTCGACAAGTCTAGCCCTATGGTTGCTTATAGCTCCGAGAAGCTATCCCCAAAGCCCCACTGAGCTCCAAGAGCTCATTGTCCAACAGGACCCTCAGAATAAGGTCGTTCCACGATTCCAAGATTCTCACGGAAGGTTAGGAACATGACCTTCCCCAAGGGCATTGTAAGAATATCCACGACCTGCTCATCAGTTCCCATATGATCGAGCCTTACGACGCCTCGTTGTACCATATCCCAGATAAAGTGGTACCAACCATCAACATACTTGGATCGATCGTGGAACCCGAGATTCTATGACAAACGAATCCCCATCTGGTTATCACAAAGGATAATGGTGGCATCTAGCACATGCTCAAACAACTCAATGAAGAGCTTTCACAACCAACTGACTTCACAACAAGCCATACATGCTGCAATGTATTTGGCCTTAGCGGTGCTCAAGGCTACCGACTTCCGTATCCTGCCCAAAGCAGATCTACGTGTGAAGTAGCATCCATATGTGCTCTTGCGATCCACCACACTGTCAACCCAATCGGCATCAATATATCCAAGGAGTGTCATGCTCCCGACAGTGTATCTCAGCCCATGGTCTATCGTGCCACGGAGATATCTCAAGAGTTTCTTGGCACCAACCCAATGAATGCTATGATCAACCATGTGTTGACTCAAAGTGTTCACTACACAACATACGTTCGGACGGGTGTTCACTAAGAACATCAGGGCCCCTATGAGTTGACGATACTCAGTAGGCTTAGCTAACACGGGCCTAGCAGCGCTGCCACTCAACTTCTTAAAGTTGATCTCCATCGGTGTCGACACGGACTTGCAGTCCATCATGTTGAATCTTTCCAGAAGCTTCACAATGTATTTTCCTTGACAAAGGAAAATCTCACCAGGTCTCTACCAGACCTCCGAGCCTAGGAAATAGTGCATCAGTCCTAGGTCCTTCATCTCGAACTCAACAGCGAGCTCCCTCTTGCACTGATGAATGAAAGGGTCAACCCATGTCAGGAAGAGGTCGTCCACATACAGCACCAAAATGAGAGGCTTCTCTCTATCAACCTTGAAGTAAAGGTTTGGATCAGCATTACTACGAGTGAAGCCCAGCTTCATCAGGTAGCTATCTATCCTCTCGTACCAAGCTCTGGGTGCTTGCTTCAGCCCATAGAGAGCTTTCTTCAACCTGCAGACATGGGTGTCCCGATCCTGGACTTCGAACCCCAGAGGTTGCTCTACATACACCTCTTTTATCGCACCATGCAAAAATGCGATCTTCACATCCATCTGATGAAAACTCCATCCTTGCATAGCAGCAAGGTCTATGATAGATCGAATGGTGGCATATCGTGCCACAGGTGCAAATATGTCATCATAGTCTATGCCTTCCTTTTGAGAGAAGCCACGAGCAACGAATCTTGCCTTGAAGATTTCAGCACTTCCATCAGATCCATGCTTAATCTTGTATATCCATTTCGAGGTGACAACTGCTTTGTCCTCCGGTCTTGGAACCACACCCCAGACATCATTCTTCATTATGGACTCATACTCTTTGTGCATAGCATCCTTCCATTCTTGATGCTTTACGGGTTCCTCAAAAGATCCAGGCTTAGATTGTACAATAGTACTCATGGTTGCTAGATACCCTTGGTATCTACTCGGCTTCTTGCTTTCACGGAATGTCCCCCTTGGGGCCATATGTCCCTTGGCATCCTCGAGAGTGTCCCTGAGCCATGATGGTCTCTTCCCCAATGAAGGAGGTGGATCAATCTAGTCCATCGGTCCTTCAACATCGGGAATCATCCCATCCTTCGGTCCTTCTTGATTTCCAAGCCTTGCTTCATGGTCTTCCTCAGATCTCAGAAGATTGACTACTTTCCTCAGTGAAGCATCTTCACCAAAAGTGACATCGTGGCATATCTCCACTTCCCTTTGACCAGGCACATAGACTCTATAGGCCTTCGAAGTTTCGTTGTAGCCCACAAACATTGTGGTCTCCCTCTTCATGCTAGCTCCTCTGCAAAAGTTCTTGAACTCGTTCATTTCATATAATAAGAACATCCTCCCAAGGATGTCACGAGCAGCATGCCAGACATATCGAAATGTCTCAATGCAATACATCAGATGTCTTTGTGATACTTGAGGGGAAAGGTCCCCTTGTGTGTTTTTAGTAGTGAAGGTGTCCAAATCTTCAGCGCCAAAGTATCACATGTCATCGCTCCCAGTGGACTTACTCCAACCTGGTAGAGTGTATCAACTCTAAACCCAATCGTGATAGCTTCCTTGAAGCTCTTCTTCCACATGCGCACCTTTTCATCAATGAATGCCACATTGAAACCTTTGTCTTCCATGGACGATATAGACACAAGGTACTTCTTCAAATTTGGTACATAGAGTACATCCTGCAAGCGGAAGACTTGACCTTGAGACAAGTGGAGGGTCACAGTCCCTGTCCCTTTCACGGGATCTGTGGCATTATCTCCAAGGATAATTTCCAGATTGGTATCCTTCTCAACTATATCAGAGAGTGCTTCCTTGAACCTAGTGATGTGCCTTGAGGCACCACTATCTATCAACAAGACATCCATAGTGTCGGGTGGAGATGCAGCAGAGAGGGCAGATACAAGAATGAATTCATTTCTTTTATCAACAACATTTGATTGCTCATACTTGGAATTTCTCGACCTTTTGAAAGGTTGCTCATTTCCGTCGGAGGGAGCCTTCCTCTTTCCCTTGAACCTGTTGTTCCTTTGATTGCCATTCCTCTGGTTGTTGTTGTTGTCATCATCATCAGGAGAATCCTTCTTGAAAGGGCATTCTCTAGCATAGTGACCTGACCTATGACAAGTGTAACGCTTGCCCTTCTTTCCTTACGCCCCTGCTCTTCCTTTGTTCTTTTGACCACCAAAGTTCTTTCCAGAATGAGCAGCGTAGGCAGCATTTCCTTCATTTCCATACTCCTTCATTCTTGTCTTTTCTTGTACACATCTTGATAGTACTTCGTCAAAGTCGGGTATCAGATTATTATTTAGAATGGTAGTGTTGAACACATACCATTCGGATGGGAGCCCTCCAAGTGCGATGAGTACCATCTCTCGATCAGCTATTGTCTCCCCAATAGCCAGCAGATTGTTCCTGATCTTGCTCAGCTTCAGTAAGTATGATTGAACAGACTCATCCCTGCCTTTCTTCAGATTCTTCAACTGGTTCTTGAAGAATAGTACTTGATTCGCATTGTTGACCTTGAACATTTTGACCAACTTAGCAAACATTTCTTTTGATGTGCCCATCTCAGAGATGTAGGCAACCAGACTCTTGTGAATTGAGTCCCTAATCATCATCTTTGCTTTGATCTCCCCCTTCTTATACTTTGTCTTGGCGGCACCAATTGTAGTGGATGGAGGCTCTTGGATTTTACCCTGCACATAGTCCATGACATCTTGGTCTTCCAACATAAGATCCAATTTCATCTTCCAAGCATGGAAGTCATCTTTCCCAATCAATTTATCATCAACCTTGAAGCCATTGTAGTTTGAGGAACCCATCCTCTTCTTCGGTGATTGCTATAAATTAGGGCTTTGTCTTCACCTCAGCTCCGATACCATGTAAACTTATGTAGATGTTCTATGCTTGATCTTCAATACTAGACAGCAATCACATAAAGCATTAAGTAAAATGTTGATAGAACATACCTGTAGATCAACAGAAGACAAGCTAGAAACAAATAAGTGTGTTGGTGCGTTACGGCGGTCAACAGGATGCTTCAACCAGCAAAGTCTTAATTGGTCAACTAACTAGCAATGTCACACGACCCTCAGATCATCCAAACAGTCAACTCAAAAGTCAACCCAAAAAAGTCAACACTTCACAGAAAAGTCAACGAAGAACAACAACAAGTAAAAGTCAATGCAGCACGGTCTATGGTCAACCTTTGACCTCGGTTCTTGTGCCAAAATGTACAGACTGCAGAAATCAAAATCTATACCAAAATTCAGCTCCTTTTTGTAATATTCCCAATTAGCCTTGCTAATTGGAATATTTCATTTTTGCTTTATTTTGCCGCTTTAGCTAGAAATAATAAATAAAGTGAGAAATAAGAGGGGTCACCTCACTTTATAATAAAGTGTTCTTTTCCTAGTAGATTGACGTTATAACTTAGAGAGGGGGCCTTGGGGGGCCACATGGGTATGATGGGGGAGGCATCAGGCTGACCCAAGGTAAACTGCGCAGGTCAAAGGAGAGTTAAGTTTTGGAGGGAGTTTGGCATTATAAAAGGAGAGGTTCTCACCTCATTTGGATCATTCATGATTTGATATTCTTATTGATAGCTAGACTTTGTCTGCTTCAGCACGCCGGTTGTTTAGTCGGTCTGCAGCACTGCTTAGTGCACGAGTGTCTCCGGTCGGAGATCTCACCCTTACCCTCGGGGGACTTCGAGTGCCTGCCCTGGTAAGGTTTTTCTGGTTTCACCCTTAGCTTCGGGGGACTTCGAGTGCCCGCCCTAGTAAGGTTTGTTCTGAGTACACTTTTCAGTTCCAGTAGCAAAGCAGCAGCAGTTTCTGAAGCAAATCTGAGGAGGAGAAAGCCCTCTTGTGGTTGCGCAGTTCAGTGAGGAGAGGACGCTGTCTCATCAGGAGAGAGGACGCTGTTCTATTCAGGAGGGTGAGGACGCTGTCCCAAGAAGGACGCAGTCCAGATCTGGCAAGGGAGAACGCTGTTCAGGAGGAGAAGTACGCTGTCTAGCCTGGGAGCAAGGACGCTGTCTATTTCTGAAGGAAAGGGTTGCAGATCTGAAGGCCCATTGTTAGATCCAGCCTTGAAAGGGGTAGATCTGAGCAGCTACTTGCAGATCTAGTCTTGTATGTTGCAGATCTGGAGGTTTAGCCCTAGATCCAGCTTGGGGAGTTGCAGATCTGAGGAGATATTGGCAGATCTAGTCCAGATCTGAAGGGATAACATCAGATCCAGCCCTAGAGGCTGTAGATCTGAAGAGATATTGTCAGATCCAGCATAGATCTGAAGGTTTGGTAGCAGATCTGATAGTGGAGGACGCAGATCAGGAGGGGAAGGACGCAGATCTGGTTTGGAGGCTTCAGATCCAGCAGATCTGAGCATTCAGGAGCAGATCCACTTGGTAGGACGCTGATCTGATGAGCAGGCTTGGGTGAGGTAGGCTCAACAGCGTTTTCTAGCCTTCAGGAGTTGATCTATCTGTCTGGAGGTTTGGGTGACTGGTGCTCCATCTGTTTCTGCGCTGTCACTAGCAGAGATAGCGTTTTTCATTGGAGAGGGTTTGCAGTGGGAGATCAGTTATTTATCAGTCTTCAGCCCTAGTACCAGCGCAGTTCATCTTCAGCATTCAGAGCAGCTAGGACGCTGTCTTTGTTGCAGCCATTATCTGTTGAGAGGGTCTCCACTTGCCTAGGGCAAGGATAGGTGCACTTACTCTGATTTATTGTACTCCTCTCTATATACTTTCTGATTAATAAAATGGCTCAGTTTCTGGTATTCTATGTGCTATGATTCAGTGATCTGGTTCAGCGTTATATTTTCTATATCTGCTTGGCATATTTCTGTTATTACTGGTTATTTCCCTTTGGGGATATTACACTTTTGACCATGCGTTGACCAAAGTCAATGCTGGTCAAACCTACTGTGGAAACCCTAGCTACAATAGAAAATGTCTTCATCCTTCTCCACATGTGAACTGCAGATTTGACTCCAAGTAGCTCGAACCAATCAGAAGTGGAGAGAGAAATATGTGTGATGAGGAGATGAGTGAAATGTCCTCCAACGTTGACTTTATTTATATCAATCACTAAGGGTGTGTGACACATTTGCCGGGGTACAAAACCTTAAAGCCGACGTGCACATATTTGAATATATTAGAAAGTAAATTCAAAATAAATGTTCTGCTCATCGGATTAAGATGATCTTTAGATCGATCTTGCACCTCTCTGAAAGAGGAACCCAATAAAAATGTTGGTATCTTCATCTGAGCATCACAACATGGAGTTTGGACCTAGTTGTCCAATTTTAACAGATGGAGGTAAACAAATAGGAATCAAAACTTGTGTAAGTGTCTCAGCATCAGATAGAGCCAAATACATAAGGGAAGAGGAGGAAGCCCAATACAAATCTAAAAGATCAAAGGGTTTCTTAGAACCTAATCCACCATCACATCATGCACAAAGAAGTCCATCAACTTCCACCCATGGCAATGGATATGGAGCCACACTTAGCACAGGAACAAACATCTCTTTAAGGCATAGAACCATATCAGATTTCCTTGACGAAGGGTCCAGGAATGATGTGGATACAAAAAAATTCCGGTTTCTCTACGCATGTGGGGTACCATTCAATATTTTTCGCTCACCTTATTGGCATGAAATGGTTTCTGCCGTTAATGATGCCCCCAAAGGATACAAGAGCCCTGGGTATGACAAGACTAGAACCGTGGGACTTGATAATGGAAAAACAAAAATAACTCATTCTTTGAGTAGAATGAAAAATTCTTGGAATGAGCATGGGGTGTCCATTGTATTTGATAGATAGACAAATGTAAAAGGCAAGCCATTGATAAGTTTTTTTGTTGTGCCTATTAGTGGTGCAATCTTCCTTTCATCATATTATTACGCAAATAAGTTCAAGACCGACATCAACATTGCAGAACCATTACTTGAAACAATTGAACGTATTGGGCCATAAATGTCGTCCAAGTCATCACTGATAATGTTGTTAATTGTAAGGCAGCGGAAGCAATTATTGAGGATAGATACCCCAACCTATTTTGGTCTAGGTGTTTGGTTCACACAATGAACCTTTTGATGCATGATATAATTAAAAACAAACAACCTCAATACAAATGGATTGGTGATTTGTACAAGAGAGGAAAAAAAATGATAAGATATACTACAAATCATAGCAATACCCATGGGCTTTCCGCAGTCACTCAAGATTGGAGTTGTTGAAGATTGCAAAGACTAGATTTGCTAGTTATTACCTCACCTTCAGGCGCCTTTTGAAGGTAAGAGAGTCATTGACTAGCATGGTATCAAGTCCACGCTGCCAGGTACTAAAGGACAAGGGCCAAGGCAACAACAATAGCTGACAGGCAAGGTTTTGAACAGGTGGAGGAGACCGCTCTAGATGGTCTGTTTTGGGCACGTGTGAGGTTAATTTTGAATTTCACCAAGCCCATTTATAACATGATTCACTTTGCAGATACAGATAAACTAGTGATTGGGGAGGTGTATGAGTAGATGGATAGCATGTTGGGGAAAATAAAAGATGTTGTTAAGGAAAATGATCCCAACTTGTATTCAATGATTCACAATTGTGTGTGTGCATAGTGGAATAAACTTAATGTTCCACTACATGCCTTGGCGTATATCCTTATGCCAAAATACTACTCTTCATCTTGGTTGGGCCAACCTGCACCTGGGGGTGGGGTTAGGTTCAAACCCCATATAGATCCAGAGATACAAGAGGGAAATATCAAAGCATTAGACATATTGGTCCCTGGAGTGTGCTAATCTGCGTCTTGAATTAGGCAGATACTTCAGTTGCACTGGTTTTTTTGGTTCTTTGCACACAATGGAAGATAGAGACATATTTGATGCTATCACATGGTGGGAAGCATATGGTGGCATGGGACTTTTGCCAAAATTGGCAAAAACATTTCTCTCACAGGGTGTAAATACTTCTTTTGCAGAGAGGTGTTGGAGCACCTACATCTTCATCCATAATGTGAGAAGAAACAAACTCAATGAAAATCGAGCAGAAAGCTTGGTTTATGTGTGCTACAACTTGAGGTTGTTGAGTCATTATTGTGATCGGGATTCTAAGGATCTATCATATAAAATTTGGGACAACAACCCAGAGGACGATAATTTGGAGGATGGCACGATACATCTAGAAAAATTGGAAGCAGAACTTTTGAGGGATGAGGATGAAGCAACAACAAGCATGCCACCGCCACACCCACCATCCAGTAGCAGTGTCAGTGCCAGTGTTCGAGTTCCAACTATTGTTCCTCTACCTCCACCTACATCCTGACGTGGAGGGCATGTGCCTTCTAATCATGGTTGTGCTGTTATGCGGGAGGAGATTGCTAGAAGACCACCATTACCACGATCTACTAAAAAATTAGACATTTCTCAAGGGCGTGGCAAGGGGCCAGCCGCCAGAAAATAGATAAAATAGAATCTAGATTTTCTAGTCTTTTCTAGTTTCTAGTAGTTTTAAACCTTTTATAACTGTTGAAACTTGACTCTTTCATATTTATTATGATATTTTTTGTAAACAATATATAACAATTTAAGTTTGAAATTTGAAACTTTGAAGTTGGCAATTATAAGTTTATAGCTCATTATGAATTATGAATATGATGCTTCATGAAAGTCGAAAGATGTTTCATTTCATTTCATTTTATAACATTTCATTGCATGTTAGATATTCTTTGTTGTAATGGTTACACTTAGCTTACAAGTATAATTTTGGTGATCAATGAATCAATGATGATAAATGTTATATATTGAATTTGAAAGCTTGAAACTTTAATATTGATGAATCATGACACTCAAGAGTCAAGAGTCAATATGTTGTATGTTTCTAACTTGTGGATGTGGTTGATGAAGATTATAACTTCTAGATGATTGATGTTATATGGTTCTATGTATATTTTTATGTTTTTTATTCTAATTAATCATTCTGCATGCTTTTGTTGACATATATGTATCAAAATATTAAAAATATATATATTATATAAATTCGCTCCCCAATTCGCTCCCAGACCAGGAGCTTCTGAAAATGTCGCTCCCACTCTCGATCCCAGTTTTCGCTCCCCACCCCAAGTAACCTTGCTTTTTCCAACTCTTTCTTAGATATCGAACAAGTGTGAGTGAGCGAGTTCCAAATGAATTCGAACTGCTTCCATATATAGGCTTCCAGTCAAGTCTAATTGCCCAGATTGAGGCCAACGTGATCTCCTTGAGGCCGACTTGGTGTGGAGGTGACATAATTCATTTTTACTCAAAAATAATCCTTTTTACATAATTCAAAAGCCTAAGAAGGGTCTCTTTAAATGTACAATGAGACTATTTACTCAGAATAAATCTTAGAAGTCCTCAATGGGAACTTTGACCTAAAACATGATGACCCAATAAGCCATTATAATAATAATAAAATTTTATTTTCATTCTTTTTCATAAGTACATTATGCCTCAAATAAAATTATGCAAACCGAACCTAGTTACATCCTTCAACAAACTCGTCGTAGTTCATTTTGAGATCTTCCATGTACCTCTATCGATATTTGTAATTATGAATACCTCCCTAGTTAAGAGGGAGTGTTGAAGAATGTAACTAGGTTTGATCTTCATAATTGTACTTGAGTCATAATAAAATATATTTATCAAAAGAAAGAAAAAGAAATTTTATTATTATATAAATTGACTTATTAAAGCATGGGTTTCATGCTTGGGTCTATTGTTTTTAGGTCAAGGTCTCCATTATAGATCTCTAGGGTTTATGTCAAGTGTCCTTGTCCATGTAATATTGTAAAGACCCCTTCTTGGGAATTATTTGTCAAAGAAGAAAGTTATTTTATTGTAAAATAGGTCATTTAGGCCTCCTCCACCAATTCGTCTTCAAAAAGATCAAGTTGTCCTCAAACAGGGTAATTCGACCTCACCAAAAGGATATATATTGGAGCAACTCAACCTCATTTGTTACACTTTCTCATCAAGTTCGACTTGCAGTAAAAAGTGCAATACAAAGTGCGAAGTTGTTGGAGAAGGAGAGAAGGTGGAAGAAAGAAATTAAGTTTTTAGGTTATGTTTCTCTCTCACATGCAAAGTTATTGCGCTGAAGCTGGGACCAAAATTCTATCTTTGTTGCAAGGTCAAGGTTTTGAAGCCGGGGGTCAAAAATCTGCAGTTGTTGAGAGATCAAAATTTCTGCAGTAGTTGCACTAACTGGGATCGAAGTTTATGAGATGTTGTTGGGTTGAAGCCGTTGAACAAGAAGAGAAGACTGAAGGTTCCTACATCATAGAAGGCTGACTTAGTGGAGGAGGAAGGCATGTTGGTCTAGGGTCTTGGTTGTCTCACTGTCATATGAATCTACTGAAGGAAGAGTCGTTGAGTAGGTTTTCCCTTGCCTGTCTGCCTACATCTGGTGTCCTTGATTTTCATGTTTTGTACTTGATAATTTATTGATGAAACAAAGATAAAAGAAGAACACAATAAAGTTAAAAAGAACACAAGAATATCACAAGTAATTATCATCATAAGAAAATATTTCTACCTTTCTGTTTTTCCAACACTTGGGTCATCATTTTCTAGGTCAAAGTCCCAATGACAACTTCTTTGTTTTATCTGGAGTCATTAGAGTCATTGTCCATTTTATAAGACCCTTCTTGGGCTTTTGTATCATGTAAAAAGAATTATTATTGAGTCAAATAAGTCAAT
The DNA here is from genome assembly GCA_034641835.2 of Pinus albicaulis. Classification (NCBI taxonomy): domain Eukaryota; kingdom Viridiplantae; phylum Streptophyta; class Pinopsida; order Pinales; family Pinaceae; genus Pinus; species Pinus albicaulis. Next base: position 806,025,929 of record CM076583.1, on the reverse strand, counting down.
TGTCACCTCCACACCAAGTCAGCCCCTACATGATGAAGTCGGCCTACATTAGGGCAATTTGACCCACAAAAGAGGCTATATATAGAATTTCAATTTGATTCATTTGGAGCATCAATCAATCAAGTTCGATACACAAGAAGGAGAACCAGAAGAAGTGTGAAGTTGTTGATCCAGGTGGATATTGGTGGCCACGCGCCTATTCCACTTGGGGCCCCACCATTGTTTCTTTCAGTTTTCAGTTTCCTTAATTATAGCACAATTTACTATTTTTAGTAGTTTTTCGGATCCTGAATTTCCAGAGCCGTTTTGAGGCCCTAAACGACGTTAAACGATGTTTTTTGGGCATCAAACCTCCGACGAATATGAGTCCGTTCCAGACTCTATATTCGCAGTCAGCCGTTGTAGTCCTCGGATAGATCTTTCTAACGATGCATCATGTGTGTCAAATGGAGATAGTACCCAAAGTTATGACCCCGAGAAATTGATGTACTAATTTACCCTGACAGGGCCCATATTCTGGCGTTTCATCTCCTAGGGTTAGGTTTTTGGATGTTTAGGGTTTTCCATTATTTCTCAATAATATATAGGCCTTCGAGCCTCATTGTAACACATAGTTCAGAGGCCTGTCGCCACCACATCTCTTCTCAGAGATAAGCTACCAGTGCCCTAGCTAGTTTATTTCCATTCTGTCTGTAAACAAATTTCAGTTCTTTGATATCAATGAAATGAAGTGTTATTTCCGCTGCATTTTTATATTTATGGTTATATGTGTATACTGTTGCGTTCCTGCATAAATCTGGATTAGTTGCCGAAGAAGGAGAAGAATTGCAGGGAAAGTCAAGATCGAAGTTTTGGGCTTTCTATCTCTCAAATGTGCGAAGTTACTGGGAAATTGCAGGGGTCGAAAAACTGATTTTACTGAAGTCGAAGTTCTGTTGTAGGAGGTCAAAGTTCTGCTACTGCAAAGTCGAGGTTTTGTTGCTGCAAGGTCGAAGTTCTGTTGCTACAAGATCAAAGTTCTAGGTCAAAGTTGCTGGAAACTTATCGTCTGAAGAGGAAGGAAGGGTTGACTTGGTGATTGGAGAAAGTCTGTGTCTAGGTAAAAGAGTCTTGGATTATCTCATCTTGTGAAACTACTAAAGAAAGAGGTTTGACTGGATTTTCCCTCGTCTAAGGGTTTTTCCCTAACTGTGTGCCTACATTTGGTGTCTTTGATCTCCGTGTTATGGTTTTGGTAATTGCTTGATGAATCAAGATAAAAGAACATAAGAAAGTTAATAAGAACACAAGAATATCACAAGTAATTATCAACATAAAGAAAAAATTTCTTCCTTTCTGATTTTCCAACACAGGGATCAAAGTGATAGCCCCCGCCCTAATTCGTTGTCGCATTCATCTGTACAATTTGGGCGACAACACCACCCATGCATGTCCTAGGATGGTGATGAAATTTCTCTTGATGATGACGTTTTAGTTAAGGAGACATTACTTGGAGATGCACCCATTTACTTTAATGATGCCCCTTGGAGTGAGGAGCACTCCCGAACCTACATGGCACTTTACCTGATGGAGATGATTATTTATGGAGGATGAGGTCATATTCGAGAGCTAATTCTACCACGCGTGGACAGTTCATGTCATCTTATTATGATATATCATTTTGTAATGCTATCTTTTAGGTCAGATTGTGAACTATTAGCCTTGTTGAATGCTTTAGGAAAAATTTCGAGGCCTTTTCATTGTATCTTAAGGAAAAATTATATGGTTGCCCTCATATAAATAGAGGGGAGTCATTTTCCTTGGAACATTATCATATACACACACACTCGCCATTTTTCTCTCGAAAAAGTGCACACTACTCTTTCTATTCTTTCTCTTGAACGCAATGGCTAAGTAGGGTGAGAGATGTCATGGAAAGGATATGTATTGCATGAAGAGGATTTCATATGGATTGATGAAGTTGTTCTTGCTTGAATGGTGTAAGTTTAATGCTATCTTCTTCCATTTTGCATGTAATTTCTGAAATGAACTCTCGTTTCTATGTGTTTATGCAAAATTTGTCTTCAAGAATCTGTCAAAGGAACTTGTTTCATGCATCCTTTTACCTTAAATCTCCAATGAGTGAAAGTCATGAATTGTCTTCCACCATTATTCATCCAAGGTAATTTTATCTTGACCTCACCCTAATTGACTCCATTGCCCAAATGAATGAAGGCACTAGTCTAGTTGTGTTGATGACTCCAAATTTCCTCTTTTATCTATTTCATGGTAGCTTGAGCTAGGGTATGGTCTAAATCTGCATTTAATAGCAATTTTGCACCTATATGTTATTGCCTTTTAGATAGGATTTGCATCTATTAATGTTTAAAAGGAAAAATCTATCATTATTGCATATTTTACAACTATAAATAGGTCTGAGTACTGACGTTTAGGTAGTTGTTGTTTATTGCATTTTCAGCCATTAAAAACTACTTGTTAAGCCTTATACGCTATTCTTTAGCTGTTATATGTTTTACATGCTGTAAAACTGCATATCATTGAAACCCTAACTTATAACAGCCCTTTCTATTTTATTGAACATATGTAAATCTTATCTAGACCTCCAAGGTTTTGCTGGGACCTTCTTCAATAACCATTAAACTCCTATCACCCCCAAACCTTCCTTTATTGAAGATCTTTCTAGGTGATTTTTATCTGTAAGATCTTTAGAGAGTCATTTAAATTAGAATCCCTAGGACACTTAACCTCTAGGTCTTGCCAGGGAAGCCTCCCTTGTGGGGATAACATCTCACCACAAAACAACTGGAGAGGCCACTGAGGTGGCAGTGGTGCCTGATCTCGTTGTTGTCATAAGACCTAGGTTGCCTAGTGAGGCATTGCACTAGGCTGCTAGATTTTGCATTAATATGCCCTATGATTTTTCTATAATATTTCCTTCAAATAAATGTAATATACTCTGGAATTTTAAATAAAGTGAAAAAATTGGCCATTTTGATGATGCTGCTAACGCCAACATGCTGCACTCCTCCTTGAGTGATAGGAAGGAAACTGCTAATCTGCTGGTTAAGGTCTATAATCTGCTCCTAAGTACTTTCCATAGACACTGCAATCACAACAATCTCTAAGTCTATTTATTTGCTAATATTAAGTGACATAAATAAGTCGATGTCTGCAGGAGACTGAACTAACGAGATTAAAAATAAATAAACATGAGAAATGAAAATGAATATGACAAAAGAGCTAAAAAAATTTCCTCCTGATTGAATATATCAGGCAGGTCCAAGCCACTGGCACTTTACCTTAGAAACACCAACTGAACGGACCTCAACAGACCGGCTACCTTGAACAACATCAACAGCAGCATTTGATATCGGACCAGTCCATAAATGCTGTAACATATGACGTGCTTGAACTCTGCCAAATTCAACATCTGCAAAACCAAAAGCTAACACTTTGGGATTATTTAAGAAATAAAATATTCTTCAAGTTATAAAGCAGACAAAGGCTTCATATAAAAGTGAGAAAACACAGGAAACCATAGAATGACTACCTGCATACTTATAGTTCCAAACCAAAGAAGTTTCTCGAACCTCAACATACGATCGAGGTGTCCTTTCTTTGAAATAATCAAAAACAAGCTGCATATGGTACAGCCTCAGTTAACTGGAGAGAAACTTGGCCTATACATTATCTTTGGATCATTCAGTTTTATCCAAAATTATACTTGATATGCCAGTCCCAGACAGAAAAACAGCCCCGAATCTCTAGAGAAGGATTTTCATTTTCCAAATTTCACATTTCTATTCATTTCTTTAGAAAAAAATTGTTATTGGTACAACACATGCTGGTGACCTGTTTGAGCAACCTAATTTTAGAAAAAAACTGCAGGAATATACCTTTACACTCTCCATCCAGTCCATATTAAGATATTCTGGCATTGTGATCATCCATTCTCCTTTCGTATGGCGCAGAAACATACCATTTTCTGCTGCTAACCACATGTCGAGTTCGCCAAAATTCTACTATATGAATGTGTCAAGTAAGTAGGAAGCTTAGGAAATGTTTCACAATAACTATCTGAATAAGAGTTGAGTTTATACCTCATCTAAGACATTTCTTTCACTTCCGCTAAGCACAACTATAGTAGTTTTTGGATCTTTACATAAAACTGAAAGAGTTTCACCTAGATCAGGATGCAAACGGAGCTTCATCTCCTTGATTTGATCATGACCTCTTCTACCAGGTGTATCAACTTGTGCAGTCATTGTTGCATTAAAACCCTGAGAAGAAAAGTAATAAGCACACAGGAAGAAAACAACATCCCAACAAACAATTCCTGCAATGATAAATTAGTCAAAACTGTACTTAACCATATCTTTATTCTGAGAAGCCAATCTAATGTTTTCACTTAATTAGTCAAAATTGTACTTAACCATATCTTTATTCTGAGAAGCCAATCTAATGTTATCACTGGTTTGCTTGATTTTTCTTTAGGTCATTAGCATTTTTGAACGGATTTATTTCTCACACAAAGATGGAAAGAAAACAACAAAGATCAAAGAATTCCCAGATGATCCAAAATGGCTCTAGACAAATGCGATATTTCTTTATTGATGCTCTGATATGGAGAAGAATATAATTTGGGACATCAGAAAATGGTCCAGATTTTGGCAATTTTTTAGTGCTGAAGATCTGGCACATTTTTCGGGCTCTAAACACCAGTTTTTGGTCCTGCTACAGATAATGTTTACCGAAGGTCCACCCTAGTACCAGAAATTGTTTTTCTCATTGATATCTTTCCAATGAGCTATTTTATGCCTAAAAATGGACCTCACATCTGACAGTTATGGCCCTGGCAAAATCACCATCATTATTGCCCCACAGGCAAACGTGGAAGCCATGTCAGACCCCTATGACTCATCAGGCAGGGTATATTACGTTTAGAGTCCAACAGAGATTTCCAGAAGCATCATGAGAAATTCCGAAACCCTAAACCTAATGCTAATTGCAGTCATTGAAAACCTAGCGAGTGGGGAAAACATGTTCAGCTTACTTTCGCTCCCATAATTGTTCCATATTATAAGCAGTAAATGTGGAGATTAAATTAGCAGAGCGGAGAGGGAGAAGCAATTTATAGAGGATGGTGGCGGAACAGTCCCGTATCTTTGCAGTGAGTTCGGACCTCTCTGTAATCTGTATTGTTATCTCCCCTATATAAAAGAAGAAAGGTGCAATCCTTCATTTCTGGTTGGGTTTTCCCACATTGGATTTCCCAGTGTAAATATTGATTTTATGATGCTACAGTGTACTGCTGTAGTTCTGTTCTTATTTCTCAGCAGTTGAGAACCGAAAAGGCTGTAATTGAATAGTTCCATGTTTATTTTTCTGCAAAATCGCTAAAATGCAAAGAGAATAGTTCCGCAACCAAGCATACGCTCACTGTCGTGGCTGTAAGTTTAAGATCTGATTTGGTGAACTGAAAATCAGAATATCCAAGGTGATTTACATATCACATTGGTATCAAAATTGGTTTTGTTTGGGCTTTTGTGTGAATAGAGTGCAGTATATGTTTAGCCAGCTCAAAAAGTCAAAATCCAAGGAAGAGTTACACCCTGTAGATTTGGAGACCAGCATGAGAAGGGTTAAGAAGCAGTTGCAAACCTCAGATATGTAGGATGAACTCAAGGAGAGGGCCACAGTAATGAAAGGGAGTTCAGATTTGCAAGGTTTGAATCTCAAATGACTGCATTTTCAAGATTATGGCCTTATTCATGGTCACTCTTGATAAAAAAAATCCACCCCTTTTTGAAGCAACCCAAATCTCATGAGAGACAAGAAGATCATGAGGAGTTGAGGGAAGAGAAGCAAGAATCAAAACTTGAAAAAGGTAACTACAGTGACTTATCTTCTCAAAACTTGTTCAAAGTGGAAGTGAAGATTGACAGATTGAGCCCTACAATGGTGAGGCAGACACAAAAAATGTAGAATCATTGGTTGTGGCAATTAAAGTCGGTTTCATTGTGCATAATGTGCAATGAATCTGAAAATAAAAAGAGCCAACGAAGCATTAATACAAATATGGAGCTTCCAATAAGGGGAAGAAAAATAGGATAGGTGAAAAGAAGAAGATTGTCACTTGCATATGTGTACAAGAACCTGACAACTATTGGGACCTTGCAACATTGATGGTCACACTAAAGAAAAATGTTGGAAGTTGCATCATGAAATGAATCCCAAAAACCACAAGTAGGAGCATGCAATGAAGAATTTTCTGGTGTGGAAGCACGAAAAGAAAACAAAAGCAGCTTAGATCCAGATAAGAATATTGTCTACAAACAATGCAGAAGGAGGTGAACCTATAACCTACATCATAAAGTGGATATAGAGATTAAGAAGTTGTCCCATATGAAGAATGAGGTAAATACTCTGTTCAATTCTGATTCACAAGCACACCAAATTGTAGAAGACCTAGAAAGCAAGCTTGGCTTAGAGATGTATGATCACTCTCATCCATTCCATTTGGGATGGTGAATAAGGATGTATAGTAAAATGTTACCAAGTATTGTAATCCTCAATTTGTTATTTGTGTACATTTTTCTCATGAAGTCAAACTCAATGCATTGCCTCTTGATGCCTAAAATGTAGTTTTTGGTAGTTCCTACATGTTTATGAGGGTCTTCATCTTCATGAGATGGAAAACCAATACCACTTGGTCCAGGATAGAAAATGTTTTTCCCATCAATGCACATAAGCGAAATTTTAAGATCTCCCTAGTGAGTGCCCATTAAGGTAAGGGATTGATTGGCTTGAACAAGAAGCTTGTACTTCTCTTATTGAGACAGAACCAAAATGACATCGACTTAATGGGTGTAGAGGAAACCTTGAAACGATGTATTAACGAATAGACGTGTGAGCTAGAAGAGCTTTTGCATGCACACAGAGAAGTGTTACAGGGGACAAAGGTTATGCCACCCAAGAGGGAAGCAGAGCACAAGATATAGTTGCTACTAGATTTTCCTCTACCAAAGATAAGACTATATAGAAAATCCACATTAGAGTTAGATGAGGTGAAGAAGCAATTGTAAGAATTGTTAGTACATAACAAATCACCCTCAAGAATCATTATCCCTTTCCTAGGATCAATAATTTGTTGGATAACCAAGTTCGACCTAAAATTTGGATGTCATCAATGTTGGAAATGTAGCATGGAAGGTCTTCCAGCTTGTGCCTTAGCCAGAAAGACCACGAGTTTTTCTTTCTCTTAGCATGAGTGCGAGCTCATGAGTTAGGCTTCAGTTATGATGAGTTTATTTCCATTTTACTGGAATAATCATCAAGATTGTATGCATAGAGTTGGAGTTATTGAAAAATGTATATAGTGTCCATCTTCATAACTAAATAATGATGTAATGTATTTTGTCAAAAGAAAAATAAATTTTATTGTAAAAAAACAATTGACTTATTAAATCATGGGTTTCATACTTGGGTCATTTTTCAATAGGTCAAAGCCTCCATTGTATGCTTCTAGGTTTATATATCGAATCATTATCATCATCATTATATTCTAGACCTTTCTTGGGCTCCTTATGCCAAAAAAAGTAATGTATTTCAATCATGTAAACTCCTCCACCATCAAGTCGGCATGTTTGAAGGGTCGCTAAACTCCTCCACCATCAAGTCGGCATGTTTGAAGGGTCGCTAAACTCCTCCACCATCAAGTCGGCATGTTTGAAGGGTCGCTAAACTCCTCCACCATCAAGTCGGCATGTTTGAAGGGTCGCGTCCTCACACAAGAAGACTATATATATAAAGGAGCATTCAACCTTGTGGTAGAGCACCAACAAGCATCAATTTAGATCTGCAAAAAAAGGAGTACGAAGAAGCTTATAAAGAAGAGAAAATAAATAAAGAAAGAAGACCGAAATTTGTTGATTGATTGTAGGGACTGAAGTCTAATATATTTGCAGGACCAAAGTTTAGTACAGGACTAAAGTTTTGATGAGATCAAAGCTAAGTTGCACGAAACGGGGAAACAGAAACGAGTTTCCAAAACAGGAAGCAATACGAAACGCAACCTCCCTAAATTTTGGAAACGGAAACGCGGTATATATATGTATATGTGAAATCATAAAAGTTTAAAACATACATGATAAATCATAAATTCAAAGCATAAACTATTACACATTTACTCATGAATGATCATTGATAACAGAGACATAATGAAAATAACAATATTGGAATATCCAAAACTAGCCTTTATTATATATCAAAATCTCAAAATCAACCTTTATTATATATATGAGGCTGCAAGTACAATAAAGTCAAAAGACTAATACCCATTATCAGAATCCTCATCAAATATAGCAACAGAAGCATGCTCAACAATGGATGGTGTAGCTGAAGAAGATGTTTGGCCAATTTTACTTCTATGATCCTAGTCCTCAATATTCAAGGCAACAAGAGAGAGATCCAAATCAAGATTTCCTGGATCCACATCCCATTTCTTAGAAGGACCATTGCCATATTCTGGACCCCTGCAAGATGCAAGACGAAGGTTGGAGTCCACATAAACAAGATCCTCTGCCTTCTGTGAGCCCAACCTATTGCGCTTCATAGAACGAATAAAACCATAGTGCTCCAATTCCTTTTTGCTGATGAAGAGCTTGCCACTTATGAAAGGAGGCGAATGGCAAGGTTTTTCAAATGTAAACCATTTGCTCCATGACAAATCCACCACTTAACTGGATTCATGGTGCTTCTCTCCTCCAAAGATGATATATCTGAATAATCATCTATTCCTGTAGCAAAATTAGCAAATTCTTCCTTCACCTCCCTGTGTAGATGAGCTAGAAAAATTCTCATAAGGGTTTTTTTCACCCCATTAGCCACCTCTCTATCCTTATGGGGTGCCTTCCTCTTCCCATTGCTTTGAGCAATAACTTTCTCATCATAAAATTTTGGGTTCAAGGCATGTGCTAAAGTATGCAATGGAGTGTTGAAATTGTTCCACCTATCAACAATGATTTTCTTGATTAATTCGGCAAAATGATCAGCTACAAAAAAAAAGCTATGTAGACTCTTGTGAAGTGGTTTCCATAGTTTTCTCAACCATGGAATCCATGCCATCATATACCTCTCCTACGAAAGGTTGGTCAGTGTCATCATTCCGAAGAAGCTCAAATGCAGGGGTTGTGAACATTAGCAAGAAATCTATCTTGCTCCACCAATCCTCATCAAGGCACAATCTACGCACCGTAGATCCCCGCTCTGAATCTTCCTATCTCCACTCAGCCCAAAGTTGACTCACCACCATAGACACTAATGCTTGCTTAACCTCAACAAGGCAGCGCAACATTATGAAGTTTGAGGCATATCTTGTCTCAACAGCTTTTAACAACTCCAATTTGGAGTACTCTCGAAATATTGCTTGAGACTGGTGGTGGTTGGTGATGAATTTAACAATTTCCATTGGTTCCCCTGTGAGTTTCTTTATCCATGGAACTTTATTGTCGATCTCCTCTAAGATCAAATTCAAATTATGGAAAATGTAGGGTGTCCAAAAGATGTGGTCATACCTCCCCTCAATAATCAAACCTGCAGCTTTGCATACTGGTGCATTATCCATGATAACTTGCACCACCCTGTTAGGACCAACTTGTTCAACAGATTTGATAATAACACCAGCAATAATTGTGCATCTTTTACCTCTCCTGAGCAGTCTTTCGCCTTTAAAAACATTGCTACTTTTGGTGAAGTGGCAATGATATTTATCAATGGTCTACACCTTGTATCTATCCATCCATCTAAGACTATGGTAACCCCAAAGCTACTCCAAGAAGAACGAATTGGTGATAACACATCCTCCACAAGATCCTTCTCACTTTTGAGAAGCTGAGTTCTAACTTTCTCATAGTAGGGCCCCTTGTACCCTTGAGGAGCTTTGTTAACTGCCCTTATCATATCTTGCCAGTAAGGAGAGTGAACAACATTGAATGGGAGACCACATCCGTAGATGCATCGAGCCACTCTGGAATCATCTTCTTCTCTTGCTTGCACATTCACCAGTTTACCAATTCTGCTATCCTGAACTGTACCGGATGCCCCTCTGGATGGTGGTTGTTCTAGTTGTTTAGCGCCTCTCCTCTTCCTTGCTTCAACTACAATCCTTGGCTCAATGTTTGTTGGATTTTTAGCTTGACTAAGATCATCATGCTTTCTTTTAATTCCATCAACCTGATCTTGCTCTCTTTGATATTCCCTCATTGCCACAGGGTCTGATGTTTTCGTGCAACCTACAATCCCATGTCCTCCTCCATGCAAAAGATGTGCCTTCACTCTTGGGTAAGAGCCCTTGTAAGAATTATTGCAAAGATTACACCACCATTACCATGAGCCACCACCTCCACATCTTTGCAGCTTCTCAACATGCCTCCAAAGAGGATAATATTCATCCCTTGGGTTGGCCTTGGGGTTTGAACTTGAACCTTGGATGGAAGCCATTGCTGCAAAAAAATTAAAATTAGAGGAATTTTGAGATCTAAAATGGGCCTGCTAAGAAAAATGTACAACCAAAATAAACTTTATAAGAACCAATAGGATTTAGATGATGATGTCAACAATGGGGGATGATTCACTATTTTTTAAGTAAAAGGGTAAAAGATTAAAAAATAATAAAATAATAAAACTACTTGTTTCAACTCGTATTTTCAACTTATCTCCCAAATTTTTTACTCAAATTTCAAGTGGGAGTATTTGTTGGATGCAAAATTTAATTCCTCATCCAAGGAGTACCCATGTTGCATATTTCGATGGACCCTGGTACACAAAAAATGAGAAATACATGAAAAAACGTCATTGTTCCTACAAGTACTCCCACTTGAAATTTGAGTAAAAACTTTGGGAGATGAGTTGAAAATACGAGTAGAAAAAGTATTTTTTTCTTTTTTCCCTCTAAAATTTGATGATGTAATCAAATCTTATTTTATTATTTCCACTATTATTTAATAATTTCCTTAGGAGGCTCATTTTAGACCCCTCAAAATTCCCCTAATGAAAAACAAATATGTAAATAAAAAACGTTTTTTATAATTTTGGTTGCATAAACCCTCGAAAAATAGATGAAACAATCAGAAAAAACCAAGAAATTGAATGCTTCTTACCCAAACTAATTTTGTGTAGATGAAGCTACCCCAAAATGCCAAAAAAAACAAGAGAACTAGGGTTGTAGCTGAGCCAAAAACCAAGAATGTCGTAGCTGGAAACTTCGCACTCCAAATATGCTTTTGAAATCTCTCTCTTGCTTCTAAAATCTCCTTTCCTCATTGTTGAAAACACCCTAGCTGAAGCACTACTGTCTTCCTCCTTTATCCTCGCTAAAATCACTCTTCTCCAAGTGAAACAACTTGCTCAATTCGTGTGATGAGAGAATGAGGTGAATCATCTTTTTATAAGTTTAGAAAGCCATCTAGAAGCATCCAAGAGAAACAAAACAGTTAAAATAATATTAAAAGGCACCAAAACCGAAAAAAAGTAAAAAAGACAACTTAAAACGCTATTTAGGGAAGGAAACACAGTCTTACAACCATGAAACATGTTTCTGGCTGTACTGGAAACATTTCCCTTACGGAAAACATACCAGTACAGCTACGGGAAACGTTGCCAGTATGGCCAGAAACGCGTTTCCCGGCCGTACAGTACGCGTTTCAACGTTTCCATTGCGCTTTTTTAGGGAAACGAGCCCTAGACCCACGTTTCCTGCAAATTAAGATCAAAGGTACAAAATGACAGAAAGTCGAGACTCTTGCTCATCCATATTCTTGAACAAGTTTCATGTTGATTTGTGAAGAAATGAACCAGAAGATGGTTTTTCTCTTGGGCTGACTTGATGGATGGAGAAAGGTCTAGGTCAAGGATCTAGGATTGTCTCAATTTGATTTGATTCTACTAAAGGAAGAACTTGACTGGGTTTTCCCCTTCATAGGGGTTTTTCACTAGCTTGGAGCCTATCGCTAGTGTCTTTGTGATCTTGTTTGGCATTTGACTTGATGATAAAAAGAATATAATAATGATGATGGAAAACTAATATAATCACAAGAACTTGTCAAAAGTATAAGAGAAATCAAGATAAGAAAATCAATTTATATACTACCCTAGATTTCTCAACAAGAGCTTCAGTTAAGTGGAGTCTTCATCGATTTGACTACAAAACGAGGTGGCAATTACAGTTTTAGTTAGAGCGAGTTAGTCTTCAATCTCAATTAAAGGAAGAACGAGTTAAGACTCCAAGTGTTGATTGGAGAGAGAGCAAGTAACACTCTCAAACTTCAGTTAACTCACAATCAAAACTCTTGCTCTAAATTAAGCTACGCTTCCTTGCATGGATCGAAGTTTACCTATAAAGACGAGGACGAAGGCACAATTCATTACAAGTTTGTGAGATGATCTTTGATGCGTGTGTGTGTAGAATTGAGCAACAATTGTGTGCAATAGAATAGGAGAAATTGTACACAAGAGAATAGGAGACTTGTGCGCTGCAAAATAGGAAATTTGTGCAAGAGAATAGGAGGCCCTTGTGCACTGGGAAATAGGGACCTAGTGCACAAGGAAATAGAGGTTGCTAGTGCGCAAAGATCAAGGAGCAGGGATCAGGGTTTGTAGTGCAAGTCAAGGCTAGTTTAGCATGAGAACAAGAGTGTTCTCAAAGATGGCTTATTTTTCTTCCATCTCCTTTTGGCATATTTTCAAGGAGTAGAATCAAATGGCAGACAGTCTTTCTAAGCATGGAGCCTTTGTCAAGGCAGGGTAGATGTGTTTTGACATTTTGGCCAACAGCTCTATCAGCAGCTCGGGGAATTTTCTATTTTGACGCAGGCTCGTTTTGTCTCTTCCCCTAGGCATTTTCGTTTTTGAAGAATTTATCTGCAGGTTACATCTCTGGGATTTCTTTGTATGGTGCAGGGATTTATGGTTCGAGTTTTTCATACGATTATCATGTTGGCCATATTTCCAGTTTGGTTTAGTTCTTATATGTTTTCCATGTTCCTTCATCTATTCTTTCAGTCATTGTTCTTAGTATTTTGAGGCAATTAGGGGGCAACGTTGCTTAACAGGACTATCAATATGTAACTATCTTTTGTTATTATCAATGAAAAAGGTAGTTTTTTTCCTTTTGAATAAAAAGGATTGTTTTAAGAGAGACAGATTGCTTTATAATAGATCCAATTGCTCAACCTCAATCAATAAATATCACAACAAAGAAAGCAAGTTTTCCCATTTGGATTTCCTACGTAAACAAGCGTGTCAATTTGTGTGATGTGTTTATCTCTGGTGTTTTAATCTGCTGCTTATAAAAGGTTACGAAACTTTGTACCTTGGTGAAAGTAAATTTGGTTGCAATTTTCAATTGCCTTGTTATAAAATGTTAAGAAACTTTGTATCTTGGTGAAAGTACATTTGGTTGCAATTTTCAACTACCTTGGTATAAAATGTTAAGAAATTTTGTATCTTGGTGAAAATAAATTTGGTTGCAATTTTCAATTACCTTGTTTTCATTTATTCATCTAAATAATTGCAAAGTTTGATGGAAATTTAACATGGTATTGGAGCAAAGATCAGCATAAATACCAGCACCAAGTTGATCAGTTAGTGTAGAATGCAAATCAATCATCGAGGCTAGAGCTAGAGTTTTGAGGAGCCGTAATTTGAATAAGTTGTATGGTGTTCCAAGGACTAAAGGCAGATCATTGATTAGAGGGGGACTCTAACATCTGCTCATTTGGAAGATAATGGAGTGCTCGAGTGCGTGAAGCAGGCAATAACTCCACATCAAGATGCCCAGAAGTTGATCCAACATAATAAGAATGACACTAAGGCAAGGATGATCATTCTAGAGGGGATCAAAGATCATATTATTCGTCATCTACATGAGAAGAAAATAGCATATGAGATGTTTAAATAAATCTTAGATCTATATCAGGATTCCAGTGATCCCAGGAAGCTTGCACTCAAGGAGAAACTGAGAAGTATATGGAGAAGCAAAGGAGAGCCCATCATCACATATCTTTCGAAGCTCACTAAGGTATGAGATGAGCTAGGTGAAGTGGGTGTGATTGTAGTAGACAGTGAACTTGCAAGTCTCGCTCTTCTAGGACTTCATAAGTCTTGGGAGAATTTCCAGGATGCAATCAACAGCACAAAAAATATACCAGGATTAGAGAGGCTATGGAGTGATTGTGTCCAAGAACAAATCTAGAGAGGGACGTGAGTTGGAAGATCAGTAAAGGTCGAAGACGAGAACTATTCCCTAGCAGGAAAACATAGAAAAGCCAAGGGAAAAAAGGGTAAAGGAAAGTTTGGGTCCAGTCAGAAGGGCGAGAAGAAGAAAGATCTCAGCGAGATCAAGTGCTTCCATTCCCACAAGTTCAGGCACTATGAAACTAAGTGTCCTCATAGGAAGAACGGGTCCGTTAAGGATCATGTGACTACATCAGCTGAGGTAGATGGGTTTTCTTCTCGGTTCGGGAAAGATTTCTAATTGATAACCTGCATGGCAAGCTCAGTAGGCATATGGTATTGTTACCCACCACCAATTGGTGACCCCATATGAGAAATTTTCTCATAAATCTGCCTTTTATCGGCAGCCAGCAGCCCTTGACAACAACAAGTGTAGTCAATGTTGTGCCAGATGTTGTCCCCTCCACCATCGAGATCGTATGTTTGAAGGTGGGCCATCCAATCCTAAAGGTATGGTTTTTCATTATGCAATTGAGTGTCTATTTTAGTTTTTCCTATGCACAATTGGGTATGAATTATGCGTAACTTAGAAGGAGAAAGAGTTTTGATTGTAGTCTTGTTCCCTTGCATTAACTGGGTGGTTAATCCTCAACCCTAGTCCTATGGGATCTCCCCTACCGGCTTACAACTTTAGGATGGACAATACTTGGGAAAACATTATTTTGGTAGCGCGGTCCTGTTTTCCTGTTCCATAGTTTTCACACCCCTTCGTATATTACTTGTCTTATTTCATCACCTTCCTCCATTGGGTCCACATGACCGCTAGGTCCACAAGGCTCTAGTACTACCTCCCCCTGTCCAAGAGGGCTACAACTGAATTGATTTCTCTTAAACTCGATAATTGCTTGCAATGTTCTTTTACTTTTCTTTCTTATTAGCTTCTTCCTCTCTAATTATTATGTTGTTCTTATCAATGTTGCGAACATCGGCATCGGGATAAAATCGGTAAGGGTCAGGAAAACTAAAAAATCCTAAAAATAGAGAAAATATCGGTAAAAATCGGCAAACATTGGCAAAATTAAGATACCATAAAAATATTTTTTTTAAATCGACAAACATCGGTTAGGCCAAAAAATCGGGATGTTATCGAGACGTTTGCAACAATGGTTCTTATCATCAAACAACTACCAAAACATTAAGATCAATAGTACACAAAGACACAAGATGTAGGCTGCTAGCTAGGCCCAAAACCTCTCCTAGAGAGGAAACCCCACAAAAATCTCTTCTCTTCTTATAGATTCTTCATATGACGAATTCCAAGACCTCTAAACCAAGACCAAGACCCTACCAAGACCAAGTCAAACCTTCTAGAGGATGTGTTGCTTCTATGAAATTTTCAAGACTGAAAGTTATTACTACAATGATTGGTTTATTTTTCCTACTTATGAGATAAGTTATTTGTGGATGCTTTAGTAAATTCTGAAATAAACACATTCGCAAATCTTCACTCTAATCAAAAGCATAAGAACAGAAAATTACACAAGTAGCACAATCGAAACAACCATATGAACACAGTTTTTTTTGGACAACTTTCCCTGGAAAACCCCAACGTGGGAAAACTGGTGAAGCAGATGAGGGTTTTTATTTATCTTCAGAAATGGAAAGTACATTTACAAGAGTCCTGATGAGCAGAGAAAAATTAGCATACACCTGGCTGAAATTTCTGGAACCTTCAGAAGAATTTCAGACACTCAGGGTGACCACCTTCAACTTCTGCGTCATCCAATGTGAGAGCTCTATGCAGTCTCTCCCTGAACTATAAAACTCTGCGTAGAGGGGTTCTTGTTGCCGATCAACTCACCCTTCCCTTCATCCTACTGACTTCTGCTTCTCCGATAACTGAATCCTCCCTCCTTCTGCATCTGCAAACTTGCCTCTACAAACTCACCCACTGAAATCGAATTCTCTTGCTTCAAAATCGATTTCCTTCGGGAACTGGGAATATCCCCAGCATGATTTCTAGATGACTCTCAAGCCCTTTCTTATAGTCTTCTCGCTGATGAATCAACAACCAAGATTATATCGTTAATCAATGGCTCATATTAAAAGATGACTTGATCTTCGTTTTCTAGAAGACACTTTGCTTTATTAATACCCTTTAATTATTTAGTTTCCTTAAGTTTAGACTTAGGGCCTGCATTAAAATAATTAATTATTTTAATAAAGCCATATCTGAGTGGAATTTCCACAAATGATTTATGGGTTCTCTGGATACCTGTTGTCCAAGCCTCTCCACCAAAAATGAGACTTAGAACACTTCCCGATGCTATAAAAATCAACAGTCCCTCTTAGCGAGGAAAGTGTTTAAGCAAGATACCATTGTACTGCTCAGACTCTATAACATCTGCTACGCTGATGTTGTCCTGGCTGCTGCTCCTCATCTTTGCGCTGCTGCCTTCTGCACTGCTACTTGTGACACCGCCTCTGCCACTACCTCATCCGTATTGCAGCTCCCTCTGTTTCTGAAGGCCACCCTTCCTTCTAAAGGAAAGGGTTCTCGACCATCCCCATCTTTTCTCTAAAGTAAGTGAACTTAATCTTACTCAGAGCCTTTGTGAGGATATCTACCACCTGTTCCCCTGTAGGAGTGTATCACAACTACACTGCTCCCCTTTGGACATAGTCCCTAATGAAGTGGCACCGAATGTCAATGTGTTTTGACCAGTCATGAAACACAGGGTTTTCAGAGAGCTTAATGCAACTCTGATTATCACACATAATCTCGGTCGCTTCCATCTGCCTCTTGTGTAGGTTCAAGAGTAGCTTACAAAGCCATATGGCCTCGCACGAAGCTATGCTTGCCGCCATGTACTCTACCTCGGTTGAACTTAGTGCGATAGACTTATGTTTCCTGCTGCATCAGGAGGTCATTCCTGATCCGAGACTGAAACAATACCCACTAGTACTTTTCCGATCCACTATGCTTCCAGCCCAATCTGCATCTCTGAACCCCCTCAATTGAACTTCATCGCCCTTGGTGTACTTCAACCCATACTCGATTGTCCCCTTTAGATATCGGAGAACATGCTTGGCGGCTGGCCAGTGAGCCCTCCTTGGTTCCACCATGAACTGACTGAGGGTATCCACTGCATAACAAATGTTTGGTCTAGTATTGACCAGATACATCAATGATCCGATGAGTTGCCTATACAAGGTGGGATCAGCCTCATCATCTTCCGTTGGGTCTATCTTCTTCCAGTTAGTAATCATTGGTGTGGCCATGGGTCTACAGTCTTCCATCTAAAATCTTTTCAAGATTTCTGTCATGTATCTTACTTGCCCCAAGAAGATTTCCAATTTCTCTTGCCAGACTTCTAATCCAAGAAAATAGTGCATATGCCCTAGGTCCTTCGTGTCAAATTCTGTAGCCATATTCTCCTTGCAGTCCTTGATGAGCTTGGATGGTCCAGTCACAAACAGATCATCCACATACTAAGTCACCTGACACAGGGCTTCAGGATTCAAGAATCGAATTCGGGACATAGTGACGCCCGAAATAGGACACGTCTGGATACATTATATATTATTTTATTATAATATATATATATATATTATAGAAATTAGATATTTTTTACACAAATTCATACAAATTCATTGATTCAAACATAATAGATTTAAGATCTTAGATACTCATACATGATACATTGATACATTGATAGTAGTTACATCATACAATTGTCAATCATACATATTACAATTTACAAATTTACTCAGAAAAAACAAGATAGTAAGATACTGTAGTTTTCTCATTAAGTCATCAAAATCAAAATGTGTTACATAAGTACACTGCCAATGGCAAATAGAAATAGAAAATACAAAACAAATAGTCTACAAGACTACAAGCCTGAAGCCTCAATGAGTCAGAGTCATCAATCTTCATCATCATAATTAGCATCACTGTCCTCATCCTGGTCATCACGCTCATCACTGTTCTCCTCTGCTGCATCCTCCTCCTCTGTCATCTCTGCATCTGCTGGTGTGGAGGATGATGCCTCTACTGTATCGGTATCATCAAATGTGACGGGCTCTACCACTGGCGCATTGAGATCCAAATTGGCCAATGACAACTCAACACTGTAGTCCAGACCCATATCATCAGGAAAGACATCCCACATCTTTGTCTTTCCCTTCAACCAATCCTCCCTCTGCCTATAGATGAGACGAAGGATGGTGTGCACATACACCAATGTCTCTACCCTGGACTGCTCAAGCCTGCTCTTCTTCACACTATAAAAATTCCCATATGTGCTCATGCTCCAATTCCTCTCACAACAAGAGGATGAAGTCACCTGAGAGAGGAGCCTCATGGCTAACTGCTGTAGGGGAGGGCTTGTTGCCCCATGAGTTGCCCACCAAGAATAGGGCTTCTTAGCCCCCCTGTCTCGAATCACATCATAGCTTGCAAATCGCTCAATGCCAGTGGCAAACTCTGCAAAGGCATCCTCCACCTCATCAAGGGATGCCCTCTCCTGAAAAATCCTCCTGAATGCATCTTTCCTCCCCTGTGAGATTTCACCATCCATGTGAGGAGGGAATCTACGGGAAGGTCCACCATTCAACCACTCATGGTTGTAGTATTTTAGGTTCAAGGAGTGAGCCAAACAATGTAAGGGTGTGCAATTCTTGTCCCATCTGCTGACAACCATACCCTATATTCTGCTGAAGAAAGCCTCTGGTGATGTCTCATACTTTGGGCACTGAATCTGTAAAACAATGGTCCTCACAGACTCAATCATGGAGTCCAATCCCTCATAAACCTCTCCTTGGATGGGTTGGTCTGTATCTACAAATCGAAGCAAGGAAGTGAAAGGCTCCATGATCTGAATAACTAGATCTACCTTCTCCCACCAGATATCATCCAACACTGTGTCCTTCACTTTCTTTGAGGCTGCTTGATCCTTCTTTCTCCAAAAAGGCCAACACTCTAAAATAACCATGGCCCCAAGAGCAGTTTTGACCTCCCTAAACCTCTTCAACATGATGAATGAAGAGGCAAACCGTGTATCCGCAATCTTCAACAATGATAGATTGGTGTACTCCTTGTAGATAGTGAGGGAATTTGTATGGTTTTGTACAAAGTTGCAGATATGTCGTGCATCCTCAATAATGGCTCCAATCCAAGGCACATCAGAGGCAATAGATTTTAGAAACAAGTTCAACGAATGGACAATCCAAGGTGTCCAAAATATGTGGATATTTTGCTTCCACAATCATGCCAGCAACCTTGCAAATAGGTGCATTATCTGTAATGATTTGCACACAAGAATCGACACCTACATCTTCAATAATTTTAATAAATAACTCACCCATATATTGTGCATCCTTGTACTGTCCAAGTGCATCCAGTGATTTCAAGAAAATTGGACCATTCAAGGATGACACCATGAAGTTGATGAGTGGGTGGTGTGCTGGATCTATCCATCCATCAGAAACAATGCTAACCCCAGATGTTGGCCATGCTGATTTAATAGGGTCAAGCATTTTGTCCACCTCTTTCTTTTCCTTTGTCAACAATGTGGTTCTGAGCTTCTCTGACCTAGGAGGCAAATACCCTGATGGAGCCCCATGACTAAGAGCTCAACACATCTCAATAAATAGAGGTGACTGTGCAACATTAAAGGATATGAAGTTCTGATAGAAAAAAAAATGCAATGGTGAGATCAAGCTCTTCCCTGTTCTCTTTTTGAAAAATCTTGTCGATTGGACCAACTGCAGTTGCCTTTCTCTTTGTTGATTGTCCCCTACTAAAACTCTCAAAAGGGAGCTCGTTGTGACTTTTCCTTAAGAATGGAAGGGGGTCATCATTCTTGTTTTGTTTTGTTTTGATTTTGATGCCACAGTTGTCGCACCAACAAATTGCTTTTTCTCCAATTCCTTCCTCTGTGGCGATTCAACTGCTAAACAAGCTGCAATGCCACAACCTGGAAAAGCCAACAAATTAGCTTTCACATGGAAATATGTGCTAGTGAAATGGGAGTTGCAAAAATTGCATTTCCATGAACAATTGCCTCCTCCCTTTGCCTTGTTGCCTGTCCCTGCCTCTCTTGTCACATATTTCCACAATGGGTATTTGGGGTCATGAGTTTGTTTTCCCTACACATTTCAAGTTGTTGTTGTAGCCCCACTTCCAATAGGTGGAATACTTGCAGACCCTGATGAAATAGGGACAGGAGGGGCATCTCCAATGGGGGCATTCTTCCCCTTTCTTTGCCCCTGTCTCGCTGCCCTTGATTGAGCCATGAATACTATAAAAAATAAACAAAAATGACCAAATATATAAAACATATGCACATGCAAACACTAACAACAAACTAAATGCAAAAACATAGAGGGACAACACACTTACCGAATGCTCGAATCTCTTTGAAAAAACTTCCTTTCTCCTTGCTAACCGTTGCTCCTTGGTCACTTCACAAACAAATAACTGTGAGAAAGAATAGTCGAAATCTGACTTTTATAACTCAAACCTCGCACTTTTTCGCTGGTCGAATTCGGTTGTACGGGATTCGATCGTGCCCGTACAGGACACGATCGGGATTCAACGTGTCCTGTACGGACACGATCGAATCCTGTGAAATGGGTACGAATCCGTACGTATCGTATCCGATACGATGAATTTAGGACTCATGGGCCCCACCCAACAAATTTGATTCCTTAGTCCACATATAGTACCAGAATTAACGACTCATCCCCTACTCTTCAAGTAGTAGAGGTTGGGGTCTGCATCACTCTTGACAAACCCCATCTTCTGCAAGTATCTATCAATTTGCCCATACCATGCCCTGGGGGCTTGTTTTAAGACATATAAGGCTTTCTTAAGCCTGCAAACATAAGTCTTCTGCTCATGTGTCTTGAAGCCCTCTGGTTGTTCTATGTACACTTCCTCCTCTATCACCCCATTCAAGAATGTTGCCTTGACATCCATCTGGTGAATCTCCCATCCCATCTGCACTGCCAGAGAGATGACGGATCTGATAGAAGTATAGTGAGCTACAAGGGCAAGGGTTTCTTCATAATCAATGCCTTCCTTCTGTTCGTACCCCTTAGCTACAAATCTTTCCTTGAACTTCTCTATGCTGCCATCTACAGCATACTTGATCTTGTAGATCCACCTGGATCCTATAACTGATCTATCATGTGGTCTTGGGACTACTTCCCAGACATCATTTGTCTTTATGGAGCTCCACTCCTCCACCATGGCATCCACCCACCCTTGATGCTGAGTTGATTATCGAAAGCTGGAAGCTTCTCCAACCTGAGCTACCAGTGCTTGATATCTGTCTGGATGCTTCCGTATCCTCTTCCCTTCCCTAAGGGCTCAAACAAATTCTTTTGCATCCTTTAGAATTTGTTGAAGTTCTCGGCTTGGTCTACCATTAGTGGTGGGCAGTCTCACCTGCTCTCCTTCCTACTCTTCTTCTGAGGAACTGATGCCATATGAAATTTTCAGTGGTGGGCGGTCTAGCCTTTTGCTCTAATACCATGTGAAATTTTCAAGACTGGAATTTATTAGTGCAATGATTGGTTTATTTCTCCTACTTATGAGATAAGTTATTTACAGATGCTTCAGTAAATTCTAAAATAAACACATTTGCAGATCTTCACTCTAATCAAAAGCATAAGAACAGAAAATTACACAAGTAGCATAATCGAAACAACAATATGAACACAGTTATTTTTGGACAATTGTCTCCGGAAAAACCTAATGTGGGAAAACCGGTGCAAAAGATGATGGTTTTGTATTTATCTTCAGAAATGGAAAGTACATTTACAAGATTCTTGATGAGCAGAGAAAAATTAGCATACACTTGGCTAGATTTTCTAGAACCTTCAGAAGAATTTCAGACCCTCGGGGTGACCTCCTTCACCCTCTGCGTCATCCAGCGTGAGAGCTCTGTGCTGTCTCTCCCTGCACTGCGTAACTCTGCGTGGAGTTCCTGCTACCGATCATCTCACCCTTCCCTTCAGTCTCTTAACTGTTGCTTCTCCGATAACTAAATAATCCCTCCTCCTCCTTCTGCTTCTGCAAACCCACCTCTACAAACTCACCCACTGAAATCGAATTCTCTTGCTTCATAATCGATTTCCTTAGGGTACTGAGAATGTCCCCGGCTTGATTTCCAAATGACCCTCAAGCCCTTTCTTATACTCTTCTCGCTGATGAATCAACAACCAAGATTATATCGTTAATCAATGGCTCAGATTAAAAGATGACTTGATCTTCGTTTTCTAGAAGATTCACACTCTGCTTTATTAATACCCTTTAATTATTTAATTTCCCTAAGTTTAGACTTAGGGTCTGCATTAAAATAATTAATTATTTTAATAAAGCCATATCTGAGTGGAATTTCCACAAACGATTTATGGGTTCTCTGGATAACTGTTGTCCAAGCCTCTCCACCAAAAATGAGACTTAGAACACTTCCCGATGCTATAAAAATCAACAGCTTCTTACCAAATCAAACCAAGACAAATCTCTTCCAATTGCAGAACTTCGACTCCCTAGCTTCAGATTTAAGCCTTAATTGCAGGTTTTCAATTTTCGGCCCCCTGCAACAGCTACAATTTTCGCACACGTGGGGGAATTAGGGCTTTTCAGGCTTCCTCCTTCCTTTGCTTGGGTTGATTCTTCTTTTAAGGCTTGTAGGTGATCAAATTGACTTCTCTTCTACCAATTTCGACCCTTTTCTTGCAACTTGAAAACTTTGGCCTTCATGTTGCACGAACCCTAGCCTTTCTTCACACAAGTGAGAGAGTGCGTAAAAATAAAAAAAAATTGACTTCCTTCTAGTCCTTCGCTTACCTTCTTTCTTCTTATTCTTGCATCCTTGATGAGTGAGTGAGTGATCTTCCAAATCAGGTCGAATGGTCTTCTATATATATCCTTTCTAGGAAGACGAATAGCACTAATTAGGCCAACTTCTCCATTGTCCGACCGACTTGGTCTTAGAGGGGTAATTTGACACTTTTCACTCAAAAATAATTCTTTTGACACGTTATAAGATGCCCAATGGGGTCTTTTACATATGACAATGACTCTTTGACTTCCTAACCCTATGACAAAACCTACAAGCACTCAATGGGTGTTTTGACCTAAAATAAATTGACCTTGAGCATGAAACCCATGCTATAAAAAATAATAATAAAAAATTTTATTTTCTTTTTACAATATACAAAAATCAAGAGTACATTACATATTATGAAAGACCAAACCCAGTTACATATTTCAACAATCCACGTGTTTGGGTTGAGCCTGGAACAATGCCCCGAAGGTTGATGCAACGAAAAAAAGAAGAGATAAAAGTATAATATGGCCACATACAAAAGGGAATGTACCACAAAATGCAAAAGATGGACAAAAAAATTTAACACATGGGCAAAAGCCAAACATGAGCTCTACGCCTTATCATTATGGCCATCATCCTAGTTCCTAGGGCCCTATGAGTGCCCCCTGTATCATTAAGGAACCCATGTAAGTTCCAACCCATGGTGGGCGATGAACTACCCAATCTTTGGGGGGTAATCACTGTTATATCATACACATCATGCTCTCATCCCTTAGAGCCCCAAGCAGTAAGATAAAATAAAAATCAATAAAAGGAAAAAGGCAAATGAAGAAGGGTGGAAAACATACGTTGGGGTAACTCGTGTACTGTGATTGCCCCCTCCTATATTCATACACCCAAACATGTGGGCATTCCTCCCTTGGACATGTTCTTCCCTTTAAGGGTTGGGAACACCTAACAGGGTTGTCTATTAACCACTTCTACCTAGAGAGTAAAACCATGACATGCTCAAAGCCCCAAATCTGGAAGGGAAACCCACTATGAAGTCTCCATTTCTGTCCTTGATTAACAAGCTTATTCACTCAATTGCACTAATGAATTATTGTATTTGAAGGTGAGAAGGCGCATTGGTTCTTGTACAGGATTGACAGGTGGTTTCATCATGGGTTGGGCAACTTAACTGGGGCCCAAGCCCACCAAAGGATCATATCGACACTTGTAGGGGAAGCGTTGAGAGCCATGGGTTTACATCATGTCACAGAGCATTATTATCTCATGCCATGGGCAACCTCAACACTTCCAGCAACTTGTTCATTGCCCCACATTATATGTTAGATGATGCACTTGCACCAAAAGTGCCACCAGTCGGCTTAGCATTGTATACAAAGTTTGGCAGTTGATTGGAGGCCTAGAGGAGCTTTGTCTCATATTCGAGACATGGGAGGGCACGCACCATCTTCCGTGCTCTCATTTGCAGCAATCTATAGCCTTCTTTTACACCAAACGACCCATGAGACCACTATATGTGCCCCAGAGCCACTTTGGAGCACCATATGATGTTTACTTGGAGATCAAGGGGCCACCCCCATTACCATCATTAATGAAGCCCTCTTCTTCATCATGGCACTTTGAGAACTTGATTAGGCCTTCCTCAAAAACTCTTTGTCTTTGAAAAAAAATTGCATTTGGAACATCTTTGTGACAACAATTTTGTGAAAAAACCAGGAAGCAATTTTTTTTGCGAGAGCGCACTCCCAGAGCGATCGAAGGGCGGGGGGGAGTCGCTCCCCCGCAAACCTGATCTTCTCCAAATGATTCATAGTGGAACCTCTATTATAGCTACAATTATAAAGCGGGTATGACGAGAGTCCTCCCAAGGATTATTCTAGTATTGTCATTTTTTTTAACCATTCCTTAACAAACTATGACAGATTTTCATCCTTCTCTTCTGCATTTTCATTTGCATCCTTCACTTGTGCAGATTAGAATGAACTTGTGCCCTTGGAACCTATTTCGATGTATTTGTCCTTTATATTGAATCATGTCCACACCAATAATACATACAATGTCCTCACCTATTAAATATCTTGTCTATCTTCATTGTCCCATCCAAAAAAAATCTACCCATTGCCCTTCTTCACATTGTGGTGTGTACATTAGTGTTTGAATCCTAGTAACTCTACTTTCTTGATTTTTGCTTGGGATCTCCCAATGACAATCACTTTAATTAGCATCCGCTACTCCCCCATTATTACATCAAAATTTATTTCTAGATAATAATTTTAAGGTTCATCAACCTTACTATTTCTCAACATCCTTTCTTTGATGGAGCATTCTAATCTATTTCTAGATTCACCAACCCTACTTTCCCTAGCAGGAAAACATAGAAAAGCCAAGGGAAAAAAGGGGCATTTATCAAAGCTTGGATGAATGTGACACAGTAGACCATCATAGGGAACCTAGAAATTACATAACATACTAAATTCTTGGTTCCTCGATAGTGTCAATGGCTAGACCAATAAGTGGTCATCCTCCAAGTTTTACTCTAAACTTCTCCCATCTTGCCAAATGCACTCAAAACATGTCAACATGTCACATTCCTCTAGAGCATGTTTGGTACATGGGTTTCTCAACAAGTTAATCATCAATGGTGATAAGCCCCATCAAACACCTAATTCAAGTGGTCCTACTGTGGGTCTTATAGCAAACTACACACATTGCTTTTTACTCTTATTGTAAAGTCACGTGTTTTCCTTGATGGCAACTATTGTCTCCATCTAACTATTATTGTCCTCACGCCCCCACTCATAGGAAAAATACATAAAGGCACCATACATATCAAACATACCTTTTGTGGTACTTTTCTTCTTGCCCCTGGATCAACTAGAGTCTTCACTCTTATCATTTCAAATGTATCATGTCACTTTACACCCAACCACTAAACTTATTCTTCCAACTTCTCAAAGATTTTGAAAATAGTGGCTTTTCCCACCTCATCCTATTGTCCTAAACAATGGCCCCCACAATGCATTTCTACATCGTGACACCCTCCCTCTCTCTGATATGTACCTCAATAATTAGTACCAAAACCTCTCTCCCACAACGCAGAAAAATTCCCCTCATTGCTGACAAGTTGAATAAAACTAGTCCTCTGCACTCACCTTAACACATCAGCTTCATCAAGAACAACAAGAGATTTGTATTTCTCATTAATATCGTGATTTGTATGATTCATACTATTGTTTGGTCAAATATCCATATATGCTACAAAGATTGATGTACTCTATTGTGCTTATCATCAAGATTCTAGCGATTACGTAATGCTTATGTTTAAGCTATTCGTTTACACAATAGTACTATTTTTATTTCTATTTTTATCTTTGGATTTCTATCGAACAATCCCAAATGTAATCACAAATGTAAAGAATAGTGAAAAAGTCTTTAGGTTAATTATTTTTTACTAAATAGTAAAAAAATTGTGAGAATTACATGGAGCTAGACTCAAATGAAACTAGAATTGAGGTTATTTAGATTCCTTATCGTACATATAACTTTAAAAGCATGAAATGAAAAACTAATTTTCTAAGCCATTGTCATAAGCCATACACTAAAACTACATCGCTCGTACTTTCAGAAGAAATTAATTCTCTATCCTTGAAGTAGAAAGCAACATAATTTGATTTAGACGTAAAAAACACAATTAATTAGTATATGGCCCATCAAGGGTAGAATGCATTAATCTTTTATTAATTTAATATTTTTAATTTGTTTTAAATTTTTTGCTAAACAAAAGTTATCTTCAGTTTTGCGTGAACTTGGAGATATGAATACACTTTTACTTCTAGAATCCAAAATAGATATTAAATGAAATGCTTGTCATTATTTTTGAAATTACAATGTTCAATATTCAAATACAATCTTCATTTTGGCAAACTATAATGCACAATTGAAAGTATTTCCATTCCTTTGTAGTATATTCAAGTTCAACACACTCGAAATGAATCAATCTATGAGGCAATCTCATGTTCACAAAAATGATAAATAATATGTGGGCGGGTTTGTATACATCAATGTTGCAAACATCGAAAAAAAAAATTATTCGTGATAACATTGCCACATCGTGAATTGTTCTAGGTATCGATTTTCTCACCAATTTTAAGTCTAAAAAATCATGACAAAATCATGATAAAATTGTAAAAATCATGTTAAACACAAGTCAATCCAAAAAATCACTTTAAGTCACTTTTTGTATTTGTTATTTTTTTGATATATCGAATTTTTTTTTTTTTTTTTTTTTTTTTTTTTACCGAACCCTTGCCAATTATATCAACATTGGCATACATCCATGCATATGTATTTGTTCTCTTCAATTGTATAATTTGTGTAACGTACTCATCCCCCCAATCCTAATTCGTGTTGCAATGTTTATCTAGACCTAGTCTTCAAGGTTAATTATGAAGATGGGATTGTCAAAATTCCTCTTTCTTCCAACAGCTCAAACCATAATTCTAATACCGCCATCATCTTCCACTTGTCGAGAGCTTTCTAACAATATAAATTTCATCAAAATTTGAGCTATGGGCAAAAAGTTAGGACCACTTGAGGATTTTCCTCCAAATCCCCATCAACATCCATACTATACCATGTGGCTAACATGTGGCAGCCACTGGCCACGTGTCACTCCTACAATGGTCCACGTCTGCCAACTTAGACCACTAGCAGGTCTATCAACTTTCAACATCGTGTGCGTGCTTTAACCATTTAAATGTGCATGTCCCAAAATCCATCTAACCCAACGTTGGGCCATATAACTAACAGAGCTCAAACTCTCCGTAAGCTTCTATCACTTGATGGACCTACCGATTTCTATTAATAGTTGGAAGCAAGCCTGATACAAACCTCTTCATAGTCAACCCCCTGACATCTCATTACACTAATAGGTAGATACCTGGTCTCTATGCCACTTTCCAGAAACCCCTCGATAGTCGATCCCCTAACATCCAGTATGCCAAATGGTCGATACATGATCTCCACGTCACCTGCCACTTCTTCACCACATCAGCACAACGAAAGTGCCATGTCATATCCACACTAGTTCCATGTCAGTGCCATGTCAATGAAATGTCAATGCCACGTCATGATGATACATCATCCACCATGTTGACGTGCCACATCATTCTATGTCAGCACTACATCATCCTCTTGTCAGTACCATGTCAGCCCACATCGTCGCCTGCCCTATCAACGTTTGCCATGTTAAGGTCCTTATCAAGCTTTAGTGATATCATGGAAATGCTTGTTATCTTCATTACAAATGCTTGACTCTTAGTTCCGTCAACTAACAACTCCCAAACTTCTTGTCTGATGTTGTATGGCGCAGGTTATATTTAGAATCATGGTCTCGTCTTGATGAGCTCCATTTCACTCTCAATCATTAAAGGACGAAAAGTTGACATTCGACTTCCCAATGATCTTATTCTCATCCTTTGACGAAGCCAAACTTCTATTAATCGAGGACTCGTTGGGTTCTATCCGCACTAGTAATTCACATCAATAGACTCATATATGTTCCCCCCAAACTCCGAAAGCTGAAAGGTCGATGCTCGATCCACCGTCGATTGACAAACTAGACCACCCATCCCCATTAACTAACAAACAGTGTGACATATGTCTGCATCGAAGGTTAAGCCTGATACAAATGCTTATGCTTCTTGGTATCTTGAAATCTCAATAAGCCCTTAATCTCTTGGCTCTTGGTCATAGACCCCTCGTACCATATGACCAAGGACTAGCGCCAAAGACCCCAAACCTCAAATTTCAATAAACTGGTGCACTAAGAGGTTCCATCCACAAACTTCTCTCTGGCCAAAATTACGGGTCGATCACGAAATCTCTAATCTTTTCGAAAGAATGGTTTTTGCCAATTTCTGAGGATTGATAGAGACTTTAACAAGGCAATAAAATGCCCAAAATACTTTTGATGCTACAAAGGTCTTCACCAAACATGAAGGCATCCAAGCACTACATTCTTATTGCCAACAATCAATCCACTTCTCCATGAATCTAGAGAGGCCATTCCATATAGTTTTCCCCTTCTACGGTCTTCAAACCTCTTCGCCCAACCAGGGAACCCTTTTCATAGATCGTTTGTCCAAACAGACATACATTATTGTAGCCAAATCCTTTGGTTAACCTAGTAAATCTACCACAGCCACCAAGAACCTCATAGTTAACTTCAATCCCTTCAACATATTATCCAACGAACTCAAGGGTTCATTAGTGAACCCTATAACATTTGTCATTAGATGTTCAATGAAGTTGTTTCTCATATGAGAGTTCACCTTGCTATCCTGGAGATTGATGGCAGTTAATTCCCATTTTCTTCTCAACATTACTTCTTATTTAACTAAAGTTGGTACTAGCTAGTGATTTAACAATAGCTAGGACTATAGACCTATCAGTCCTATTCTACTCAAGCACACCTACATAGGTATAAAAAAGTAGGCATACAAACATTACCAAGCAACGAAAACCCTTAAAACTAGATTTACTCTTTCATCTAGGCATCACTAACAGATTTACTAGTTTATATCACGATCAAGCAACACATATCCTATGATAACCATTTATCAAGAAATTCATAGATACACAATCTATCAAGATAATTCCCATTTCATATAGATACGTAATCTATCAAGATAATTCCCATTTCATTCACAATGGATTTCATAATAAACTTAAGTACACAAGGGTACTTATCTGATCACAACAAATGGCAACCGCAATGGACAAATGGTGAGCCACATTCCACCCCAGCATAGGCTCAGTTGCACAGCAACCTTTCTTGAACTGACCACCCTCAAGCCAGATCTGGAAGAAATGAGGGAAGTTCTACTCAACATTATAGGGTGGAGTTCCAAATCCAAACTCCTTCATCCAACCATCTCATCAGGCTTTTTCCTATCTATATATATTTATGCTCTACTCTTGCATTTGGCTTGGCTAAGGTAAGTCAAGTTTATTGATTACACTACCCAAGTTCTCTTTAAACAAACCAGCCATTAAGGTTGTCATAGAGATAATTTCCATTTCATTCACTATGGATTTCAATATAAACTTAAGTCCACAAGGGTACTTATCTGATCACAACAAATGCTAGCTGCAATTGATGGATGGTGAGGCACATTCCACCCCAACATAGGCTCAGTTTCACAACAAACTTTCTTGCAACTAGCCACCCTCAAGCTATACCAGGAAGCAATGAGGGAAGTTCTACTCAACATTACAGGGTGGAGTTCTAAAGCCAAACTCCTACATCCAACCATCTCATCAAGATTTTTCCTCTATATCTATATTTCTTCTCTGCTCTCGCACTCCCACAATTGTTCGTACTCTGTCTCTTTGTGCTTTCCTCTATCTCTATGTCGACTTCCTCTGGCAAGGCCGACTTGATCTTGGAGGTCAACTTTGACATTCTAGACACAAAAATAATGATTATTTCTTGTTACAAATTGCCCAAATGGGTCTTATACATATGATAAAGACTTTCTTGACTCATGATAAATATTTTCTTGTCTTGACAAAACCTAGAAGCATAAAATGCATGCTTGACCTAATTGACCAATTAAATGGAGCATGAAACCCATGCTAGAAAAGCAATATTTCTCTTTCTTCTTTTGCTCATTACATAAGATATACATAATGTCATGAGTTCAATGACAAGTAGGAAGACTAAAACTAGTTACATTTTCCAACACTCCCTCCTAACTAGGGAGGTATTCATAATTGTACAACTGGTACAAGGATACTCTCAAACTGATAAGTTCTCATAAGAAGAGTCGCGTTGACAAGCCATATTTAAGCATCAACATCATATCAAGCATTTTCCAATATCAACATTGCAAGGCCTTAACTAACAAGCTCTAACTCTCCACAAGATTACAACACAATGTTAGGAGGAAAACATCATAGCCTCTTAAGGCACATACCCCATCTGGATGTTCACTCGGTATGTCCTTCTAGGACTATTCTTGTCTTGGATTTCCAATACTCAAAGAATATCAGTCCTTTTCAACTACTCTTATCTTCGATACCTTGTCCAATCCGCAAAGAGTGTTCATTCACAAGACTACTTCCTATCTTGGATTCCCAATCTTCAAGCAATACCAGTCTCAAATGCTTATCCAATCCTCCAGACCCCATTCTCCATACATGACCTTCACTAGATGTATGGTTGTTAGACCTAGCCTAGTGCATCACACATGAAGGAGAGAATATAATGTCCATTATCACTTCCTCTCAATCAGGGAGGAAATCCTCATTCCCTTTCGATCGGGGAATAGATCCTTGCTCCCTCTCAACTACGGAGACTCAACTATTGATTTTAATAGCATCGGGAAGTGTTCCAAGTCTCATATTTCGTGGAGAGGCTTGGACAGCAGTTATTTAGAGAACCCAGAAATCGTTTGTGGAAATTCCACTCGGATTTGGCTTTATTAAAATAATTAATTATTTTAATGCAGACCCTAAGCCTAAACATAGGGAAATTAAATAATTAAAGGGTACTAATAAAGTTGAGTATGAATCTTCTAGAAAACAAAGATCAAGTCATCTTTTAATATGAGCCATTGATAACTGATATAATCTTGCCCATTGATTCATCAGCGAGAAGACTATAAGAAGGGACTTGAGGGTCATTTGGAAATCAAGTCGGGGACATTCTTACTACTCGAAGGAAATCGATTCTAACGCAAGAGAATTCGATTTCAGTGGGCGAGTTTGTAGAGGCGGGTTTGCAGAAGCAAGAGGAGGGAAGATCCACTTAACGGAGAAGCAAAAGTCTGGAGGATGAAGGGAAGGGTGAGCTGATCAGCAGCAAGAATCCCTCCACGCAAAGTTACGCAGTCTAAGGAGAGACTGCACAGAGCTCTCACGCTAGATGACGCAGAGGATGAAGGAGGTCACCCCGAGGGTCTGAAATTCTTCTGAAGGTTCCAGAAAAATTCAACCAAGTGTATGCTAATTTTACTTTGCTCATCGGGACTCTTGTAAATGTACTTTCCATTACTGAAGATAAATACAAAACCCTCATCTGCTGCACCAGTTTTTCCACATTGGGTTTTACCGGGGACAATTTTCCAAAAATAATTGTGTTCATATGATTGTTTCTATTGTGCTACTTGTGTAATTTTATGTTCTTATGCTTTTGATTAGAGTGAAGATCTGTAAATGTGTTTATTTCAGAATTTACAGAAGCATCTGTAAATAACTTATCTCATAAGTAGGAGATATAAACCATTCATTGCAGTGATAATTTTCAGTCTTGAAAATTTCACATGGTATCAGAGAAAAAGGCTAAAGACAGAAAGGGAGGATATGCCATGCACTAGATATCTGCCATCCGGAAGGGTTCACGCAGTCAAAGGGACTCATGCAGTCCTCCAAAGCACGCAAAAATGCAAAGGGAACATGACATGAAAGTGTTGGCATCCATACTAGAGGAGGATCTTGTTGGTATGTCGAGCACAACTCCTCCAAGTGTTTGGTATATTGACAGTGGAGCATCTGCTCACATGACAGGGGTTCGAGAATGTTTTTCGAGCTACCAAGAAGAACAGATGAATTTCCAGATAACTATACGAAACAAGGAAAAATGTACCCCCATTGGGAGAGGTACCATAACATTTCAGACAAAAGATGGCAACAAGAATCGAGCCACAAATGTTCTGCATGTACCAGGTTGGCGATGAATTTACTCTCACTGTCTCAGCTTCATAACAAGGGCTATGACGTATATTTTATTAGAGATAAGGTGTATTTCAAACACCCTAGCTGGAGCAAAAAGGCACAAATTGAAGGAGTCATATGCTATATAAACTCCAGCTTGAATCCACGGTGGCCTTGATTGGCAGTACAGACGATAGAGATCTAAATGAATTATGGCACAAAAGTATGGGGCATCTACATCAGGAAGACTTGAGGATTTTCAAGAATACTGTCATAGGGGCTCTTGAACTCAGCACAAGGAAATAGGAAGTCTGCAGGGGGTGCGTACTAGGAAAGTATGCTAAGATAGCGTTTCCAAGAAGTAGCAACAGGGCCAAGGCTGTATCGGAGTTAATACACTCGGATATTTGCGGTCCAATGTCCATAACCATTCGCAATGGTGTAAAGTATTTTGCTACCTTCATTAATGATCATTACAACAAAACTTGGATCTATTTTCTGAAAACCAAAGATGAAGTTTTTGATCGATTCAAAGAATTCAAAGCCTTGGTAGAAAACTCTACGAGAAAGAAGATAAGAAGCTGCGATCAGATAACAGTGAAGAATATATCAATAAGGACTTTACCAATTTCTGTGCAAGGGAAGGCATCAAGAGAGAATGTACAGCTCCATACAATCCAGAGCAAAATGGAGTTGCAGAAAGGAAGTACCGTACCATAATAGAAGCTGCAAGGGCAATTTTGTACGACCAAGATATGCCCAAATTCTTCTGGGCAGAGGCCTGCAATACAGCGGTATATGTACATAACATAGTTCCCCATGGAGATTTGGGGAAGGTGACTCCCGAGAGTGTGTTCACAGGCAGCAAGCCAGAGGTGAGCCACATCAGGATATTTGCCAGCATGGTGTACTGCCAAGTTCCAGATGAAAAGAGGAAGAATTTGGATCAAACTGCAGAAAAGGGTTTTCTTGTGTGCTATAGTGAAAATGTGAAAGCATATCACATCTATATTCCAGAGAGAAAGAAAATTGTGGTAAGGAGGGATGTGAAATTCATGGAGGAGAGAGCCTTCAGAAAATCTCGAGAAATGGCCACAGATACGCAGACTAAGGAGGATCCACTAGTATAGCCTCAACGGATTACAGAGGATGGGTCAAGTGCCTCTCCAAGGCACAAGGATTCTAAGGAGAGTTCCTCCGAAGAAGAACAGGAAGGAGAGCAGGTGAGACCGCCCACCATCGATGGGAGACCGAGCAGAGAACCTCAACAACTTCTAAAGGATGCAGAAGAATTTGTTGGAGCTGCTAGAGAAGGGAAGAGAATACGAAAACAACCAGACAGATACCAGGCACTGGTAGCTCAGGTGGGATAACCTTCCAGCTTTCAGGAAGCAAATCAACATCAAATGTGGGTGGATGCCATGGTGGAGGAGTATAGCTCCATCATGACAAATGATGTCTGGGAAGTAGTCCCTACACCACAGGACAAATCAATTGTAGGATCTAGCTGGATCTACAAGATCAGGTATGCTGCAGATGGCAGCATAGAGAAGTTCAAGGCAAGATTTGTAGCTAAGGGGTGTGAAAATTTCTAAATGTTACTTTTATGCAGAAATCTACTGTTAGATCTGGCTATGCTCCTCCTACTTCATTAAGTTACTAATTGAAGAATTCAAATTAATATCGAAGCAAAACACCAAACACACTTTCACCAATTTAGATCTAGAAAAAGTACATGCACACATAGACAAAGTGACATAGTGATTTTTTGGACAAATAGTCCCCGGAAAAACCCAATGTGGGAAAACTAGTTTGTTGGCTGCTAGAGTGTTTTATTATTAAGAGTTTTCTGAATACAGCAAATCTGGCTTCCAGATCTGGAAAACCAGACAGAGAAAATATAAATCTGCAGCTCACCAGCTATTCTGAAGCCAAAATATTGACTGATCCACACCCTCAAACGGGATTTACAGGACTCAGCCAAAATTAGGCCCTAGAAACCCCAACGTTGTCCCTGAATCCCCTGCGTCAGCCTCTACAGCCCCTGCGTCCCTCAGCACTGGCTTGGAAAGGCTTTCGTTACCCTAGACTAGGTGACGCAGCCCCTACACTGCCCCTAAGGGTCTCTGCGTAACCTCTGAGGGTTTCCAGCTGCCTTACGTTGCCTGGGAGTGACTGCGCAGCACCTGCATAGCTGAAGCTGCCCCTACATTGCGCAATTGTTGCCCTCTTTCTGTTGATGCTCCTGCTTTTCTATGATGCCTTTCTAAAGTTGCTCTCTGCCTCTTGTTGATTCTAGACACTGGGATCAGACCATCCCCTTTGTCTAAACTCCCCTCTCTGCACCTGAAACACTTCTGAGAATTCTGAGCAAACTCTGTCCTAGAATCTCAACTTAGCTTCAGTGCTCTGCCTCTATGTATCTTTACAAATGACCCCAAGCCTTTCCTTTATACTTGTCTTGTTGGGAAAGCAACGACCATGATTAGATCTTGAAACAATGGCTAAGATTAAAAGAAAGCTTGATCCGTGTGACTTAAGGCAATTTCACACATGTTTAATTTAATTAACTTTAATTATTTAATTTTCCTAAGTTCAGACTTAGGAAATACATTAAAATAATTAATTAATTAAATATCTCCTAAACCAGATGAAATTTCTCAAATCCCTTTCTGGGTCTTGTAGATCATGTGCACTCTAGTCCCTCCACAATTTTTGGGAGCTAGAGCACATTCGATGCTACCCCCAATACACAAAATCTCTAAAAGGGGTACGCACAGAAGGAAGGCATTGATTATGAGGAAACCTTCGCCCCTATAGCTCACTACACTTCTATCAGATCCGTCATCCCTCTGGCAGCACAGATGGGATGGGAGACTCACCAGATGGATGTCAAGACAGAGTTCTTGAACGGGGTGATAGAGGAGGAAGTGTACATAAAACAACCAGAGGGCTTTGAGACACATGAGCAGAAGACTCATGTTTGCAGGCATAAGAAAGCCTTATATGGTTTAAAACAAGCCCCCAGGGCATGGTATGGGTGAATTGATAGCTACTTGCAGAAGATGGGGTTTGTCAAGAGTGATGCAGACCCCAACCTCTACTACTTAAGAGAAGGGGATGAGCTCTCGTGCTGGATGATGCAGAGGGTAAAAGAGGTTACCCCGAGGGTCTGAAATTCATCTGAAGGTTCCAGAAAAATTCAGCCAAGTGTATGCTAATTTTACTTTGCTCATCAGGACTCTTGTAAATGTACTTTCCATTACTAAAGATAAATACAAAACCCTCATCTGCTGCACTGGTTTCCCCACATTGGGTTTTTCCGAGGACAATTGTCCAAAAATAACTATGTTCATATGGTTGTTTCTATTGTGCTACTTGTGTAATTTTCTATTCTTATGCTTTTGATTAGAGTGAAGATCTGCAAATGTGTTTATTTCAGAATTTACTGAAGTATCTATAAATAACTTATCTCATAAGTAGGAGAAATAAACCAATCATTGCAGTAATAATTTTCAGTCTTGAAAATTTCACATCAACCACAAGTCTAAGCTTGTCTTGATGACTCATTAGTACAGCAGTGACTTGTTCTTTTGTTGAGATCATAGTAGTAGCTACAGGGGCTCCTCTTCTCATACCATCATATCATATCATATCTGAGCTTTGACCTTTTTGGATGTCATGGAGCCAACTTCTTTCTCAATTTATATTTATAACAGGGTTCGTGCTATCAATCTTCCAAATCACTTTCTTTTAGTCATCAATCATCGTCAACAATATCTTTTCAAACTAGTCAATGTAGAGCTAGCCATAGTTCCCTCTATCCATTGGAAAAACATGAGCATCAAGCTATCTAGTATCTTGCTACCTTTTCTACCAATTTGGTGTAGACATTTATACCACATTCTTGTCATACATTCTTCTAAGCCATAGGCAATACCATCCACTTCAAACCATATACTTTATGAATTGAGATGAAATTAGACAGTTCCTAACTGTCACATGTATTCCTGCAACATAAGTATCGACGTTATATCAATCAAATCATCAATATCATAGTTACCATGTCATTATAGCCTCTTGTCAAGATGTCATGTTTTTGCTAGTTGTTGTTTTTGATGTCAACATCCTTTGTATGGTCCATCTTCATACTAGAATCCTTGTTATGCTTCTAGCCTTTCAATTATCAATGGGTTCATGTAATGAGCCAATCCAACTTCAATCTTGTATCCATCAGAGTTTCTACAACTTCCTCTGAAGTCAATAGTCCTTTAGTTCTTCAAGATACCATATCGGATGTTTATCACTATCCTGTTCATTTATCATGTCCTCAACAAGAAGAGCCCCATACTTTTTCCAAAACATGCCATGCTTCTACTACCTAGTACCAAGCATATCTCTGCAACAAACACTTCTACGATATGCATTTATTTTCAAATGAAAAGTTCTAAAAACACTTCTACGATATTTATTTTAGAAAGAATTGCTTCTTATCTTAAAGGTGAGACTTTCTTCACGCTGCAATTGTACCTGCAAATCTTATGTCATTATGACTCTTCTTTCATATATTTGAAGAATCTTCTCATGATCTTAGATTTGTAGAGGATCATTATGATCATTTCTTGCAATGGCATGATGCCAAAGTGTTGCTACATGAAATCATCCAAATCTTTCTTCCCTTTGTCTTGCTAGATGACTGCTTCTCATCTATGTACACTCGAAAAATTCCAATGTTTGTATTCTTCTATCTATACTTTCATAATCAAAACTCTTTTACCGATGCAATTAAACTGCGATTTATTGCAAAGACTCAATAAGGAGATCCTTGGGATCTTCAACTTTTGGTTTATTTTCATGCTCTTCATCATCTTCAACTATGTGAGCTTCATTCCTTTTTCAAACTTTTCAAAACTTTCGTTTCTTCTTCTTTATTTTAGTAGCAAAGGCTCGAGACTTTTCATTGGAATCGATGTCATCATTTTCCTTCAATTTAGTCTGCAACCTTGTTTGTCAAGAGATATACTAGCTTGAAGATGATATCTCCTTGATGCCTTCAAGATTTCTTTCAATGGAATGATGGTACCTTCAAGGTTGCTTCAATGATATTCCTAAGATGATTTTACATTTCTTCAAGCTTACTTTTAATGATGGTCCCAAGATGTTTGTTACTTTTCCAAAGATGTCTTTCAATGTTTTCAAGAGAGGGAGATTGATTCCCTTTACCAAGAATCTCTCTTGTAATCAAGAGTCTCCACGTCTAGTATCCTTCCTTCAAGTTAAACCTTTTTGCTTGTATCTTTTCTTGTATCCTTCTTCTAACAGGTCCCTTCTTCTGCTAGTTTCTAGGACACTTTGTTCTATTGCTTCTCACAGACTTGTCTAATTATCAAATCTAAGATTTTTGTCTAGGTTAGGGCACCAAACCAGCCCTGACCCATTCCTCAAATCACCTTCGCTCTTCCTTCAACAAGCCTTTTTCTACTTGCACTGTCATCCTAAGTTCATTCGGCCACCCTCCAAGCTCTTCCAAACCATAGCTTGGTGAACAAATAAGGTTTGGCCCTACCTATCACAGTTCTAAACAACTTTGGTCTTGTGTCTAAGGAAGATCAGCCTCTAACCATGCACAAATTAGTGCAGATAGCCTTCAAAACTCATGGTCAGCCTCCTATTCCTATTCGAATTTGTACCAAGCACTAAGAGACTCACAAACTAGTCCTTTATACATTCGGCCTTGTAATTTTCAGAGTTGTGGTTGCCTTAACTTCAGATGCTCTTCACATATGACGTATTTTGCACTTGGGTTGTCTTCTCAGAGCAACTATTATGAATGTCATCTTCTTATGTCAACGGGTTGATTTCTTACGTTGACTTCTAGGGTTGGTTCTAACCCATTGTAATGCCTTTCTATCTCTTCTAATGTGTGGTTACAAGCCTCGGCCTTTTTGTCAAGAAGCAAAAAACTTGTAGCCTTATGTCAGAGGTTTGTTCCTCCAAGAAATTCGCAAAGATGTTACCCAAAATTCTCCACCAAGCCTCAATCTTCAGGCTACAAACTTGGTCCTTATTTCAACCACAAAGAAAACAAAAAATAGAATTCCTTCACGGGTTGATTTGGATTTGTGGCTATCTTCCTTGTATTCTCAAAGAAACTAGAATGTCTTCAATAACAATGATCTTCAAGCTGCCATCTCCTTCACCTTAGCTTTGATACCATGTTGGAAAATCAAGGTAATTGTAGATTAGAGTGGATCTTCAGGCTACAAACTTGGTCCTTATTTCAACCACAAAAGAAACAAAAATAGAATTCCTTGACGGGTTGATTTGGATTTGTGGCTATCCTCCTTGTATTCTCAAAGAAACTAGAATGTCTTCAATAACAATGATCTTCAAGCAGCCATCTCCTTCACCTTAGCTTTGATACCATGTTGGAAAATCAAGGTAATTGTAGATTAGAGTTGATTTTCCTTACTT
Source organism: Pinus albicaulis (assembly GCA_034641835.2). Classification (NCBI taxonomy): domain Eukaryota; kingdom Viridiplantae; phylum Streptophyta; class Pinopsida; order Pinales; family Pinaceae; genus Pinus; species Pinus albicaulis. The sequence continues at coordinate 805,986,651 of CM076583.1, read as the reverse complement.
GATAATTGCTTGTGATATTATGTTAACTTATTTTCTTCTTATTATGTTCTTTTCATCAAACAATTACCAAAACCATGAAGATCATAAGAAAATACAAAGAACACAAGATAAAGGCTCCAAGCCAGCGCAAAACCCCTTTAAGGGGAGAACCCATAAAAAGCTTTTCTCTTCTTATAGAATCAATTCAAATGAGATATCTAAAACCCAAACTCAAGACCAAAACCTCCTCCAAGCACCAACTCAACCCTCCAAATTCACTTCCACACAAGTCAAAGGTTAATCAAGTCAACGAAGGTCAAACCAACTTCAGTCTGCTTCAAATCATAGTTTCGTCCATCTACCTCGGGTCTAAAATTCGGACCTGCAACTTTAGCCCCCAATAGATCGCGAAAACCCTAGTTTTCTTGCACATGTGAGCAGAAATGAGTGCAAAAATCAAATTTTTGGTTTCTTCTTGAAAGTCTTTCTTCTCCTTGACCTTCACTCCTTTTTCTTCTTGCTTCTTATTGTAGATTGAAGATGAGATAATTGTTTTCAAGTGAGTCAAAGTCTCTTCTATATATATGCTTCTCATGAGGTCGAATCAGGCCTCTTCTAGGCCGACTTCCTCTGGCAGGGCCGACTTGATCTTGGAGGTCAACTTTGACATTCTAGACACAAAAATAATGCTTCTTTCTTGTTGCAAATTGCCCAAATGGGTCTTATGCATATGATAAAGACTTTCTTGACTCATGAAAAATATTTTATTGTCTTGACAAAACCTAGAAGCATAAAATGTATGCTTGACCTAATTAACCAATTAAATGGAGCATGGAACCCATGTTAGAAAAACAATATTTTTCTTTCTTCTTTTGCAGGTTACATAAGATATACATAATGTCATGAATACAATGACAATTATGAAGACGAAAACTAGTCACATTTTCCAACAAAAATTAATGCATTAAAAGTAATCATTAAAAACCATAATTATATTTATATTCTAAAATTCACTACTAATGTAATGAACAGTTGACGGGGACAACAGCCTAGGGTGACATTGGGTGGAAGATGAGTTAACATTTAGAACAATGAACATGGAAACTTGACAAATAAGGTTACATAGTACACGATACATGTGGAAATGAACTTAAAGTGCCCAGTTTAATGTCTTCTTAATGGTGGCGCTCTTGCTTGATGGTTATTTGTTTTGTAACGCCCTAGCCTAAACAATTACGGTTCATAGCTCTTAACATCTTGTTCTGGAAATGATTTGACCAAGAGTCAACAACACATATCTCTTATGTAATGTCATGATGATTACGAATGGCCGATGTTGTCACCCAAATTGTACACTAGATTGCGACAACGCTCAGGGCAGGGGTTGTCACTCTGATCCCTATCCTCTTTGTTTATGTTGTCTCCTAATTGCAAACTAAGGTGGGTAGTCGCTATGTATGCAGAGATGAACCACTTGTCTGGAACCAAAAAGTAAAGGAGACACAATTGAATGGCCTAGCAACTTGGTGAAAATTAAAGGCAAGTATAATTATTAAGCATCACTTGATTAGATTTATTGAAACTATCAATTAGAGACAAGTGTCTTAGGAGTCAATTTTCTTGCACAATATGAATTAAAATTCCAAGCTATCGGATGAACATTTGTTGCAAGATGCAAACCCATCCTATATGAAGTGCAAGACCTAGATCTAAGTGGAATGCAAGATCTTGGTAAATTTTAGTTAAATTCCCTATCTAGATGAGTCCTTACTCTCAATTATTTTGTAGTTAGTCTCGAATGTAGGTTGTAGAGAGAAGCCCACAAAGAGGCTATGGCCTCATTAATGATACCTCCTGTAAGGTTCTAACCACCCAAGTGCCTTTGTTCCTACAAGGGATTGTCCGCAAGAGAACTGCAAGTTCACTTGTGTTAACCATAAAAGAGGGTCTAAACTTCACAAGTTCGGTGAGAAAGGTGGTCCTATCTTCTTACAACCAAGCTTATGCTTGGAGGTATATTTTAAATGTGCACTTTTAGTCTTAAAATGAAATGCGAGATGTGAGTGAATGCCTTAAAAGATATTATTAAACCAAACAAGTTCCTCAAACAAGATTTATTTGATTTCCAAACACTTATTATAATGCACAATTAGCAAGAGGAACTTGAGATTACAATGTTACGAAAGAGAGTGAGAAAGATCTTTTACAAGCAACACTCTTCAAGTTACTAATGCTCTTCAATGATATTCAATGGCAATAAACAATATTGCTATCATTCATTAGCAAATCCCATGAATGAACCAATAGCAAGAATTATTATGAGCACAATGGCAGATTTACTTAAACTTGAGTTGTCAATTAGGAACAAAAGAGACTATAATGACATTCACCACACTGATTAGCAAATATTCTTATTTATGCCAATTAGATTTACTTGCAATAATGAAACCAGTGCTTGTTTTGAGAGCCAATTAGAGCACACTTATCTTGAAATGAGATTGCTAACAGTGATATTCAAGAAAAAAGGACAACAATGGAATGCAAGATTAATGTTATGATGGACTTTAAAGTTTACAATGATGAAAGGAGAACAAGATCAAGACATTCAAGGATTCCTTGTACCGCTTCAAAGATAAACAAGATTTCACAAAAGCAACCACTTTAACACTTTACCATAAGGTTCCCAA
>CM076583.1:805179342-805383885 GCA_034641835.2 Pinus albicaulis | reverse complement strand
AAACGGCTCCGGAAGTTCAGGACCCGAAAAACTACTAAAAATAGTAAGTTGTGCCGAAACTAAAAAACTGAAAGAGACAATGGTGGGGCCCCAAGTGGAATAGGCGGGTGGCCACCAATATCCACCTGGATCATTCCTCCCCCCTTAGGAAGCAATGGTCCCCATTGCGTTGAGTTCCTCCATGAGATGAGGAAACTTCTGTTGAACTTGGTCCCTGGTGAACCACTTGCCTTGGTGTAGGAGTTGGCCAACTTTGACAACCCGATACAGTTGGATATTTTGTTGGCGAGTGTTCTTGATTTGCATGTCCCTGATACAGTCTGTGGTGGCCTGTTCCATGCAGTCTGGGTTTAACTCTTTTGGTGTGAGTTGCAATGTCAGGGGTGTCCGGTAGAGGTGGGAAGTAAGGACGAAGGCGATCCACATTGAAGGCGGGGTGCAGACCAAGAATGGTGGAATGCGAGAGCTCGAATGCATTGTTCCCTCTGACCTTGGTGATGGTGTACGGCCGTATCGGAGCGGGCGAAGCTTGCGGTGGGGTCCGGTGAGACGCTCCTTACGCAAATGTAGCCATACTTTGTCGCCCACCTGGAAGTTGTGTGGCACCCGGTGTTGATCATGGCGTTGCTTTTACTTGGCATTGGATCTATCCAATATATCATGAACTTGTTGGCGGATGTGTTGAATGCGCTCGATGAAGCTACTTGCTTTGTCAACTTCAAACTGGACATGAGATGAATTGGCCTGAGCAGCTACAAATGGCATGGCTACGTCGATGGGACATAGTGGTGGGGCATAGTGTTTGGAATCCCAAGCCCACACGAAAGGGGCTATGGCTAATTGGTATTTGTGGAGAGCCGATTATAATTTATGTTGTACATAAGGGAGGCTCTCGTTCCGCTGTGCATGGATGCTTTGAATTGTACATGCACAAAATGTGTACAATCATCTTCTTGACGACCTCTGTCTGGCCATCAGTTTGGGGATGGAAAGTTGTGGACTTGGTGAGCTTGATATCCAACATCGACCAGAGGCTGGACCAAAATGTGCTGAGGAACCTGCTATCCCGATCTGATATGATAGACTGTGGGATCCCAAAGTGCACCCACACTCGTTCAAAGAAGAGTTTAGCAGTGGCTTCTGCTGTGATATTCTTCTTGCGGGCCGCCATAATGGCCATCTTCGAGAATCTGTCGACAACCACAAAAACACAGTCATTTCCTTGCTTAGTAGAAAGCAGGCCCGACATGTAATCCATGGATATGGATTCCCAAGGTCGACTAGGGGTAGGTAGAGGAATATATAGGCCTTGCTTCTTGATGGTCGGTTTGGCAATGGCACAAGCAGTGCAGGATCTGATGTGCTTCTCGACATCCTTTCGAAGGTTCGGCCAATAGAAATACTTCTGTAGTATTGCTACTGTTTTCTCGACCCCGAAATGCCCAGCGACTCGACTTTAGTGTGCTTCCCATATCATCTTGGCACGCTCGCTTGAAGGAACACAAAGGTGTCCCATGTGACATAAAAGTGCATCTTGGAGGTGAAAATTTGGAACTTGCGTACCCCCCAAGAGTGCCTTGTAAGTTTGGCCGAATTCCGGGTCACTCTCATAGAGAAGCGGCCAATCAGAAGTCTCGTGCCCACAAGAGTTGAGCACAGTGGTGAGCGCCACGATCGGTGGTCGGCTGAGGCAGTCTGCAACATGATTGGTGCTCCCCTTCTTATACTTGATGTTCAAATGAAACTGTTGCAGATATGTAGACCACTTCTGATGGCGATCATTCTGCAACTTCCCTTGTGTCTGTATGAACTGCAGGGGCCTGTGGTCTGTATGGATGATTGTTTCCTTCCCCAAAATGTAATGCTTCCATTGTCGACAAGCTTGCACAATGGAGTACATTTCTTTGTCATATGTGGAGTACTTGCGAACTGTGTCAGACAATGTCTCACTGTGAAATGCCACTGGATGTCCCTGTTGAGTAAGAACTGCCCCAATAGCATAGTCAGAGGCATCTGTCTCGATCTCAAATGGCTGTTGCAAGTCTGGTAAAGTGAGCACTGGGGCAGAACAGAGGCGGTTTTTCAGTTCTGTGAACGCCTTCTGTTGAGGTTTTGACCAAAATTTTTTTGCTCTCGCTCCTCCCTTGGTGACTTGACTCAAGGGCCAAGTGATATGAGAGAATCCCAACACGAACCTCCGATAGAAATTAGCAAGACCCAGAAAGCTGCGAAGCTCTGTTATAGTGGTTGGGGCTGGCCAATCTCGAATGACTTGGATCTTGACTGGATCCACATGCACCCCCCTTTCATCAATAATGTATCCCAGATATTGAACCTGGGTCATGCCAAAAGTGCACTTCTCCAAATTGGCACACAACTTGTGTTGCCGCAGTGTTTGGAGGACTTGTCGGATGTGGTGAAGGTGCTCTTCCCAAGTCTGGCTGAAGATCAGAATGTCATCCAAGTACACCACTACAAATGAGTTGGTGAATGGCCGCAAGATGTCATCCATCATCCTCATGAAGGTGGCAAGAGCATTCGTCAACCCGAAAGGCATGACCAGCCATTTGAAAAGGCCTTCCTTGGCTTTGAAGGCAGTCTTCCACACATCGGAGGGTTCAATTGGTACCTGGTGATACCCAAACTTCAGGTCGATCTTGCTGAAATATTTTTCACCTTTGAGTTGGTCCAGAAGGTCATCAATCCGTGGGATTGGGTACCTATTCCGGACAGTGATCTTGTTTAGCGCTCGATAGTCAATACAGAGTCTCCATGTCCCATCCTTCTTCTATACCAACACGATCGGGCTCCCATAGGGCGATGAACTTGGTCTGATGTGACCTTTCTGCAACAGCTCCTGAATCTGTCTCTTGATTTCATCATTCTCCAGAACAGAGCGCCGATAGATCGGTCCATTAGGTAGCGGCGCACCGGGGGTCAAATCAATCGGGTGCTTGACCTGACAGTGCAGAGGAACCCCTGTGGGTGAGGTGAATATGTCCCCGTACTCCTCCACAACCTTATCCATTTGTTGTTGTTGTGCATAGGAGCCCTGTCTGGAGGTCGTGGCCACAGTCTTCTTCTTGCCCTGGGGGCGGATCATCAGGAAAATGAATTTCCTGGTTTGGGAAATGAGCTTGCTACATTGTTTTGCAGTAACCAAAGAGATAGCCATAGGAGGTGGTACCTCTGGTATCCTGTACAACTTATTTCCCAAAGTAACAATAACAGCACGAGGTCGAGACTCATACACGGCATGACGCTTCCACAAGTATGGTTGTCCTAATAATACATCAGAAACATCAATAGGAGCAACGTCACATAATACCTCATCCGTGAAGGGCTTGATGCTATAGGGAGGGCAGCACTGCTGGCTGATGCGGAGATCTCGTCCTTGGTGAAGCCACCCGATGGTGTATGGATGTGGGTGAGTTGTGGTCGGCAAGCCCAACCGCTTCACGGCGTCTGCTGAAATGAGGTTCTTTTGGCTCCCATTGTCGACAATGAACTGTACCGGGGAGCCCTTTACCCACATCCGGGAGTGGAAGAGACGTTCCTCCTCCTCTGGATCTTCCGGTTCCTCCTTTTGGATCTTTGCAGTGGCAACAGTGGCGTTGGGCTCCGCATCAATAATGTGTTTCCCTTTTTCATTCGCCTTTTCAGGTTCTGATTCGGAGTCAGAGCATGCATCTGACTCAGAAGCCCTCATCTCGGCCACTAGCGACTGCTTGGCCCGACACTCACTTGTGTTGTGAGTGGAGCTCTTATGGAACTCACACCACTTTTCCGTGTCCTTCTTTGGCTTTACGGTGTTGTTCTTTTCTTGTGGCTTTGACGGGTTGTCTTTAGCCGCCATGCTCTGTCCTTTGTTCTGCGGTTTGGAAGCACCTTTTCCTTGCTTTTGATTCACGGATCCAAAGTCTCGCTTCTTCTGTTTGAATTTCTGCTCAATCTTGGCAGCATACCGGTATGCCGTACCAAGCGAGGAGATGTCGAGGAACTCCATTTCCTCCTGAATGTATCTGTGCAGACAGTTGCGATACTTTAGCACCAAATGTTTCTCTGAATCTTTGATACCCAACTTTGTGCGCAGGGTATGGAACAGATTCGTCAGCTCGTGCACATCTTGATCCCTTTGTTGTCGCAGCGTGGTCCATTGTATGTACTTGTCCTCATAGCTCCCACGGGATAGTACTGTTCCTTGACGGCGTCTCGGAAAGAATTCCAAGTTGGTACAGCCGAGAACAGAGAGGGTTCTGTCTGGTCCTTGTTCTCACAATAGGTTTCCCACCAGTCCTTAACATGGGGGGTAGCTTTGAGGAGTGCAAAAATAATCTTCTCCCGGTCTGAAAAGTCATGAACCGAGAAATATCCTTCTAACAGATTCAACCATTTATCTACGGCATCTACGTCTATTTGACCCTCAAATATGGGAATGTCAAAATTTACTTGTACCTTAAAAGGAGTCGCGCCTCCAGAGTGGCTGCTGGATGCACATGCGCCGCCGGTGGGTAGTCGTTGAAGGATCTGAACAAAGTTATCCATCATCACGTTCCTTTGTTTTTCGAGGGCCTCCTCGAGCAATATTTTGATAGGTTCTCTTGCTCCCTCATCTTTCTTTTCGTCCCCCATGGGCGTCCGTCGAGGTTTGCGAGGCTGATCTTGCAAAGGTTCCACCAGATCGAGCCCTAGCTCCTTATACCCCGACCTCATTGGGGACATGCAAAGAAGGATCGAGAAAAAACGGACGCTCGATACCAACGATCGGTTTTGCGGGGAACGCAACGGAATAAACATATAACCATAAATACGAATCGTAGGAAATAACACTTCATTTCATTAATATCAAAGAACTGAAATTTGCTTACAGACAGAATGGAAATAAAACTAGCTACGACGCTAGTAGCTATCTCTGAGAAGAGATGTGGCGGCTACAGGCCTCTGAATTGAGTTACAATGAGGCTCGAGGGCCTATTTATTATTTAGAAACAATGGGAAATCCTAAACAGCCAAAACCATAACCCTAGGAGATGAAGCGCCAAAACTATGGGCCTCGTTTGGGTAAATTGGTGTTTCAACTTCCCAGGGGCGTAACTTTGGCATACGATCTCCGTTTGACGCGTACCATACCTCGTTAGAAATATCTATCTGAGGACTACAAATTTGGAACGAGCAACATTGGTCCATGGAAGTTTAGGACCCGAAAAACTGCTAAAAATAGTAAACTGTGCCGAAACTGAAAAACTGAAATAGACAATGGTGGAGCCCCAAGTGGAATAGGCGGGTGACCACCAATATCCACCTGGATCAAAGGGGCATCCCTCAATGCCTTGCTAAAAAATGCAATAGGCTGCTCTTGTCCTTGTGGATTTTTCTGTAAAAGGACAGTAGCTATCATATGCTCCGATGCAAATGAAAAGATATAAAAATATTTTGAAAAACCAGGACTTATTAGAACCGATGTTTTGGTTAATGCTTGCTTCACCAGCTCAAAAGACTTCCTTGCTTCCAAGGTCCATTTTACCCCTTGCTCTTTTTTCAACATGTTTGTGATATTCCTAAGGAGCTTAGCCAAGTTGGGGATAAACCTTCTTAAAAAGTTAATCTTTCCGATGAAAGATTGCAACTCTTTGATGTTTCGAGGATGAGAGATTTGCAATATGGCCTCAATCCTCTTTGGATCTATCTTTATACCCTCTTCCGAGATAATGTGTCCAAGAAGTTTACCTTCTTGGAGACCAAATAGTGTCTTCTTAGGGTTTAAAGATATTCCAAACCTTCTGCATTTCTCGAAAACCTTTCTCAAATGTTCTAAGTGCTCTTCATCTGTTTTTGAAAACACAGTGACATCATCTAGATAGATAATGATGAAGTAGCCCAGCTCTTCCGAGAATGCTATGTCCATGGCTCTTTGAAAAGTTGCTACAACATTCATTAGACTGAAAGGCATTTTCACATACATGAAAGTGCCCCATGGTGTAGTAAAGGCTGTCTTTAATTGATCAGCAGGGTGAACTAAGATCTGATTGTACCCTGAATAGCCATCCAGCAAAGAAATTCTCTTAGAACCTACCACCCTTTGTAAAATATGATCCATCTTGGGCAAAGGGTAGTTGTCTTTTAACGAAGCTTTGTTTAGGTCTCTAAAGTCTATACAAAGCCTGATTTCTCTAGTTTTCTTCCTAACAAACACCAGATTAGATACCCATTCAGAATATCTAATAGGGACAATAATACCAACATCATTCATTTTCATGATCTCCTTCTGAACCAGCGGTAACAGAACATGGTTTATTCTGCGCAACTTCTGTTTGAATGGTTTTTGGTTCTCCTTGAGGGGAATTTTTTGTTGTATTATTTCAGTGTCATAGGATTTAAGATCTTCGTAACTCCAGGAAAAAACATCGGAAAACTCTTTAAACAGCTCAATATATTTAAGTTTAATGTGAGCTGGTAAAGTCTTAGACAGTTTAATCATCATAGGTTTAAGTTCACTGCCTATATTGCACTCTTCTACCTCAGCCTCTACAGGTTCTAGTTTTGGTTTATTTGCCACATCATCAAAATCGAACAACTCTTCTAAAGGAGCCAGACCTTTAGGCAAACTTTCATCTTTAGAATGCAAAGTTTCTAACTCCTCTGTTCCGGATTCTGCATTCATTTCTGTTTCGCTTCTAAGTTTGCTTGACAACAGATTTATATTATCAAGTTTGGGAGACGGTTCTTCGTCATCAAGAAAATTTTCTTCCTTGCAGTCTGTTTCATAGTCTGAGCCTGAACTATTTAGTTCGAAATCATTTTTGAATTGCATGAAGTCTTCTATTTGTTTTTCATTGTCAAAAACCTGCCAATATTTCTCATTATCAGGCACAACTGGTCTGAATTTTATCTGAGTTGTGCAGTCTTTGGTGTTATGTGGCGTCAAGCATGTTCTAGCTGCGTAGGCTAAGCTGTGGGCTGCAATGTTTTTCTTTCTTGGGAAAAAAATCAATTGGGACTCTTCAAAAGTTTCCAAAAGGTCCACGACATCGTTCTGGTAGGCCCGAAGTCTGGGATGATGAGCATTATACTCCCCATTGACTTGCCTAATGATTAAATCTGAATCCCCGTGAACTTTAATTCTTTTGGCTCCTATCTTTTTTAACAAACGTAAGCCTAAAAGTAGGGACTCATATTCTGCTATGTTATTGGAACACTGAAAGTTTAGTTTACAGGAAATGTTTTCTATGTGATTGTTTTCAGTATTAGTAATCCAAACACCTGCGCCTGCGTTAGTTTTAGTGCAGGATCCATCAAAAAACATACTCCATAGAGGACTGTTTTTGGTTTCGACCGTTCGGTTACCGTCCTCTTGAACTAACGTGTTCAACAGTTGTGGAATGTCAGCACTTAGTCTTATTTGTTTTGATTTACCAGAATTTGCGTTCATTTGAGGGTTGTTTTCTTTAGTGTCCAGGTTCAAAAGCGAAGGACGTATGACCTGTAACTCAAGACTCTTGTTTAGTTTGCTAACGTCTTCCAACACAGCAAACTGTTTTGTCATTTTTATGGTATTTACCTCCTCTTCTCTATCGGCCTTTAACTCCATCAAAGTTATTTGTTCATCTAATGTTTCTTCGTTAAAAAGGATAAATGAATCAAGGCCGGTATCTACAGAGTATAAAGGGGAGTTTTTCGGTCTGTCTTGACTCGTAACCATGTATTGCATATGAGACTCCCTGTAAAGTCTTCTATTCTGATTGAAAACAGGGATAGTCGCGTAGGTCATGTCCATTTGCATAGTCCCCTGTAACTTAGCTCCCCAAGACCTTGATAGTAACATTCCATACTTGGGGGGGACATTAGCCACAACAATATCCATAACAAGGCATTTGGCTGGAATCTGGGCTAAGTTAACACAAAGGTCTTTGATTAATCCTAAACACCGTACTCTGCTGGAATCAAAGGAGTACAGGTCTTTATATGGTCTGGTAATTTCTAAACCAAGGCTCTCTATCACAGCTTTAGGCATTAAATTATGAGAAGCCCCGGAATCATGCATAGTGTTGTGTAAAATTTTGTCATGAACGTTTAAACTTAAATAAAAGGGAGGAACATGTCCTTCTTGATATTTACCTTCAATCTTTGGACGAAAAATAAGCTCCGGCTGGTCATCATTAAGATTGACTGTATCCCCACTTTCCTCTATATTTAAAGCCTTCAAAATTTGGGTTCTATATACATGTTGGGCAGCTAACTCAGTCAAGGGAACATAGATTTTGATTTTGGAAATTTCTTGCTCCAGGATGAAAGGAATTTGGCTTTTAAAAGTGCTAGTTTCAGCCTTATTAGCTGTCACTTTATCAGCAATATCAGTTTGCTGATTTGTTTTATTTACACTTGACACAGTGGTTTTCACAGGAGTACTAGCTAAAGTGTTAGTACCACTAAGATCTGCACTCTGTTTTTAATTGTTTTGAGTGATTTTCCCTTTACCTTTATTAGAATTTACAGCTACTGTTTTGTCCTTCTATTTGACAACTTTAGGCTTGCTTATAGTGCTATTTTGTGAAGATTGGTCAGAGGTTTTGGTGTTGGGAGTTTGTTGACTAGTTTTTCTCCTAAGGTCATATTCTCTTCGAGACTCAATGATGAAATTTTCCATGTCTTGATAATAATTTCCATCATTATCTCTTTTTTCATCATAAGGTGTATATAGACCTTGTTTTTTATCATAATGAATCTCAAAATCATCATCCTCCACCCCGAACATGTTGATATCGTCTCCCTCTGTTATCTCATCCGTTTCCTCAACCTCACTCACATAGTTTTGATGAAAGGGAGGGGAGATCTGCTGATCATCTTCCCTGGGCCTGTTTGGAGGTTGGTTCCTTCTAAAATTTTGATTTTGGTTCTGGTTTCTATTTTGAGGAGCAGTTTGGTTTTGATTTTCTTGTGCTCTCTTAATTATGCTCATCTCTTTCATCATTTCTTCCATCATTTTCTCCATCTTTGAGTTTGAAGTAGAAGGTGTGTTTTCCTCTCTAAAATACACTCTCTTTTCATTTTTCATTCTTTCTCTTTTCTCCATTAAGTTGAATTCCACAGAAAGAGCACCTCTTTTCATATCTTCAAGAGCTGCAAAATCTCTTTCTCTCAGCTGATAGGTCATGTCAGAGTCAAACCCTTCAGGAAAATTGTTTAAAGCTGAGCCTTGTGGAGGTTTTAGTTCTGGGGAGAGTGCATTGTATACACTATTGAATCTAGTGCAGTAAGCTTGCACACTTTCCCCAGTGTTTCTATGGAGGTTCTTGTAATAAGAAAGGACTTGGAGTGGATTCTTATTTACTTCCCATTTTTTTAAGAATGTTTGATGGAAGCCTTGGAGATCATTAATACTATGGGGGGCTAAACCTTTAAACCATTTTCTTACTTCTCCCCTTAAGCTCTGAGAAAATAACCTAAGCTTGACAGAATCATCATCGATTTTATTTCTGTCAAAGTAGTCATTCATTTATCTACATGTTGTGATGCAGTTGTAGCATTGCTAGCATCATATAATGGAATTTTGGACTGGTAGTCCCGTGGAAGATTGAATAATGGTACAGGAAGGACTAGGGGAGCATACCATGCAGCCATGACAAGAGGTGGAGGTGGATTTACAAGAGGGACAGTGGGATGAGGTGTAGTGGTTTGAACAGTGGATGAAGGGTGAGTAGAAGTTGATGGACCAGGAATAGACTGCTGAGTTGATCTAGGATGAGAGACACCTAAATTGTGAAGGAAATGTAAATCAAGAGGTGTTGTTTCTCTATTACCAAGATTTTCACTTGCCTCAGGGGATGAAAGTGAAAATTATGAGTCTAGCTGAGTTATATCATCAAATGACCTAGTTCTAAATGGATTTACTAAGTTAGGTTGCGATTGTTGTAGAGCTGTAAGATTTTCGGGAACTGAATTAGCTCTCAAGGGTGATATGAAAACAGTTGATAATTTAATCCTAGGAGACTTCCAAAGGATGCTTTCTAGGTCATCAACTATCTCAGGTGGATCCGGGTCAGGATGGGCTCTAGTGTGAATCTTTCTAGAAGCCACTATGCTATGTTTTCTAGACCTAATAAACAAGAAAAGTTCAACTAGATATGACAATCTTTTAAAAGGTTAACTAGTCTGTTTGAAACTTAATCCTACAGTCCTCTAACTGAGTTTGAAAGATGTTATAATGATAAGGGTTCTTCCCAATGGAGTCTTAAGGCCTGTTAAGGATTGTGGAGTCGCCAAGTGGAAGTTTTTAGCTCCTAAGGAGGTAAAAGGTTTTTATGGTCCACCACCATGTTTATTGAGAAACAGTCTGAAATATTTTTAGGGTTTTCTAAGTTATTTTTCAGTTGTATGGTTTTTAAGAATATCCTAACTTTGTTTCAAAACTTAGCTACGGTTATGAGACAAAAAGAGTTTACTCTTATGGCTAAGCCAGCTGATCTTTCAAGGTTAGATAAAGTTTTAAGAGAATCCTAGGTCCTGCCTAGTTTGTCACTGATTCAAACAAGTTTTACCATGATTACCATTACTTGGTAGTGCTTGAAAAGGCTGCTTTTTACTCTCAAGGTTTTATGAAGTGTTTAAGGGAAATTCCTTCCTCAGCGGAGTCGCCAGAAATGTTAGGGATCTGTAATTTTAGCAGACTGGTGAGACTAAAACTGCAGAAACAACATCGTTTCAACCAACTTTGGGACTCTAGGATCTAGCCCTCCTGAATCCGGAGAGGGATCTCTCCAATAAGTGCAAAGTTGGATTTGTCTTTGAAGTTTGGGGTAATGATATTAGGCTAGTTATGAAGGCCAAGGGTTTTGTTTGTTTTTGGATGGTTGAGCATGAATACTGTTTTGAGGGGGAATGTCCTAAGTGCAAAGAGTTTCAAAGGTGAGAAGTTGCAAGTGGACAGAGCAACTAGGTTAAAAGATAGATATAACACTGGTTTTTAGTCCATTGGGCTATGGAGTCACAACAGGGCTTTAATTGAACAACAACATCAAGAGTGATGCAAGGGGAAAGTCATCTATGTCACAAGATCATTTAGATTGAAATGATGGGATGGAAACAATAAAGTGTTGGAGGGGTGGAAACTGATAATAATTTCACAAGGGATTTATAGTCAGTCCGAACAAGAAAAGCCTCTTAAGTAATTGTTTAAAACGAACCAAGTGCAGGGCTAACCATTGACTTCTTGGGCAATTTTGTATTAAAGCAGCTTAATTGACAAACAATCCAGTAATCCACATAATTACTTTCAGAAAGTATGAAAACACATAAGAGAAAACAAAGTGCAACTTAAGATCAGATAAAGTACTTTTAAACCTATTCTACTTTCAGCCAACACCAAGGGAAACTTTCAGAATCTACCTTTGGAGAATAGAAGCTAGAAACAGGGCAAACCATCACTTTCTAGTCTAACTTCAATAAGAAAATAAGGAAAATAACTTTCAAGAACAATGTTTAAATCAAACAGTAGGATGAGGGAACTCCAACATTCCTAACTGCCTAAACTCTACTAAATCATTCTTGAATAAAAAAATAAGAGGAAAACATTAAGATAAAGATTTTCAGTTAGAGAAGGGAACTGATAAACAACAAATCCTAACTCTGTAAACGCTGTTCTTTATCAGAGAATAGTGAACAATATGGCATACATAAAAGGAAAATAAAATAACAAAGAAAGGGGCACTTCACCAGTAATATAGACCAGGATCCCAAGAAACAACTGGTTATTGATGTCAAACCAGTTACAGTCTTCAAGTCCAGTGTTTCAGTTTAGCAATCATCTTCACTATTCAGCCTAACTTATCTATTACAAATAGAGCTTCAAGGGCCAGTGAATAATATTTACAATCAGAAGTTTCAGGCTCAATTACATAACAATGCTCAGTAACATGGTCAACCAACGGTTTCTCATCTTCTACTAAGGTATTTATAGAAGGATGAGGAGGTGAGAACTAAAAAGATCTCAAGGATCATCAATACAAATTAAATGACTTCTCGGCCCTTTGAGGGGCTCGATGGAGAATTGTACAGGTGGACTACTGTATTAATGTTTACAATTATGAATTTAAACTCGGTGGGAGCCTTATTTGACTTTGAGGCTCTGCGTGTTGTGTGGAGTAACTCTGCAGATATTTTAATCATTAATTTCTTTGCAGAAGAACTCTCTGGTTGTGCTTGAGACAAATATCTGATTTAAAACAATAACTTCGGCCTCTGTTTGAAAGGTTTGAGGCAACAGGTGGCTTTGTGGTAGCTGAGGAATCAATTTGCCTCAAATGCAGCAGTGGAGGTCTTTTCTGCCTGATATATCTTCTTGATTTTCTATTAATTCTGTTTTAATTTGGGGGATTAGGCTTTTGATATTCGATCTTAGCCGTAATCCCCAAATTTGTCTTCAATCTTCATTCTGCCGCGCTCTGTCTTCAACAACTGAAACTCTTTAACATCTTGTTTAAAAGATAGTGTCTTGTTAATGTGTAGAGTCGTGCTGGGCCTTTAAAGGTATCAATGCTCACAGAGCATCGAAAAACGATGAATAGAGCCTGGTGGACGGTCCTTTTTAGTAGCTCAAACGCGCAGGAAATGTCTTTCCCGGCCTTCGGCTTTCCTTCATTATTTCAATGGAACACCTGCAAAACACAAAGACAAATTAAGAAATCCTTAATTTTGGGTTAAACTGCTTCAGAAGGTGGGAGAGGAGTGTAGCCGTTGGATCTGGACACGTGGACGGTCCTGATCTAATCGGGAGATCGCAATCGGCGGGAGGAGAAAAAGGGCTGCGATGAAAATCCCCGATGCGATTGCGCGATCGGGAGGGCGGAGGTGATTAAGCGATGGCCATTGATCTAAGAGCGAGATAAATGGTGGAGAATGAATCGGGGGAATCGCAATCAGAGGTCGAGAATGAGGGGATGCGATGGATATAAACAATGCGATGGAGCTCAGGCCGTCGATCTATAGATTAGATCGACGATGGGTAATAAATCGGGGAGATGGCCGATCGGGGAAGAAAAACAAACATATGTGATTAAAATTTTTCGATGCGTTTGGAGACTCTGATGCGATGGAGCGCTGGCCGTTTGATCGGCTGTCGATCAACAGCAGAGATGAACCGGGGGAAAACCTTTATAATACATGAAAAAACAAAGGTTTTTTCGGCTTCGGGGTGGAAAATGTGCATAAAATGAATAGGCGCCTGACTGCAGGGCCTTTAATTATATGGAGGATAATATGCCCTGGGCGTATTTGAAACAAGGTCCAATCGCAATCGGAAATCGGAGACTGGTCTTTCGATTGACTCGTAAAAACATTTGCGATGCGATAAGCGTCTTGGGACCTTTAACTCTCGGTCCTGTGGAAAGTCATATGAAACAGAGGCGGGGGGAAAGCTTTAACATATAAGACCCAATCACATCAGAACTTTGGATGCGGGTCTTTCGATCAACCCATTGAAATTTCTCCGATTGCGATTGCGCGATCGGTCTTTTTAATCTACCCATTAAAGTATTTCAACATGTGACTTAAGTTTTTAAGTAAAAACTTTGGATAAGTGGGTTTTGGGTTTTTACAAAGAGAAAAGCGGATCGGGGAAGAAATTTTAGAAGGTTATTTAAGTGCCGGAGGCGGGCTTTATGGTTATATGGAAAATAATGTAATCGTGGGTTTTTAGATACAAAGGCTAATCGCAATCGGAGTTTTCGGAACATGGTTTAAGACTTGCGCACTTGTTTCTTTCCGATGCGATTAGCGCTCGGGGTCTTTAACACTTGGTTTTTCAAAGAAACATGAGACCTGGAGTTATATCAAAAGGGAGCCGATCGCATCGGAGTTTTTGTGTAACGAACTATACGTGTTCATTTGATTTACTCCGATGCCGATAAACGCCAATGGGACTAGTGCCTGGTTCCGGGGAAAGGGCATGTGGGGGAAATGGTTTAGGACTTAGCCCAAAGGGACTTAAGTCCATAGTAAAGACTTGCATTTTTTATGAATTTTTCATCGTTTTTCAATCAAATGGGGGTTACGAAATAGTTAAAAAGTGAGTTTTTAACTATGGAAAGGGGGATTTTTCATGAATGGAAGGAGAAAACTCATGAAAAGTAGAGGAATAATGTGGAGAAAAGGGGAAGCAAATGAAGGTTTGTTATGAGTGGGAGAAGGGGGAAAAATGATGGTCTTTCAGCAGTTTCTTACATGAAATCAACAAAATTAATGGGAATAGAAATGAGGATTTTGGACAGAGGCATGAGGCCTAAAAAAATTCTTCAAGAGCCAACAATTTTTAGTGATAAAATTTGTTCCTTGGAGGCTCAAAAAATTCTTAGCCACCTTTTGGTATAACAAATATTATAGGTGGCTAACACGTTCAACCAGGCTATGGTCCTTACGTTCAACCTTCTACGGGACAATGCCCCGGAACAAACATGGTGTGGAATCCGTCCCAATTTCAAAAGTTTATGTAACCTAATGTGCAGTTGTCTTCTCAAACTAGACAGCCTATGGTTTCTGGTCCAACCCAACAACCTGTTCAGTCTACTATTCAAATCCCTGCACCTAGTTCTGTTCAGTAGTCTGGGCCTAGTACACCTCAGACTCCACCTCAAATTGCTGCAACTGCTGCAACATCTGTTCAACCTATAACACCTATTTTTGGAGTATTTGTAGCTCTAAGTTCTTCTATCCCTGCATTTGTGCAAATCCCTCAAGTCTCTGTACCCCAGTCAGGACCTTCAGTTCAGACTTCGGTCCAGATACCTGTGGGACAAGCTGGTACAAGTACGATTGTCACAAGTCAACCGCAATTCACGTATAAACCGTACCAGGGACAACCTCAATTCAGTCCCGTTTCACAAAACCTAGCTTATCAGTATCAACTGTACCCTGGCTATACTTATCAACAGCCTCAACAACCCCAGTTTGGTTCATTAATCCTGGTTTCCCGGGAGGTTACACAATTCCTAATGTAAATCTGAATCCCAGTTATCCTGGGTATCCTCCTCCCGGAACTACTTTGGCTACTCAAGGTTTTCGCGACCCTAACCGTTAGTTACCATTTATTGCAACTTTGGATTTACCTAATTTGACACGCCTTACGAAAGATCCAATTTTATATTATCCGTACTGGCCGCCAATGCCGCATAAGTTGCGTAGTGATATACCAAAATTAGAGGGTAAGTCAGGAGAGGATCCATCAAATCACGTTATGACTTATCACCTATGGTGTGCGTCTAATTCAATAATTGATGATTCAATTCTTTTACGTCTTTTCCAAAGAACTCTTATTGGTGTTGTCGCCAAATGGTACATTGAGTTACCACGAGGCTCTTTTAATAATTTCAGTCAGTTAGCAACTGCCTTCTTGTCTCATTTTCAGTTGCCTGTCAGATACGAAAATGGCACAAAACTATCAAATTCACTAAAGCAATCCACGTCCACATATATTTCTGATCATATTCATGAATAGCGACGTAGAAGGCATTTGGTGAAAGTTTACATTTCGGATCAAATTTTGGCGGAATGGTTTGTTAAATCATTGTTACCCAAAATCACTGAAGATGTAGCTAAGGCTGGAGTTGTTACTGAGGAGCAAGTCATTGCTCAAGCTCAGTACCTTGACCTCGTCTATACGCAATCGGGTACTTTACATGAAAAAATCCCTGATCTTCCAAAACAAGGTCAAATAACTGCAGCTCCTTCAGGGTCTCATGCCGCTGATGGTATGATTGGTATATTTAATACTAAAAGCAAGAAGAAATCTTCGAAGAATTCTTCTCCTATTATAAATTTACCTGATTCCCCGAAAGGAGAGTCTTCCCCTGAAATTTCTGCCGACATTCATGTCGTAGAGACATCTACGTCTAAATCTAAATCCAGCGGTAAAAAGAGAGGGAAGAATAAAAACAAAAATAATTCAAAAGAGAAAACTGATAAAAATGAATCCAATGATTAAAAACGCAAGCCTTTCTATCCTTGTTACATTTGTGACGAGGATCATTTTATTAAAGAATGCCCACATCGAGCAGAGGTTTCGAAATTCGTTAAAGGTTCACAACAACCTGCTGTCTTGAAGGATCCTTTTCCCACTCAAGATAGTAAGATGATTGGTTCTACCTCGAATGCCTCAGAAGAACCTATTCTGATGATGTCTCATGTCAGGATTGCGATGTGATCACAACATTATGGTAGTAAGAATCCTGTTGATGGTAAAGAAGCAAAATCTTCTAGTGCAAACACATCAACTAAACCTCCTCCTATTTCTAGTCCGCTATAGATTGAGAAACCCAATCCAGAATTAGTAATCAAACCTCCTGCTAAAGGTGTTCTTCGTAGATCAGCTTTCAATCCACATGCGAGAGCTGCTCAGAATTACAACATTGTTGAGGACTTAGCTATTTCCTCTTCAGCAATGTCAGCTTTGGAAGTGCTGCAATCATGCCCAACACAACGTAAATTACTTTTTTCTGCCATAGGAGCTGTCGATATTCAGGATTCGAACCTAATAATCTTCGATTTAGAGAATAGTACACCTCGCCTACCTCACCAAATGGATTTCCAAATTCCAGTATTAGT
Organism: Pinus albicaulis; assembly: GCA_034641835.2. Lineage (NCBI taxonomy): Eukaryota > Viridiplantae > Streptophyta > Pinopsida > Pinales > Pinaceae > Pinus > Pinus albicaulis. Next base: position 805,367,295 of record CM076583.1, on the reverse strand, counting down.
AAAAAACATACCAATATTTCAGACTGTGATTGATGAGGGAGCTTCAACATGTATTATGTCGATCCAGTGTTGGAAATCGCTTGGTTCTCCTACACTCAATCAGTCGCTGAAAATTCTAAAGGATTTTGATGGCCGAGGTTTCCATCCTTTTGGTATTTTTCAGGATTTCCCCATAGGGGTCGAAGGTAAAACCGTAAATCTAGATATGGAAGTGGTTGATGCCCCTCTAGATTACAAATTTCTCCTAGGTCGTAGTTGGTCTTATGCTATGACTGCTATTGTTTCATCGGTCTTCCGGATTATCAAGTTTCCACATCAAGGAAAGATCATTATAATAGATCAGTTAACTTATTTTTCTTCTGATATAGCCTCTACAGAAACAATCCATCACGTCAGTAAAACGACTATCCCTTACAAGGATGTTGGAGTAGGTTTGATTAAAGATTCTGGTTTACTAGGAAATTTTTCCTTTCCTCATCCTAACGTATCACCTTCTATCGCAACTATTCATATGATTTAATCTAATACTATTATGTTTGATGATCCTTGGATCATACCATCCGACTCCGAGATAGATTCATTTGATGGCATGATGCCTTTGAGTCCATTTGAAATTGCATATCAGGCTGTATAGTCACTTTCCGATCCTTCTTCAACCGAAACTGATCCAATGAATGGGATCCATGAGGAATCACTTTCTATATCTAGTTAAACCACAATGACATTTCCCGATCTTGTTCATACTAATCAACAAATTCGTGAACTTTTGTCTGTTGACGATTTACTATGGGAAGATCTACATCACCAATCTTCATTTTTACTTGAGCTGGATCATTTTGAAGATGATTTTGCTTCTATTTTTACTGTTGAATATGTCAAAGAACTGTAGAATCCATTGCGAAATCCTGATTCTTAGTTAAATTTGGAAAATATCTCTCCAACGATTCCAATTTACATTTCAGTAAAGCCAGGAATAATTGAAAACATTCATATAGGTGCTTGCTGTACGGAAGATGAAATTCAAACTTATAAAGCCCTATTTCAAGAATTCCGTGACGTGTTTGCCTGGTCATAGAAGAAATGCCAGGAATCGATCCGTCAATTGTTGTACATGAAATCAAGACTTACCCGGATGCCAAACCTGTCCGTCAACGTTTATGTCAAATAAATCCAAGAAAAGCTACTGCTATCAAAGCCGAAGTTGAAAAATTACTTCGTGCAGGTTTCATTTATCCAATTCCTTTAACGGATTGGGTATCGAATATTGTTCCTGTTAATAAAAAATAAGGAATGATAAGAGTATGTATCGACTATAGGGATATTAATCAAGCTTGTCCTAAAGACAGTTATCCAACCCCCTATATCGATCAAATAATTGATGATTGTGCCGGCAATGAAATGTTCTCCTTTATGGATGGTTTTTCCGATTACAATCAAATAAACATACTCCCTGCTGATGAGCAAAAAAAAACTTTCATTTGTCCACGGGGGAAATTTGCTTATTGCAAACTACCTTTTGGATTAAAGAACGTTGGGGCAACTTTTCAAAGGGATATGTCTTATGCATTTCATGACATTAAGCACATTGTGCAGCCTTATCTCGATGATTTACCTGCTCATTCATCGCGTAGGGCCGACCATCTCAATCATTTACCATCTATTTTTATGAGATGCAGGCATTATCGAATTAGGCTGAATCCACACAAATGTGTTTTTTGTGTAGAATTGGGTCGCTTACTGGGATTTATTGTTTCAAAAAAAGGCATTCGCGTTGATCCGTTGAAGGTCGAAGCTATTGTTAATCTGCCTCCTCCTTCGACTTTGCGCCAACTCCAAAGTTTGCAGGGGAAAGAAAATTTTTTACGTCGGTTCATTCCTAACTACGCCGAGTCAACAAAGGGTTTTGCTAGGTTGTTAAAACAGAACGTTCCATTCTTTTGGGATGAGATCGCTAATCGATATTTTGATGCACTCAAACACGAGTTGACCCATGCACCGTTATTGCATCCTCCCAACTACAACTGGGATTATTTTTTGTACCTCGCCGCCTCTCATTCCACCATTGGGATGGTTTTAGTTTAGGAAGATGAATTAAACAATGAAAATGTGATTTACTATCTTAGTCGAAATCTGCATCCGACTGAGATCAAATACACGCATGTGGAGAAATTGGCCTTGGCAGTTGTTAAAGCTGTCCAAAGATTTCGACACTACATCTTATTACGCAAAACCACAGTAATTTCTGACTGTAACCCTATGATGTACATTTTAACCAAAAAATTGCTAGGGGGCAAGTATTCCAAATGGATAGTTATCTTGCAGGAATTTGACTTGGAATTTGAAAAATCCAAGGTAAAGAAATCTTTGGTTTTTACCGAACTGATGTGTGATTTCCCCTCTACTGATACTAAAACTGTGGCGAAGCAGCCCATTGCAGACGAATCTTTGTTTCTTATCAGTACACTTGATCCTTGGTATGGGGATATTATATTTTATCTCCAAACCCAATCTTTTCGGCCTGAAATTTCACGATCTCAGCGTCGGAAAATACGTTTCCAATCCCAACAATACAATATTATTGGTGATACACTCTATTGCCGTGGAGTGGATTCTATTTTCTAACGCTATCTTATTGATGAAGAAGCCGAGAAGGTTTTAAATGACTGTCATTCTGGAGCATGTGGCGGTTATATGTCTGGGTATGCCACAGCCCAAAAGATATTGCACGCTGGTTATTTCTGGCCGTCGTTATTTAAAGATTTTATTTATGCAATCCGGAAATGCCACAATTGTCAAGTCTTTGATCGTAAAATGCGTGCGCCACCCGCTCCTCTTCACCCTATAATTGCTGTCGGTCCTTTCGCAAAATGGGGTATTGAATTTATTACCTGCAACCCTCACTCGACTAGGGGGGGGCATGCATATATTATCCTAGTGGTAGATTATTTTACTAAGTGGGTTGAGGCGATGCCTACATTTTTGGCAGACGGCAAGATTGCTGCAACTTTCGTATTCAATCATATAATTGCTAGATTCGATGTTCCTCAAGCCATTATTACTGATCATGGAAGTCATTTTCGAAATATCATGATGACTGAACTGATAGATCAACTTGGCCTACGCCACGATAGTTCCACTCCATATTATCCGCAGGCTAATGGTTTGGTTGAAGCTATCAATAAAGTTTTAGTCACTATGATTAAATGAATTCTTGGTATTCATAATTTAAATTGGAATTCCATGTTATTTTCAGCACTTTGGGCATATTGGACCTCAGTAAAAACATCAACTGGTTTCACTCCCTTTCAACTGATTTATGGTTTGGAAGCTGTGTTGCTGATTGAATGCAAAATTCCGTCATTGAAATTAGCCATAGAATTACTCCCAGCTACGTCTGAAGAGGAGAAACTTTTTTTGTACTTGGCTCAGCTAGATGAGAATCGACGAAATGCTGCAATAGCAAACGAGGCTCATGTCAAATGAATAAAAGCTCAGTACGATAGAAGTGTTACCCCTTGTAATTTTTTAGAAGGAAACCTAGTCTTAGTGTACGATCAAGCCAACGATAAGCTAGGAGCTGGAAAATTTGTGCCCATGTGGCATGGTCCTTTCATTGTTAAGTGGAAGCTGGCAAAAGGGGCCTATGAGTTGATAGATTTCGATGGTGTCTCTTTAGATAAACCCAGAAATGGGCTTTATCTGAAGAGATATTATGCTTAAATTTGGTGTGGAGATTTTTTTGTTAGATTAGATTTCTTTACTGCTGGTGTGTCTTAGATTAGAAAAGAGTGCCTAGTTTAGAGTGTGTTTTTATCACTATTCCTACTTATCTGAGTTTTACTCTTGATATTGCAGATGTCGACGTCTCTTCAAACCTACATTGGTTTTTCTGATGGTGCTTGTCATAATACACGGAACATTTCTTCCGCAGCTTGGGTTATCTATTCACCCTTTGACGAGTTCGTATCCATGCATGGGGTAAGCCTCGGTCAAACAAAAAATAACATTGCAGAGTATAGTGCAGTGATTGAGTTATTATCTGAATCCATATCATTTGGAATTCGGAGTTTGATTGTTAGGTTGGATTCTGAACTTGTTGTATTACAGCTTAATAGGGTTTATTCCATTAGAAATCTAGTGTTATTACGATTATTTTTAAGAGTTCGTCTCTTGGAACGTGAATTTGATTACATTGAATATCAACATATTCCAAGACTTTTAAATACATTAGTAGATGCAGTTGCTTCTATTATGATAAATCGACATTTGCAATAATCAAAACAGGAAATTAAACAACATTCAATAACATGTACACATATAGCCGGTAATAGTGATATATCATAGTATAGAAGTATTTCAAAAAATATACATCGTCTTCGATCATAGGTTGGAAACACCTTATGATTGGCAAAAATGATAATAAAAAAGGTGAAAAATTTGAGTCTACGACACGATCATCCTATCACTAATGATGATCACGATAAGAGACCACTTCCCGGGCCACCCTACATAGGAACCTCCTAAAAGGTCCTGGGACACCAATCACATATCTCTGTAATTTGAGCAGAATATCATCTATGTCGGTCTCTGGAATGTCTAGAGTCAGTCGCTCTAGGTGATGCTCTAAATCAGACAGGATATCGGCTGATTGGCTTTTTGGGGCTGGTGCTGCGGCAGCTGGATGCCTCCTCTCATAAGGCTGGAGATGGGTTGGTCATCGTGGGCACACATCTGCATTTAAAACTTTTGATTATTAGTTTTGAGACGATTAAAATACAAATTTTTTTTAGAACTTAGATAATTGTTGAAAATGATTTTTACCTGATTCATCCCACTGTTCCCCTGCTGGGAGAGCCATCTCTCGGTCGCCGCAGAAATCTATCCCGGCGTATATAAAGTCCTCTATAACAAAAAGTTGGCATTCTAGCGAATGAAAATATGAAGGAGGAAATCGAACAATCTCAACGCCCTCAGCAGCATGACAGGCCATCAATGCAACCCAACGAACCATCCTAGGTTCTCGAGGTCAACCAGCATCAACAGGAATGTTCTGCGGAGCTAACAGGGGATCCTCTCTAGAGCAAAGGTGACTACAATGGATCCATATCCAAATTTGTTTAGTTTTCCGTTCTTTTCTCTGGTTAGTTGGCCTTTTACATTGGCCAACACAGCTTCGCACCAATTGAAAATGGTGCCTCGAAAACAATCTACAACAATGCGCATCTGGGAACCGGTAGCCACATGCAACGCTGCGCTCCCACACAGTCTGGTGACAGTAAATGCAATAAATTTAAGCTCGGGATGGATGATAGTTTTTATGTCAATACGTTTGTCCCGGGGGTTTGCCTGATCATCACAGAACTCTAGTTGAAGACTAGCGACAGACTGGCCACCTGGCCTAGTCCCAAACAGAGAAATTTGTTTGCCCCTCTTGGACAAACCAGTCAAAAAATAGATATCCTCCAGCTCAATTTCGAGCCGGTGGCCGCCAATAATGAAACACTAGTCTTGTATAGTCCATATGTTCACCATCCATGTCAAGAGGTCTACCTGTGCCCTCATGCCCTGAATGGCCCAGAATTTATACAAACCACATGCTCTTAATGCCTGCATTGTAGGAAAATTATTCATTGCGGCATCATCTACGTCTTCATGCTCGCGTTCTCTCCAAATAAGCATCTTGTATGTCCTACGATGCATAAAAAGACATATTAGAACAAGATTTTTTGAAAATTTTTAGGCGGGAATTGAGAAAATTTAGTTTGAAATTTCGTTGCGTGGGGTCCGCACCTGAAGTTCATACATAGTGCATAGATACACACGGGCACTATGGAACAGGTGTGGACCCAGGACTTTTTCCCATGTAGAAAAAAGTCGGGGTCCGTAGGGCAATTTTTTCAACATATTTTTGCTTAAAAAATTAAATCTAAAGGCTAAAAACAAAATATAAATAGATGAAATGAAACATAAGGAGGTCATGGATTACCTGGAGCTGACGGTTCTCGATTTCGCTGCATGGATTTTCTAGAATCTTTGCAGGAACGTTTTTACCCAAAGCTCTTACTTTTCACTCTGAACACAAATAGTAAAAATGAAGTTAGAAAAGTCCTTTTTATAAGTTTTTTCGAATAAATGAATTTTTAATTTGTTTATTTTTTACTTTGAAAAGGTTATTTTTGAAAGCATTTTTATTTATCTTAAACATGTATGTGTAATGTTTCGATTTTTTGTGCAGAAATTGGATTTTTCAAGAAAATTGATCGTTTTTCAACAAAGAGCATACTTTTATCACTTTTTCGGACTCTTTCAAAAAATTTACGAAAAAGTGAAAACTTGGAGTTCTCTTTTAAGCTCTTTTCAGACTCTTGAAAATTGAAAATATTGCCAAGCACTTGATTATTCGAACTCGTTAAAATAAATGAATGATCATCCCTTGTTGTGTAACCAGCTCCAAAAATAGAAGAAAAGAGATATCAACGCCTTAGAAATAAGCCACTTTGAGGGGGAAACCTCCAATACATTACATAAATGAACAATTCTTGGATGATACAATTTACAAAAGCTCCTTTCTATATATAGGAGTCCATGTGGCCATAATGTAATCCTAGTGGGCCACAATGTAATCCTAGCCGACCTAACAATAATAATTTAAGGGCACAATAATAACAAAATGGGAGTTACAAGGGTACAATAATAACAATAAGGGGGTTACACTAACAACAATAAGGGACTATACTAGTAATATAGGGACCTAACATGCCCCTCTCCTTCAAAAAAGTGTTGTCCTCAACGCTTGAGTAGCTCTGGGTGCTTCTGTATAAAATTCTCATCCTCCCATGTAGAATCTTCGGTGGGTAAGTTCTTCCACTTGATGAGATACTCTGAAATTGATCGATTCCGTAGTTGTCGAGTTCTTGTTTTCATGACCGCTTCAGGTTCCAATATGATTTTTCCTTCCTCATCAAGTTCTGGCAATATTGTTTGAACTGGAAGATTTTCACATATAACCTTCTTTAAGCATGAAACATGGAAAACTGGATGCACTCGCGAAGAAGCAGGAAGCTCCATTTTGTATGCCATAGTACCAATATTTTGCAACACCTTGTAAGGACCATAGTACTTTGGCGATAATTTATTATCCTTCTTAGCTTGCTTTAGGGACATCTATTTGTATGGTTGTAGCCGTAAAAATACCCAATCTCCTACATCAAAACTTCTCTCGTTGTGATGTTGATCTGCCTATTGTTTCATTCGATTTTGTGCCAAATTCAGGTTATCCTTTAAGAGTTGGAGAACTTCTTTTTGATGCTCGATGTGATCTTCCACTGCTTGAACCTTCGAATTTTCCCTTAAATATGATGTGATGGATGGTGGATGATATCCATAAAGTGCCATAAATGGGGTCATTTTTGCTGCGTTATGGAAGGAAGTGTTATACCACCATTCAGCGAGAGGTAACCACTTGACCCATTGTGTTTGTTTATCAGATACAAAACAACGAAGATATCCTTCCAAACATTTATTTAATATCTTAGTTTGACCATCAGATTGAGGATGATAAGATGAGCTATGAGCTAATTCAGTACCCAAACAAGAAAATAACTCCGTCCAAAAATTTCCAATATAAATGGGATCTATGTCGCTCACAATAACCCTTGGGATTCCATGTATCTTTTGAATTCTATCCATAAATGTAGTAGCAACTGTACTTGCTTTAAATAGATGAGATAATGCACAAAAGTGTGCATACTTGGTAAGTCTATCAACTACCACCATGATGACACTCTTTCCTTTGGACATAGGTAAACCTGTGATAAAATCCATTGAAATCTCCTCCCAACATTGACTTGGAATGGATAAAGGTTGTAGAAGTCCTAGGGTCTTAATTGTCTCAACTTTATTCTGCTGGAAAACCAAACATTCCGCCACAAAATTTTGAATATCAGATTTAAGGCCGTCCCAAAAAAATTCTTTCTTCACCCTGTGGTAAGTTTTTAAAAATCCTGAGTGTCCTCCTAAAGGGGAAGTGTGCAATTCCAGAAGAATATTTTGTTTTAGTTGGGAATTCTTACAAAGATATAAGCGATCTTTGTACCATAAGGAATCATTTTTCCAACTAAATGTATTAGATGTACTAGTATCTTGCTGCAACTTTTGAATGAGTGTCCATACATCTTTGTCCTTCTTCCATTCATCTCTTGCTTCGGTTATCCAATCTGGTTGGATAATAGAAATGGCACAAAGCAATGCTTCCACCTCTTCATTCTTTCTTGAGAGTGCATTTGCAACAACATTAAGCTTTCCTTTTTTGTAGATTATTTAAAAGTCATAACCCAACATCTTTGTGACCCATTTTTGCTGCTCTTCTGAAGATAGTCTTTGTTCCAAAAAGTGTTTAAGACTATCATGATCAGTTTTTACCTTGAAGTGTCTTCCCATTAGGTAAGTTCGCCATTTCTTTAGTGCATGCGGTATTGCTAACATTTCCTTCTCATAAATAGGTTTCTGTAAATACTTTCCTTTGATTGGACGACTTTCAAAAGCAATGGGTCTTCCTTCCTGCATTAAAACTGCACCAATTCCATTTTCTGAGGCATCACATTCCACAATAAAGGTTTTTGTGAAGTCTGGCGTAGCTAAGACTGGTGCTAGGCACATTGCCTCTTTAAGATGTTGAAAGGCCTTAGTTGCTTCAGGAGTCCATGAAAATGCATCTTTCTTCAATAATGTTGTTAGAGGTGCTGCTATTCTCCCATAATTCTTAACAAACTTGCGATAATACCCTGTTAACCCGAGAAATCCTCGCAACTTCTTTATGGTTGTGGGGACTTTCCATTCCTTAATGGCTTTAATTTTGTTGGGGTCTACTTTAACACCCTCGTGAGATACAATATGACCCAGATATTCCACCTATTGTACTCCAAAGAAACATTTGGATTTTTTTGCATATAATTGTTTCTCCTGCAATAGTTTGAGCACCCTGTCAACATGTTCAACATGATCCTTCCAAGACCTGCCGTAGATTAGTATATCATCAAAAAATACTAGCACAAATTTTCTAAGGAAGGGTTTGAAAATGGAATTCATCAACCCTTGAAATGTAGAAGGTGCATTGGTAAGGCCAAAAGGCATGACCAAAAATTCATAATGACCCTCATGAGTTCGAAATGTTTTTTTTGGAATATCTTCGATCTTCATTCTAATTTGATGATATCCTGAACGAAGATCCAACTTGGTAAAATAAATTGCTCCATGTAATTCATCCAATAATTCATCAATCACAGGAATGGGAAATTTATCTTTAATGGTGAGCTTATTAAGCTCCCTATAATTCGAACACATTCGCCATGATCCATCCTTCTTGTGTACCAATAATACAGGAGCAGAGAAAGAAATTTGACTAGGTTGAATTATACCCGCCTCTAACATTTCTGAAATCATACGTTCAATTTCGCTCTTTTGGACATAAGGATATCTATAAGGCCTGATGTTTGGAGGAATACTTCCTGGAATTAAATGAATAGCATGATCATGATCACGAATAGGTGGGAGTCCTTTGAGAGTTTCAAACACCTTGGAATGATTGTCCAAGACTTGTTGGAGATATGCATAAATAGATGATTTTGATGTTGGAACTTCTAGTGAGCATAATTGTGCAATTACGCCTCGTTTTTCTTTCTTTAAAAGCTTTGTTATGACATTAGAGCTTATTATCCTTCCAGGCTTCCCCGCAATACCCCGTAATTCGACTTCCTTTCCTTCTGAAAAAAATTTCAAGAAAAGTTCTTGAAAATTAAAAGCTACCGTCCCCAAATATTGTAACCATTGTACTCCTAGTACAACATCAGCACCTCCCATAGGAATGGCAAGCATTGGACTAGTCAATACATATTCCCCCATGGTTAGCTTGATATTATGGCATTTTCTGGAGCAATTTATAGTTCCTCCATTTGCAACCATCACTTGACATTCTGGTGCTGGGTATAGGAAACAATTTAATTCCTTGGCTACCTTACAATGAATAAAATTATGGGTGCTACCTGAATAAATCAACACTATTACCTTTTTCTTCTTGATATGTCCTTCTATCTTGAGAGTTTGAGGAGTGGTAATTCCTGCCAGCGCATTACACGATATGGTCAGATTCATTTCTTCCTCTTCTAGGGCTGGTTCCCGGTGTATATGCTCTTCTTGTTCATTTTCTTCTTCCTCTTCACAATCTATGTAAAATAATTTCTTCTTAGCACACTTATGACCGTTAGTGTATTTTCTATCACAACTGTAGCAAAGCCCTTTTGCTCCTTTTTCTTCCAATTGTTGTGGTGTCAACCTTGTAGGTTGTGGAAATCTAGGCGTAGCAACAATTCCTTCTTTATAGAATTGAGTGGTAGGCTTCCTTGTCGCCATTATTTTACATTCAACTTTTCTTGCCAACCTGAATGCCTTCTCCAATGAATCCGGTTCCAAAACGCGAACTTCATGTTGGATGTTATCCTTTAAAGTGCCTATGAAGAGATTGATCCTGTGTTCCTCTGGAATATCAGTTACCCTTATATTCAATTTTTGGAAGTCCTCAATGTGCTGCCCCACTAAACCCTTTTGTTTGAGATTTATCAATTGGGTAAAGAAGGTGTTGCTCTTTGTATCCTCATAATGTGCTATCATTTCCTCAGTAAAAATTGACCAAGTGACAATTTTTTTACGGGAGCAAAGCCATTGATACCATACAAATGTATTTTGTTCTAAATGTAAAGTTGCGATGCGTACCTTTTGTGTGTTTTGCACGTTATGGAGATCAAAATATTGCTCCATCTGTAGTATCCATGTTACAGGATCCTTTCCATCAAACTTCCTCATATCCATTTTTGGAATATGGTGGTTCTTCCCGCCAACATTAGAGTTTATGAAATCACGATTAACAATTATTTTGTTCTCATCATGAGGTTCTTCTACTATCTTTTCACCATTAGGAAACATTTCTTGTATCAACTTTGTCAAACCTTCGATGTCTGATTTTAGATCATTCTTCATATTTTCCATGTTGTCTTTGATGTCATCCATCTTAGCTTCCATGCCAGCTTCCATGCCATCCATCTTAGATTCCATGCCATCAATCTTAGCTTCCATGCCTTTCTTCAAACCGTTCATCTTCACTTCCATGCTTTTCTTCAAAACTTCCATTTCATTTTTTGTTGCTCTTTGCGAGAGTGAAATTTGTTGCACTTGCTCTTGTAATTTTGATAGATCATGTTGCAATTCTTCATCTTCATGAGTCATAGTAGAGCCTTCTGAAGGCTTAATGGGTGTTGAATTATTTTTACGGGGCATCTTTTAGAACCCAATACTGATATGTATTCTACAATATGCCCTTGGAATCAATTCAAATTGATTCTTCAAACAAGACTTATGCAATTCGGAAAAAAAAATACACACCTTTTTCTTGCTTTTGAGGAGCTCGATATTGAAATTGGATTATCTCTGTGATTGCAGCACTTCAATATTTGAATTTCGGGACCAACGTAGCCCTCTGAATTATATTTTGAGTGCCATAGGTTTGACCTGATTTGGATTCTCCAAGACAAAGTTGTGTCCAATCTCCCACAATGACCTAATTATGGACTAGTTCAGTAGAGCGAACTTGTACGACTTGCCACGTGTCACTGTTTCGTCCTTTGAATCTAAAATTGATAGCCAAGAAACTAAAATCCGTTTAATTGCGACCAATTTTTACGGTACTCCAATCAGATGCTTAGAGAGAGAGTTATGAAGATTTTCCCACGATCACCTCTTTGAGATGAAATTCAGGAGTCTGAAAAATCACTACCTTCCACAGATCATATCTCCGAAAATATTGCGAACCAAGCTCTGAAATTTTTTGAAGATTTTCCTTAGGATTTCAGCTTCACACCCTAAAAATTTCAGCTTCTGAAACTTCGTAGAAAAAAATTTATAGCGCAAATGCCACGATGACCTGTTTAGGAGCCTGAAAAAAGACCTAACTTCCACAGATCATATCTCCCAAAATGTTGCGAACCAAGTTATGAAATTTTTTGACGATGTTCTTCAAGATTTTGACTTCGCACCTTAACAATTTCAGCTTCTGAAACTTCGTAGAAAAAAATTTATAGCGAAAATTCCACGATGACCTGTTTGGAGAAGCAAAACCCTAGAATCCAAAGCTTTGAAACCAAATGTTGTGTAACCAACTCCAAAAATAGAAGAAAAGAGATATCAACGCCTTAGAAATAAGCCACTTTGAGGGGGAAGCCTCCAATACATTACATGAATGAACAATTCTTGGATGATACAATTTACAAAACCTCCTTTCTATATATAGGAGTCCATGGGGCCATAATGTAATCCTAGTGGGCCACAATGTAATCCTAGCCGACTTAAAAATAATAATTTAAGGGCACAATAATAAAAAAATGGGGGTTATAAGGGTACAATAATAAAAATAAGGGGGTTACACTAACAACAATAAGGGACTATACTAGTAATATAGGGACCTAACATCCCTTCAGGATAAGTTTACCCCTTTTACGAACTGAAATGGACTATTTACGAAAAAGGTATACATTGAATAATTACGGTCAATAGAGTTCTCTCCCGCATTATTTTATCTTTTTTCGGGCTCGAGAGACTAAATTTACGAAAAATTACCCCCATGGAGTCTTCTTAAGTTTTTTCTTCTGACTCCCTAAAATTGAAAAAACATCAAGTTTCTCCTATACTGGACTCGTTAAAATGTAATAGTAAAGGACCTGTTCAATTTTAAACAGGAACGAACCACTCTTTCTTAGGGTTCAAATCTTAAACTAAGTTGGACTCATCCAAAGGATGAGCTTATAAACAAGAAAATGTTATCCTCCTTAATCTTGTCAAAAATAAAGAGGTACTTGCCAGAAATGGTGGGGGAAAAGAGAGAAAAATGAACCTGTTTGTTGTATTTTGATTTTTCGAAAAGCCGTTAACCACTATTGAAAATGACACTTTTGTTCACCTGGGTTGGGAAAATCCTTTGCCTAACAGTTAATCAAACCATATTGAAAGTCTTCAGCTGGTTTCTAGGTATTATCTTTGGGTCAATTGTCACCAAGCCATCTGCAGTGTTATTATGTGTTCAAGAGGACAGTTCAAACAAACCATTCATCTGAAAAATATCTGTCATCCATTTTGACCATCCCTGAGTTAGTCTTTGCCAATATGTTTCTTCAAAACTTGATCTATTATTTCGTGTTGTGGGCTTTCCTACGACGGATCACTTCCTATCGACGACAACTCATTATCTAGGAAGTTGATCTAGAAATCGTCAGTACCTTGAAATATTCATGCCTCAATGGCAGGTTTCTCACCTTTGATGACAGGTTGCATCATTGAACTTCGATCGAATGATTCCGTGACATGTTCAACTTCAGCTCATTCATTCACATTCCATGGATTTTACTGAGTACTTTGAGAGCCATTGACATTACTAGTGGTTACTCTCACACTTGTTAACAATTTACATCATTGACTGGTAATCAAGTGGTTTCTACCATGTTCGACTTCAACACATTCATTCACATGGATATAATCGTACTAGTTCGAGAAGCAGAAATCAAGACCCTGGATCTAGTTTCTACCATCCAGGCTGCGAGGAATTTTGTTATCATTTATACAGTGGAATATTCATAAACAGATGGCTGCGTCCATACTGTGTCTACACATGTCTATATTTTTGATGTATTCAAAATTGTTCCTGTATCAGAACAGTTTAAAATTAGTTTCTAATTAGTTTTATCTGAGTATGGGAATGCCTATCTCAGCGATGATATGTACACATATATATTTTGCATTGAATGTTTTTACAGGTTCCGACTGGGGTGTCCATAGGATGATCCTTGAAATGATAAAGTACTGCACTCTTCATATATGACAGACTTCAACTTCATCTATTCCAGAATTTGCACTTTAGGGGGAAATCTGTTGCACTAATAATTGTCATCTTAAAATTTTGCTATGTGTATGAGCTCATTATCACTCATACTTCCTCCTTTGCAAGTCTAACATATCAGTTCTTCATATCAAGCCTTGAGAATAAGAGAAAAATTCTTAAAAATCTCCTTAACTATGGTATCGCACTTTCTCTATATCTTGCCTGCGGTCTCACACCTAATGTTCATGACTCCTGCGTACCTGAAAGCACTTTCTCTGTGTTATGGGTGCGGACCCCTGTAAAGATTAAAAAGGTGCAAGTAAACTCAAAAAATCTCACTTTCAGTAAATTCTAGAAGCCTCTAGAAAAAATCTTGCGGTGGCAGAACCGCTCTTTTGAGGTTCATGTATCCCTTACCTTATGGAGCTAACCCCTTGATGTGAGGAGCTTATCCCTTTGAAGGAGGATTCTATCCCTTCATATTTGAAACTAAAACCTCCTCTTTTCCACTATAAAAAGAGGCATTGGGTAGCCTCAAAGGGAGTTCAAGCTTTAGAATTATTTGAGGTTAAGTGCTGTTGGGATTCATACTCATTTAACTGAGATTTTTGTGAGGAGAGATCACATACTTCTATCTGTCTTAGTTGGAAAAGTGCAAGGCTTGTCAAAGTAGAGGAGATCCCTGCTTCGGACCCCGGGAAGCCCTGTTCAACATCAAGGCTAAAGTTGTAAGGTTTTCCTTCTTTCAAAGTTAATACAAATGAATTCATTTTTCTCAATAAGCTGTTAATTAACTGTTTATTTCATGGATTCCTTGATCACCATGATAAGCATGATTTATGATGTTTACTATACATGTGCTATTTAATGTTTTCTTTTTTTTGATTACAGGTTTACAAAGATAATTCCTTCAAGTGAACGAGGGACAACAACTTCGAACAAGCATTGGATCTACGGTAAGTCCTTAACACCTTTATAGTATTCTTTTGTAAATCGCACATGTTTAGAGAAAGATAGGTTTATTTGGCTGTTTGTTGCTAGATTACCTTTTGGTACTAGGGAGATCGATCTTGTCCGCAAGATTGATTAATCCGCCCAATAGTTTCTCCGGCATTTTGTGTAGCAACAAAATCCCATATTTGAGTGTATTGATTTTTGGAGGCCTGTATTGCCTTGCTTGAGTGATTTTTTCCTCATGATTTTTTACTTCTTTGCTACTGATATTCATAATAAGATGACTCTTTCATTGTCTCATGTTTTCTATGTTTATATTCACTGCTATTTCCAATTTTATGTTCCATATTGTTGCTTTTCCTATTTTGGAATATTATAGTGGTATCAGAGCATAATCTTGGCTCAGCCTGTGTATCACAATAGCTATGCCATCGGAATAAGGAGAGCCTCTCACAGAAAGAGAGAAGAGGTATCTTAACATAAATTGGAAATATGACTATACAAATAATAAATAAGATAAGGGAAAAACTCTCATATCAGGAGAGGAGGATGAGAAGGAGTTTCCCAAGCTTCTTCTTCAAACCATGCAGGATATTTTCCGAGAAATCAAGGAGATGAGGATGGAGAGACACAAATAATCCCCTATAGGGTTTCTACATGGAGAGAGCTCTGACATTTCACACCAACGGTATGATCAACCAGTGAAGCATCAAGTTTCCCAACACTCCACTATGCCTACATTCTTAGTAGTGGGAAATTGAGGACCCCAAGAACAAGAAACTCTTGAAGATTATTTCCTAGAGTATGAGTCTCAATATCAGAGATTCAAAGATAATCTAATATTTCAGGATTTTTTTCAGATCAAGGACAATAGGATACCTCGACATAACAATAGAAGTGGAGAATTCATACAGAAAAATGATCTACAATGGACCACGGGTAGAATATTTTTGCCTGCTTTTGATGGATCATCTAAGTGCACAACCAAGTCTTGGGTGGAGAAGCTAGACATCTACTTCCAGCTGAACCAAGCACTGGAGATGGAGTCCATCAAAATAGCAGCGCTGCTCCTTGAAGGTGAGGCACATGATTGGTGGTTTCATGGTCTTTCTACATTGGGGCATGCCAATGTGATTGCATATTCAAGGTTCACCTGGAGGTTAGTAGAGAGGTTTGATCGAAGAGACCTAGAGGCACCTTTTGATTGAGCTAACCAAGCTCAAGAAGTTAGGTAATCCAGATACCTATATTTCTAAGTTTCTAAAACTTTCTGTCATGGTTCCTGATTTATTTGCAGCTAGGAGGGTTTATATGTTCATTGATGGGCTAGCAAAGCCTCTGCATGGGTTGGTCAAATCTACTAAACCAGCTACTCTTCAAGATGCTGTTGAAAGGGAAAGAGATTTACAAGATGCCTTGCTAAGGGAAAAGGCTCCATTTCAGCCAAGGCCACCCTTCCAGTAAAAAGGGAAATATGTGAAGGTTCTCCCTTCAAAAGAGAACCAAAACAAATGACCTCTTAGTGATGATGTCTGAAGAGACTTGAGAAGAAGGAAGCTTTGCTTCACATGCCAAGAACCATGGGCACCAGGGCATCGGTGTGCAGCAGGGAAATCACACTATATAGAGGTATTATCTGATATCAAGGAGGAGGAAGAAGAGGAGCTAGAAGGGGGAAAGAAAGATGGGATAGCAGGAGAGGATCCACCACCACCAGGAGGAGGGAATGGGGCATTTGATCTAGTTGGAGGGCCATATTTTTGGGGAGTACCCAAGTATCTGACTTTGAGAGTCCGAGGTACCATTCAGGATCAGAGAGTATCAATGTTGATTGAAAGTGGGGTTACCCACAACTTTATTTATGCTCAGTTAGTGCAAAGGATAGAAATGCCCACTGATGATTTTGAGGGATTTTTAGTTTTGGTTCCAGGAGCTAGAACCATGCTGTGCATGAAGTATGCTCCGACATTATCTGTCACCATGGGAACATACACCTTGACTGATCACTTCTTTATGGTTGATATTCCTGACACTAATGTGATATTGGGTGTGTAGTGGTTGATTAATTTGGGGAAGGTCACCACAGATTGGGAGACCTTGCAGGTGGAGTGGGTTGATAAGAAGAGTGGTAAGCATCAGGTGATCAGGGGCATGCACACTTATCCCCCTCAGATAGCTTTTTCACACAAGATAGAACCTTATTTTCATAGTGGAAGAAAGGACAAAACAATCCACTTAGTTATTCAATTGACTTTGATCCATGATGGAGTATTATTTGGAGGCATTCCACCAGGAAGGCCCTCAGACCAGGATTTGGTTAGAGAGTTCTCACAACAAGCTGCACCACTTATAGATTCGGATGAGATGAGAACCTTGGGTGAAATTAGCACAACACAGAGAGTCTTTGGTAGGCTCAAGGAGGAGAGGGACATTATTCCGGTATCAGTATTACCAACTCTCACCAAGCATCTTGTGATGAGAGGAGATGTTTCAGGGATGGATGATGACACCATCATGGTGCAAGGGGGCTACTCCATGGCCTTTGAGAACCATAAGATACTTCCACATAGGGAGGAATATTCCATATATGGTAGAGGGCTGTTGGCACTCATGCATACATTGGCCAATCTCAGAAGGTTTTGGGTGGGTGATAGCTTCCAATTGAAGGCTAACCTCCATAAACTTCAATCCCTACTTGAGCAGGAGAAACTAAAAAGGAGGC
Organism: Pinus albicaulis; assembly: GCA_034641835.2. NCBI lineage: Eukaryota > Viridiplantae > Streptophyta > Pinopsida > Pinales > Pinaceae > Pinus > Pinus albicaulis. The sequence continues at coordinate 805,349,701 of CM076583.1, read as the reverse complement.
AACAGAGGTAGGATAGCAGTATTCCGGCATATGAATTTGGCATTAAGCATGTCAAAGAGGAGGGCAGTAAAATGACAAGTGCTTTTCCACAAATACCAACAACGCTTTCATTGTTGGGTATAAATCCTTATTGAAAATCCCAGCTGTTAGTGGAAGATTCCAAGGATCACTTCACATGTGAAGTGCTTGATGGACAGGTGATAGATTAGAGGTATACAGTGGTGGATGGAGTCATCTATTATTAGAATATGATCTTCTTGGCTAGAGACTCTAAGCTCAAGAAGAATATTCTACATGCACCACATGAAGCACTCCTTTCCTATCACACAGATTTCAGGGGGCATATCAAACCATTATGGAGGGATTCTCTTGGGAGGGTCTCAAAGAGGATGTGCACTAGAATATTAGGAAGTTTATGGTTTGTTTGAAGATTGAGGAGGAAAAAAAACCACCTTGCAGGGTTGTCATATCCACTCCCCTTTCCGATAGAGATGTGGGAAAACTCAACTATGAACCTCTTCACCAGCTTGCCAAAGGTACATGGTAAGGATGGTGTTTTTGTGCATAATGATCAACTAACCAAGTATTTGAATTCCTTTTCAATTCATTTAAAGTACATTTCTCCGCAAAATGGCAATTCTTTCTTTAGACTTCATGGTCTACTTGGGGCCACCATCAGTGATGGGAATGGTCACTCCCTAGGAGGTTTTGGGGAATTGATAACTTATTCAGGGTGTGCTCAGTTGACACCAAATTCCCTCTATTACTTCCAGGCATGTGAGAGGATAGTGACAGCAAGCAAGTGGTTGGAAACCCACTTATCACATCATGTTTTGAGGCAACAAGGAGCAGAATTGCACTGGTTCCCCTTGAGGGACCCTTTTCATCCCTCGGTATTTGATATGGAAGTCAGTGTATCTTTAATTTTGATCCCATATGTTGATGATGTTTTTATAATTATTGTTGGCATGGTTGGAGGAAAGGCACATGGTTTGGGGCTGTTCATTAGGAGTGAGATCTCTAACACTTCTTATGGCCCATGCTTCAATGAGAACATTAGACAGTATCTGGTTGCGACCATAGATCTCTTACTTCCTTATGATGTGATCCATTTGGCTAACTTGAACACTTGGGAGGAGCAGCTAAGGGTTAGATTGATTGGAGGACACCTGGATCAGTGGGGGAGCTTATCATATGTGGGTGCCACCAGGGAAGGAGGAGAAGTTTTGCAGCATTCACCCTTACAGTTGCTTGAGGACAAGCAACATTTGGGAGGGGAGGACTGTAATTAATATTCCCTATTAGCTTTCAGCTAATTGGAATATTAAAATTTTCTTTTATCATTTAAATAGATGAATAAGAGGGCAGGGAGACCCATAAATATCCTTAGTAGGAATAAAACCACTTCTAATGTGGATAAGGATCATCATATTAGCTGGATAAAGCACCTTCATGTGTGAATAGAGGTTGAAGCATGTGGATGGAGTCAAGTTTGACCAAATCAATAGCGCTGGTATGGAGGGAGTGGATAGTTAATGAGGGACATTGCAGTGTTAGTGGGAGGAAGTATACATGAGAGTAGTGACTTTAATGTGTGGGGCCCAAGGTGAGGAAGCTTACAAAGCATATAAGGAAGGGAATGGCAGCCATAGAGGGAATTATGATTATTTTTTATGTCTTGGTATTTTTTGACTTCTTGCATGCTTCAGCTGTCTAACAGAGTCTACTGTGCTATTTAGCACAAGGGTGTTCCAAGTGTGAATCCCAGCCTCATCCTCAGGGGAATTCGAGTGCCGAATGAGGAGAGGTTTATTGAGCTGCATTTCCACCATCCGACATTAGGCCAAGCTTCAACCATTATCCACAATGCAGTCTCCTCCAAGGTTGTGTTGTTTTGCAGGGCAGAGGCAGTGGAGGATTGATAGGGTCAGTTTATGAGCTTGTTTTCCAGTGGAGGGAGCAACCTTTCACCTGGGAGGTTAGCAAGGAGAATCCTTGAGCATAATTGTGTCTTTTGGCATCAAGCCAAGCTACTTCCATCACCTACAACGTAGTTTCCCTCATAAAATGCGTTATTTTATTGAGCAGTTGCAGTGGAGGGCTTATTGCCCAATTTGGTGAGTTAGATTTCCTGTGAGGGGAGAAACACTTCATTCGGGAGATCCAGTTGGAGGAGTTCCATCCATTTATACATCATGTCAGCTAGTTCCTATCAGTTATCCAGTAACAGAGCTTATTCAGCCCGAGGGCTGCATTTCACCATTTTTTTATTTTGAGTATTTCTGGAAACCCTTTCTGGGTTATCTTGGAAATGTGCTTGGGATCCTAGATCTATATTCCCGACACTTTGAGCTATTTATCGGTAGATTTATGTTGTTACATTTTCCAGCTGTAGTTGTATTCACTAGGACTGCGCTGTCTTGTCTCTCTGGTATTTTGTGTAGCATCAACATCCCATATTTGAGTGTATTGATCTTTAGAGGCTTGTCTTGCCTTCCTTGAGTGATTTATTCCTCAAGATTTTGTACTTGTATGCTGCTGATATTCATAATAAGATGGCTATTTCATTGTCTCATGTTTGATGTGTTAATATTCACTTTTATTTATAGTTTTATGTTCCATATTGCTGCTTTTCCTATTTTGGAATATTACATCATGGTACACCTCTGAATTTCTCATCCACATTTAGAACTAGATTGAGGTCACGTCCAAGAATTACATTTATGTTTTGGGAATTATTTAGTGTCTCTTTAACAGTGTTCCAACATATTTGTTTCTCTCTATAATGATTTGGTGCGTATATGTTGACCACACAATATTTCTCATTGGTGGCTATATTTTTTAAGTCTGTTCTTATCCAGTGCTGTTTTTTTTTTGAAGTAACTCCCATTTTCCTTTTATCCATAGAGTTCAAATACCACTCAAGGCCCCTATAGCTTGTTGAGCTGTTCCTTCATAATTTTTTAATTTTTTGATCATAGTTTCTGATTCTTGAGGACTTGTTTCAGTCTCCTATAGCATTAGTATGTCTGGGGTTTCCATTGCTAATATATATTTTGCTGCATTTCATTGATGTCCCCAAACCATGACAATTCTAGGAGGCCACAATCGTCATTTATTTTTATTGGGCGGCTAAGGGACCTCTCCCTCTTTGGTGGTGTTGGTTTTTCTCCTTATATTCCTAGTTTTTTTTGGTGTTCAAGGGAGAGTAAAGAATATTTTGACTTGTTCCTTATCAAGATTTGATCAACGGAGGGGGGAGGTGGGCTGAGAGGGACATTGGGGGAAGATGGGGTGAGGAGAGGAGGGACATTGTGGTGGGGGTAGGGGGGGGGGAGAGGTAATAATGGGAGGGTCATCAAGAGGACCAAAAGGGTTGGAGTTAGTGAGGGTGGAGGAAGATAGAGGAGGGTTGAGAGGAAGAAGAGAGTTGGGAGAAGGGCCAGATTGGGAGGGACCCTGAGGTTGGGTAGTGGGGGGGGGGGTGTTGTTTGTTTGCTGTTTTTTTCTTTTTTACTTGTTCCTATTTAGTTTCTTGAGCTTCTACTTCTTCATTTTCTTGTTTTTTTGGGCACCTATTTGCAAAATTATTGTATTCATGACATACCTTACATTTAAACTATATCTGCTTGTAGTCCAACTGCTATATGTGCACCAATTTTTCTACTTTGACCTTCACTACCTCTGGTAAGCCTTTCCCTAGGTCAACTTTGACACATATCCTCAAAGAGGGTTGCATATTCTCCTTTTTCTCACCTCAGTCAATGTAATTTCCCATAACATTCCCTATTGCCTTGACTGGTTCATCACCCCAGCTGTGGAGGGGGAGGTGAGGAAGTCTGGCCCAAATGGGGAATGCGCTTGGCACATCCATTTGTGGGTCAAAGTCTGGCATCCATCTGTTAAGATAGAGGCCTCACATGTCCATGAAGTATGGACCATTTCTAAATATTAGGTCTTTGTATTCCCTTGTTTCAAAGTGGAAGGTGTAATACCCTCTTCCACAAAATCTGATGGATGTTTTCCTATTTGTTGAAGAGGACCAGTTCCTTTCAACCCACTTATGAACCAAGGGAGGAGATGGCCAGAGTCCAGTGAACTGGCCAACCAAGCCACGTTTAGAAAGGGGCAAAGCTTCTCTGCGAGGGAGTGATGGAGGAAGAATGATCTCTAGAATTTCATCAAGTTTCTTCACAAATTTTGATACAAAGGGTATGGTTCTTGGGGGACCAATGGAGGAGATCAAGGATGCAAAAGCATCTGCATTTTCATCATGAGAAAGGTTCGATGATTTAGGAGGAGGTTCCTCATTTGACGGAGGGTCCGATGGTTCCATGATGGTAGCAAGAGGCCGCACCAATCGAGCTCTAGCAGAGGGAGTTGAGGAACACAAACCCTCATGGTGCGCACATAGAAGGGAGTTCAGATTGCCTCAGTTGTGAAAAAAAAGTGTAATCATATAAGAGTTATGTCATGTGATTAAATAATTATTTAATGCGAAGACATTTTAAATTTGTATTTTGAACATTTATAGGTTTACTATTTTTAACAGTTAAGCCTTGCCCCAACCAGGTTCCCAAGCTATTATAGAATCATCCTATCCTTCCTAATCTCTTCTGCTCCCATCCTATCCGTCCTTTACTAGAATATGCCATAACATCAGCTATACTGATCTAACAATTCATAAACCTCAAGGGTTACAACATCGATTGTATCGACCTAATATCCCAGTAGGCATTTGGAAGTCATCATCACACATCTAGGGGAGAGTGACTCGCACAATCCTCCCATGACCACAAGTTTTTGAAGGATAAATGGTGGGCAACACCTCCACCCCTCTTAGTATGGCCAAGGTCAACACCCTATCATGGAGTCTCCTTGAGCCTCAATTTTTCTTGGAGTTTTTTCATCATGTGGGTCGGTTTGGTAATGATACTATCTTCAACGTAAACACATTTCCACACATTATAACATATGCATCAATATACTCAAAATTAATTATATTCAGATAACAATTTCTATGCATTCCCAATATGTTGCTATCTATAATATTTATCTTTGATTCCATGTAACATACTTGGCTATGTTTGGAAAATATATATGTAAGTTTGTTTTTACATTAAATAGTTAAGTGTATTCATTCTTTTATTTCCATCTCATCATTCATGTTGACATGTAAAGTAAAATTATAAAAATCACATCGATAATATAATTCATAATTCTGATCAATATCATGTACCAACAATGTTAAACAAATAACATAGTTCATATTGGTATCCATGTACCGTCAATGTTAAGCAAATAATTAAAAAACACATTCTTACGGGTAACAATTCAAAATCATAGTCTTAAGTATCCAACCAAAATAAATTAAAGCTATAAAAAATAAGATTTCAAATGCTTCAAAATCAAAACAAGTTAGGGTATCTCTGGTACATGGTCTCTTTTTTTTCCCAGGTAGCCGATCCAAGGCTATACTTTTTCCACTGGACTTTAAATTGGTTTACTAGGTGATTCTTGAGCTTTCAAACCCTACGTTTCAGTATACATAATGGTTTGAATGAAATGGTTCCCTCATCCTATACTTGAAAATCCTTCCATTGAAGGTTATGAGATTTGTCAGCTATATAATGTGTTAACACATATACATGAAAAACATTATGAACTTTATGCAAGTGGGGTGGCAGTGCAAGATGATAGGCGACAGGTCCAACTTTTTCTAGAACTTTGAATGGCCCAATAAACTGGGGTGAAAAATTTGTTCCGTTTCCATATCGGATATTTATTTTGTTTGGTTTGATGCAGATTAAAACTTGATTCCCTACTTCATAATTCCTATATGTCTTGTGAGCATCAACATAACTCTTTTGTCTATCTTGTGCCTCCTTTAACCGTCGTCTAATTTATTTTATCCGTTATTCCACATCTTGAATTAATTTTTCCCCCACTATCACTCGACCTTCTAACCTATCCCAAATTAATGGAGTTCAACAAGGTCTAACGTATAATGCTTCAAATGGAGGTATTCCAATTGAACTATCGTAACTGTTATTGTATGCAAATTTAACCAAGGGTAAGTAATTTTACCAATGTGTTTGTTGATCCATAACGTACATTATTAGCATATTTTCTAGTACTTGGTTCACCCTTTCTATTTTTATTATTCTTAGGATGGTAAGTAGTAATAAAATTTAGTTATTTCCTAAGGCTGAATGCATACAAGTCCAGAGCCTTGAAGTGAATCTTGAATCCCTATCCGATATGATTTTCTTAGGAACTCCATGAAATATAATGATTTCATTTATAAATACAACAAAACTTCTCCACATTTTTGTATGAGTCCATAATGGTTTGTGTATGCGTAATAAGTTTTTTAGGTCCCTATAATAATAGTGTAGTCCCTTATTGTTATTATTGTGCCCATGTAGTCCCCATATTGTTATTATTGTGCCCCATATAATCCCACTATTGTTATTTTTGTGCCCTTACATTATTATTGTTAAGTCGGGTCAGAAAGTAGATTCAAAGGGCTACAACAGGACCGAATTTCAGACCTTGGAGATCCGAAATTACAAAGTTACAACTATTTCAAGATCGAGCTCCTAAAAGCAATAAAAGTGTGTATATATATATATTTTTAAATTGCATAAATTTTGTTTGAAAAATCAGTTTGAAGTGATTCTAAAGGCCTATTGAAGCATATATATCAGTATTGAGTTATAAAACTCCTCCAAAATAAAGAGGAAGAGGAAGAATTGCAACATGATGCATGAAGAGGAAGAATTGCAACATGATATCTCAAAATTACGGGACCAAGCACAACAAATTTCACTCTCACAAAGAACAACCAAAGATGAAATAAAAGGCGACATGAATAGTTTGAAATCATAAATGGAAGGTTTGAAGGATGACATGAAAGCTAATATGGATGTTATAGAAGCAAAAATGAAAGGAAACATGGAAGATTTGAAGAATGGTTTAAAAGCAAATTTGACAAAGTTGCTACAAGAAATGCTTCCTAATGGCGAAAAGGTATTAGATGAAACTCATGATGAGAAAAAAAAGAAATTTAATCATGATTTCATAGACTCTAATGTTGTATTTATTACCCACGATATTCCAAAGGTGGTTATGAGGAAGTTTTAAGACAAGGATATGGTAACATGGATACTAGATATAGAGAAATATTTTGATCTCTATAATGTGCGACACACACAAAAGGTACACATTGCAACTTTGTATTTAGAACCCAATCAATTTTCATGGTATCGATGGCTTTGTTCTCGTAAATCACTTGTCACTTGGTCAATTTTTATGGAGGAAATGATAACACATTATGAGGATATAAATAGCAACAACTTCTTTAGCCAATTGATAAATCTCAAACAAAAGGGATCAATGGCAGAGCACATTGAGGACTTCCAAAAATTGAATGTAAGGGTAAATGATATTCCAGAATAGCATATGATTGATTTCTTCATAGGGAATTTAAAGGATAACATCCAACATGAGTTTCACCTTTGGGAACCTGATTCATTGGAGAAGGAATTTAGGTAGGCAAGAAAAATTGAAAGAAAAATTATGGAAACAAGGAAGCCTACCACTCAGAACTATAAATATGGAAGTGTTACCGCTTCTATACTTCCACAACCTACAAGGTTGACACCACAACAATTGGAAGAAAAAAGGGAAAAAGGGATTTGATACAGTTGTGATAGAAAATACACTAAAGGTTATAGGTGTGCTAAGGAAAATTATTTTACATGGTTTGTGAAGAGGAGGAAGAAAATGAACAAGAAACTTCAAAAGAAGAGGATATACACTAGGATTCAACCCTATATAAAGAAGAAATGAATCCTACCATATCTTCTAATGAATTAGCAAGAATTATCACTCATAAAACCCTCAAGATAGAAGAACATATCAAGAAGAAAAAGGTAATAATGTAGATTGATTCACAGATTGATACAGGGAGTAACCATAATTTTATTCATTGTAAGGTAGCCAAGGAATTGAATTGCTTCCTATACACAACACTATAGTGTCAAGTGATGGTTGAAAATAAAGGAACTATAAATTGCTATGAAAAGTTCCATAATATCAAGCTAACCATGGGGGCATATGTATTGAATAGTCCAATGTTATCCATTCCAATGGGTGGTGCTCATGTTGTATTAGGATTCCAATGGTTACAATCTTTGGGTATGGTAGCTTTTAATTTTCAAGAACTTTTCTTGATTTTTTTTTGGTAAGGAAAGGAATTTGAATTAAGGGGTATTGCAGGGAAACTGAGAAAGATAATTAGCTTTAATGGCATGAAAAAGCTTCTAAAGAAAGAAAAATGTGGCATAATTGCACAATTATGCTCACTACAGGTTCAAACATTGAAATAATCTATTTCTCCAGATCTCCAAAAAATTTTGTACAATCATTCCAAGGTATTTGAGACTCCCAAAGGCCTCCCACCTATTCGTGATCATGATCACGCTATTCATTTGATTCTAGGAAGTGTTCCTCCCAACATTAGGCCTTACAAATATCCCTATTCCCAAAAGAGTGAAATTGAATGTATGGTTGTAGAAATGATAGAGGCTTGTATAATTCAACCTAGTCAAAATTATTTTTCGGCTCTATTAGTGTTGGTGTACAATAAGGATGGATCATGGTGCATGTTTCAAAATTATAGGGAGCTCAACAAGCTCACTATTAAAGATAAATTTCCCATTCCCGTCATTGATGAATTATTGGATGAATTACATGGAGAAATTTACTTCACCAAGTTGGATCTTCATTCACGATATCATAAAATTAGAATGAAGAGTGAATAAATTTTGAAAATAACATTTAGAACTCATGAGGGTCATTTTGAATTTTTGGTAATGCATTTTGGCATTACCAATGCACCTTCTATGTTTCAAGGTTTGATTAATTACATTTTCAAACCCTTCCTTAGAAAAATTGTGTTAGTATTTTTTGATGATATACTAATCTACAACAAGTCTTGGAAGGATCATGTTCAACATGTTGACAAAGTACTTAAATTATTGGAGGAGAAACAATTATATGCAAAAAACTCCATATGTTTATTTGGAGTACAAGAGGTGGAATATCTAGGTCATATTGTATCTCATGAGGGTGTTAAGGTAGACCCTAACAAAATTAAACCCATTAAGGAATGGAAAATCCCCACAACCATAAAGCATCTGTGAGGATTTCTCATGCTGAAAAGGTATTATCACAAGTTTTTAAAGAATTATGGGAGAATAGGAGAAACTCTAAAAACATTACTGAAAAAAGATGCATTTTCTTAGACTCTAGAAGCAACTAAGGCCTTTGAACATCTTAAAGAGGCAATGTGTCAAGCATTGGTCTTAGCTATGCCAAACTTCACAAAAACATTTATTGTGGAATGTGATGCCTTAGGAAATGGAATTGGTGTTGTTTTAATGCAAGGAGGAACACCCATTGCTTTTGAAAGTCGTCCAATTTTATGCAACCAACTCACAAAATAGAAGAAAAGATAGATGAACGATTTAAAAACTATCCACTTTAAGGGGGAAACTTGCTTTACATTACATAAATGAATAATTATTGGATGATTAAAATGAAAAAACCTAATTTCTATATATAGGAGTCTAAGGGGTCACAATACAATCAGAGCCGACATAACAATGATAATGTAACAACACACCAATAACAACAATGGGCTTCTATGGGGCACAATAATAACAATATGGGGAATACATGGGCACAACAATAACAATAAGGGGGCTACAATAATAATAAAAATAAGGGGATACACTAGTATTATAGGGACCTAGCATGCCCCTCTCCTTCAAAAGCGTGTTGTCCTCAACGCTTGAGTAGTTCTAGATGCTTCACGGTATAAAATTCTCATCCTCCCATGTCAAATCTTCAACAGGTAAGTTCTTCCGCTTGATAAGATACTTTGAAATTGATAGATTTTTTAACTGTCGAGTTCTTATTTCCATGACTACTTCAGTTTCCAATATGATTTTTCCTTCCTCGTCAAGTTCTGGGAATATTGTTTGAACTGGAAACTTATCACCGATAACCTTCTTTAAGCATGAAACATGGAAAAGTGGTTGCACTCAGGAAGATGCAGGAAACTCCAATTTGTATTCCATAGACAAATATTTTGCAACACCTTGTAAGGACCATAGTAATTTGGTGATAATTTATTATCCTTCATAGCTTGATTCAAATACACTTTTTGTATGGTTGTAGCTATAAAAATACCTAGTGGCATACATCAAAACTTCTTTCGCTGCGATGTTGATTTGCTTGTTGTTTCATTCGATTCTATGCCAAAGTGAGGTTATCCTTTAAGAGTTGGAGAACTTGTTCTTGATGCTTGATGTGATCTTCCACTGCTTGAACGTTAGAATTTTCTCTTAAATATGATGTGATGGAAGGTGTATGATATCCATAAAGTGCCATAAATGGACTCATTTTTGCTGCAGTTTGGAAGAAAGTGTTATACCACTATTCAGCTAGAGGTAACCACTTGAACCATTGTGTTTTTTTTATTAGATAAAAAGCAATGAAGATATCCTTCCAAACATTTATTCACTATCTTAGTTTTCCCATCAGATTGAGGATAATAAGATAAGTTATGAGCTATTTGAGTACCCAGACAAGAAAATAATTCCGTCTAAAAATTTCCTGTAAAAATAGGATCTTTGTCGCTTACAATAGTATTTGGGTTTCTATGTAGTTTTGAATTGTTTCCATAAATGCGGTAGCAACTGTGCTGGATTTAAATGGATGATATAATGCACAAAAGTGTGCATACTTGGTAATTTTATCAACTGTCACCATGATGACATTTTTTCATTTGGACTTGGGTAAAACTATGATAAAATCCATTGAAACCTCCTCCCAACGTTGAATTGGAATGGGTAAAGGTTGTAACAAACCCAAGGTCTTAATTGTCTCAACTTTATTTTGTTGGAAAACCAAACATTATGCCACAAAATTTTAAATATAATATTTAAGGCCACCCCAAAAAAAATCCTTCTTGACCCTGTGGTAAGTTTTTAAAAATCTTGAATGCCTTGCTAAGGGAGAGTTTTTCAATTCCAACATAATATTTTGTTTGAGTTGGGAATTCTTACAAAGATATAAGCGATATTTGTACCATAATGAATAATTTTTCCACCTAAATGTATCATATGTACTGGGATCTTGCTGCAACTTTTGAATGAGTGTCCACACTTCTTCATCATTCTTCCATTCATCCATTGCTTCGGTTATCCACATCTGGATAATAGAAATGGAACAAATAAATGCTTCCACATTGTCATCCTTTCTTGAGAGTGCATTTGCAACAATATTTTGCTTCCCTTTTTTGTAAATGATTTCAAAGTCATAACCTAACATATTTGTGACCCATTTTTACTGCTCTTCTAAAGATAATCTTTGTTCCAAAAATGATTTAAGACTATTATGATCTGTTTTTAACTTGAAGTGTCTTCCCATTAGGTAAGTTCACTATAGTATTGCCAACATTTCCTTCTCATAAATAGCCTTGTGTAAATACTTTCCTTTTATTGGACGACTTTCAAAAGTAATGGGTCTTCCTTCTTGCTTTAAAATGACACCAATTCCATTTCTTGAGGCATCACATTCCACAATAAAGGTTTTTGTGAAGTATGGGTAACTAAGATTGGTGCATAGCACATTTTATTTTTAAGATGTTCAAAGGCCTTAGTTGCTTCTAAAGTCCAAGAAAATGCATCTTTCTTGAGTAATGTAGTTAGAGGTGATGCTATTCTCCCATAATTCTTAACAAAATTGCGATAATACCCTGTCATCCTGAGAAATCCTCGCAGATGCTTTATGGTTGTGGGGATTTTCCATTCCTTAATGGATTTAATTTTGTTAGGGTGAACCTTAACACCGTCATGAGATACAATTTGACCCAGATATTCCACCTCCTGTACTCCAAAGAAACATTTGGATGTTTTTGCATATAATTGTTTCTCCTCCAATAGTTTAAGCACCCTATCAACATGTTGAAATGATCCTTCCAAGACTTGTTGTCGATTAGTATATCATCAAAAAATACTAACACAAATTTTATAAGGAAGGGTTTGAAAATGGAATTCATCAAACCTTGAAATGTAGAGGGTGCATTAGTAATGCTAAAAGGCATGACCAAAAATTCATAATGACCCTCATGAGTTCTAAAAGCTATTTTCGGAATGTTTTCAGTCTTCATTATAATTTGATGATATATTGAACTAAGATCCAACTCGGTGAAGTAATTTTCTCTATGTAATTCATCCAATAAGTCACCAATAATAGGAATGGGAAATTTATCTTTAATAGTGAGTTTGTTGAGCTCCCTATAATCCAGACACATGCGACATGATCTATCCTTCTTGTGCACCAATGCTACTAGAGTAGAGAAAGAACTTTGCGTTAGAGAACTTTTGAGGTCTAAAATGGGCCTTATAAGAAAAATGTAAAACAAAAATAAACTTTATAAGAACAAATAGGATTCAAGATGATGATGTCAACCATGGGGGATGATTCACCATTTTTGGGGTAAAAAAAGTAAAAATAAAATAAAATAAATAAAACTACTTTTTCAATTTATCTTCCCAAGGTTTTACTCAAATTTCGAGCGGGAGTACTCGTTGGATGAAAAATTTAATTCCTCATCCAAAGAGTACCCACGTTGCATTCTTTGGATGGACCCATGTTACACGAAAAATGAGAAATACATGAAAAAACGTGATTGCAATCACATTTTCATGTATTTCTCATTTTTCGTGTAGTAGGGTCCATCGAAAGTATTCAAGATGTGTACTCCTTGGATGAGGAATCAATTTCTACATCCAACAAGTGTTCCCACTCGAAATTTGAGTAAATCCATAGGGATATGAGTTGAAAATACAAGTTGAAAAAGTAGTTTTTATTTTTCCCTACAAAATTTGATGATGTAATCTAATCTTATTTTATTATTTCCACTATTATTTTATAATTTCCTTAGGATTCCCATTTTATACCTAAAAATTCCCCTAATGACTAGGTTGAATTATACCAGCCTCTAGCATTTCTGCAACCATACGTTCAATTCACTCTTTGGGCATAGGGATATCTGTAAGGCATAATATTTGGAGGAACACTTCCTGGAATCAAATGAATATCATGATCATGATCACGAATAGGTGGGAGGGCTTTGAGAGTCTCAAATACCTTGGAATGATTTTCCAATACTTTTTGGAGATCTGGAGAAATAGATGATTTCGATATTTTAACCTTTAGTGAGCATAATTATGCAATTACACCCCGTTGTTATTTATTTAGAAGCTTTATCATGCCATTAGAGTTGACTATATTTCCTAGTTTCCTTGCAATACCCCTTAATTCAAATTAATTTCCTTCCCAAAAAAAATTCAAGAAAATTTCTTTAAAATTAAAAGATATTGCACCAAAATATTGTAACCATTGGACTCCTAGTACAACATCAACACCACCCATTGAAATGGAAAACATTGGACTATTCAATACATATTCCCCCATAGTTAGCTTGATATTATGACACTTTTCAGAGCAATTTATATTTCCTCCATTTGCTACCATCCCTTGACACTCTGGTGATGGATATAGGAAGAAATTCAATTCCTTGGCTATCTTACAATGAATAAAATTATGAGTACTACCAAAATCAAGCAACACTATTACCTTTTTCTTCTTGATATGTCCTTCTATATTGAGAGTTTGCGGAGTGGTAATTCCTGCCAATGCATTACAATATATGGTCTAGTTCATTTATTCTTTCTCTAGGGTTGGTTACTGGTGTATATCCTCTTCTTTTGAAGTTTCTTGTTTATTTTCTTCCTCCTCTTCACAATCTATGTAAAATAATTTATTCTCAGCATGCTTATGACGTTTAGTGTATTTTCTATCACAAATATAACAAGCCCTTTTTCTCTTTTTTCTTCCAAATTTTGTGGTGTCAACCTTGTAGGTTGTGGAAGGCTAGGAGTAGAAACACTTCCATCTTTATAGTTGTGAGTGGTAGGCTTCCTTGTCGCCATAATTTTGCTTTCAATTTTTATTTCTAACTTGAATGCCTTCTTTGATGAATCAGGTTCCCAAAGGAAAACCTCATGTTGGATGTTATCCTTTAAAGTCCCTATGAGGACATCGATCCTATGCTCCTTTGGAATATCATTTACCCTTATATTCAATTTTTGGAAGTCCTCAATGTGCTCCATCATTGAACCCTTTTGTTTGAGATTTATCAATTGGCTAAAGAAGGTGTTGCTCTTTGTATCCGCATAGTGTGCTATCATTTCCTTCCGTAAAATTTGACCATGTGACAATTTTTTTACGAGAGGAAAGCCATCAATACCATACAAACTGATTGGGTTCTAAATATAAAGTTTCAATGCGTACCTTTTGTGTGTTTTTCACATTATGGAGATCAAAATATTGCTCCATATGTAGTATCCATGTTACGAGATCCTTGCCATAAAAATTACTCATATCGATCTTTGCAATATGGTGGGTATTCAATCCAACGTTAGAGTCTATAAAATCATGATTAACATTTTTTTTTCTCATCATGAGTTTCCTTTACTACATTTTCACCATTAAGAAGATTTTGTTGTAGCAAATTTGTCAAACCTTCCTTCAAACCTTCAAGTTTTGCTTCTATACCATTGATATTATCTTCCATTCCATTCTTCAAACCATCCATATTATCTTCTATGTTTGATTTTAAACCATCCATGTCACTTTTTAGTTCATATTTGGTTTCTCTTTGTGAGAGTGAAATTTGTTGCACTTGCTCCTGTAATTTTGATATATCATGCTGGAATTCTTCCTCTTCATGCGTTATAGTAGAGCTTTCTGAGGGATTAATGGGTGTGGAATTTTTTTTTTAGGAGGAATTTTAGAACCCAATACTGATATATATGCTTATATATGCCCTTGGAATCGCTTTCAACTGATTTTTCAAACAAACGTTATGCAAAATTAAAAAAATACACACATTTTTCTTGCTTTTTAGGATATATATATATATATATATTGAAACTGCTATATCTCTGTGATTTTGGATCTCCAAGATATGAAATTCGGTCCTATAGTAGCCCTATTAGTCTTCTTTCCAATTCCACAGGTCAGACCCTATTTGGATTCTTCAAGATAGAGTTATGCTAAATCTCCCATGATGAACTGATTATGAACTGATTCAGTAGAATGAAGTTGTAATGGGTGCCACATGTCACTATTTAAACATTCGGCTCTGAAATTGATACATGAAAAAATACAGTCTGTTCAATTTCAGTCGCTTTTTATAGAATTCAAATCCATTGTCTGAACTAAAAGTTATGTCGATTTTCCCTTGGTCACATGTTTGAGACTGAATTATGGAGCCTGCAAAATCCCTAACTTTCTCAGATCATATCTTTGAAAAAATAGTGAACCAAGATCTGAAATTCTGGCACAAAGTTCACCAAGATTTCAAATCCATGTGGTTTAAATTTCAACTTCTGAAGTTTTGTGAAAAATAATTTATAGCAAGGATGCCAAGGTGATCTGTTTGACGGAGTGAAACCCTAGAATCAAAAGCTCTGATACCAAATGTTATGAAACCAACTCACAAAATAGAAGAAAAGATAGATCAACGACTTTAAAAATTATCCACTTTGAGGGGAAACTTCTTTTACATTACATAAGTGAACAATTCTTCGATGATTGAAATGACAAAACATACTTTCTATATATAGGAGTCTAAGGGGTCACAATATAATTAGAGCCGACATAACAATGATAATGTAAGGGCACAACAATAACAATAGTGGGATTATATGAGGAAAAATAATAACAATATGGGGACTACATGGGCACAAGAATAACAATAAGGGGGCTACACTAATAATAACAATAAGGGGATACACTAGTATTGTAGGAACCTAACATCCAATCAAAGGAAAGTATTTACACAAACCTATTTATGAGAAGGAAATGTTGGAAATACTACATGCACTAAAGAAATGGCAACCTTACCTAATGGGAAGACTCTTCAAGGTAAAAACATATCATGATAGTCTTAAATACCTTTTTGAAAAAAAAAAATCTTTACAAGAGCAAAAAAAATGGGTCACAAAAATTTTTGGTTATGAATTTGAAGTCATCTACAAAAAATGGAAGCAAAACATTTTTGCATATGCACTCTCAAGAAATGATGAGGATGTGGAAGCATTGATTTGTGCCATTTCTATTATCCAACTAGATTGGATAATCGAAATAAGGGATGAATGGAAGAATGACGAAGAAGCGTGGACACTCATTCAAAATTTGAAACAAGGTCACAGTACATCGGATACATTTAGATGGAAAAATGTTTTATTATGTTTGTAATAATTCCCAACTCAAACAAAATATTCTTTTGGAATTTCGCACCTCTCCCTTAGGAGGGCACTCGGGATTTTTAAAAACTTACCACAGGGTCAAGAAGGTATTTTTTTGGGATGGCCTTAAATATGATATTCAAAATTTTGTGTCAGAATGTTTGGTTTGCCAATAAAATATAGTTGAGACAATTAAGAACCAGGTCTGTTACAAACTTTATCCATTCCAAGTCAATGTTTGGATGAGTTTTCAATGGATTTTATCACAGGTTTACCCAAGTCCGAAGGAAAGAGTGTCATCATGGTGGTAGTTGATAGACTTACCAAGTACGCACACTTTTGTGCATGATCTCATCCATTTCAAGCCAGTACAATTGCTACTGCATTTATGGAAACAATTCAAAATCTACATGGAAACCCAAAGATTATTGTAAGCGATAGGGATCCCATTTTTATTGGGAAATTTTGGACGAAATTATTTTATGGCCTGGGTACTCAATTAGCTCATAGCTCATCTTATCATCTTCAATCTGATGGGAAAAATGAGATAATGAACAAATTTTTGGAAGGATATCTTTGTTTCTTTGTATTTGATAAGAAAACATAATGGGTCAAGTGGTTACCTCTGGCTGAATGGTGGTATAAAACTTCCTTCCATACTGCAACAAAAATGACCCCATTTATGTCACTTTATGGATATCATCCACCGTCCATCATATAATCTTTAAGAGAAAATTATAAATTTCAAGCAGCGGAAGATCGCATCGAGCATCAACAACAAGCTCTCCAACTCTTAAAGGATAACCTCATTTTATCGCAAAATCGAATGAAATAACAGGTGGATTAGTGTCGCAATGAAAGAAGTTTTGATGTAGGCGACTAGGTATTTTTACGGCTACAACCATACAAAAAAATGTACCTCAAGCAAGCTAAGAAGGATAATAAATTATCACCAAAGTACTATGGTCCTTATTGGTACTATGACATAAAAATTGGAGCTTCTTGCATCTTCTCGAGTGCACCCAATTTTCCATGTTTCATGCTTAAAGAAGGTTATAGGTGACAAGCTTCCAGTTTAAACAATATTTCCAAAACTTGACGAGGAAGGAAAAATCATATTGGAACCTGAAGAAGTCACGGAAACAAGAAATTTACAACTACAAAATCGATCAATTTCAGAGTATCTCATAAAGTGGAAGAACTTACCCGCTGAAGATTGGACATGGGCGGAAGAGAATTTTATACATAAGCATCTAGAAATACTCAAGTGTTGAGGGCACCACTCTTTTCAAGGAGATGGGCATGTTAGCTCCCTATAATACTAGTGTAGCCTCTTATTGTTATTGTTGTGCCCATGTAGTCCCAATATTGTTATTATTGTGCCCCATAGAATCCTACTATTGTTATTGTTGTGCCCTTACATTATTATTGTTATGTCGACTATGATTATATTGTGACCCCTTAGAATCCTATATAGAGAAAGGACATTTTGTCATGTGAATCATCCAAGAATTGTTCATTTATGTAATGTAAAGGAGGTTTCCCCATCAAAGAAGATATTTTTTAAGTCATTGATCTACTATTTCTATTATTTTGTGAGCTGGTTGCATAACAAATCCTCTCTTTCAATCTGCATGACTTGTCTCCCTTGTTCTTGGAGCTTGGCCCATTTCAAAGCCTAGACACACCTTTTTTTCCTGTTTCTGAAACTCCTGGGTGCTCCTCCCTTCCATATTCACGCAAATTTCCACGAGGCTTAACAACTCATCTCAGTCCAAAGTATATATTTTTTCTTAATAATTAGATACCAAGCCTAGAGATTATGTGCAAAATAATTATACTTCACACTTACAACACTACTATCCCATACATAAAACTTAAATGGCTATTTTCAATTTAACTCCTTATATATATATATATATTTAAAATATTAGAATATTTTCATATATACACTATATTTTTCCTCATATTTCACTTAAAGAATAACCTTTGAATTGGTTTTTAACTCCCTGCTCTTTAATTCACATCAAGAGACAACGGTGATTGGAATAATACTTCTAGAGCTGATATTTATTTTTCTATTTCTAAATTATAACCCTATCTATACAATATTTTATTCTATACTGTAAAGTGAATAATCATTCATATACTATCATCAATTGAATGGAATGCTTTCATGTCCCACTACTGTCGATTGGATTTTTGGAGGTGAGGCAGTTATTTCAAATTGTTAATTCAATATTTTCGAGTATGTGTGACCTTCAAAAATACCATGCAGTGTCCACCAAAGCATCGAATTAATTAAAAGCCTTTATGAATTTTATTGATGGTTAATGAAACAGATTCACCTCTATGGTATTTGGTAAAACTGGCGACGATAAATTTTAAAAAAAATTGTTATTTCATTATTCGTCCCCTCATCGCCAATCCTACTCTTTATCGGTTCTCACAACAAAGTTGGGTCCCTACTATGCAATTCAGATATGAATCAAATATTAAGCCACACATAAACACCATAATTTAATTAGAGGCATAATTGATTTTTCTGCATAATGGATACAAGCGATCTTCATGTATCACTTTCTCTGTTAGTAAGTAATGAATGAACTAATATCGAAACTAAAATCTTCCAATATTTACCAAATGGTTATTAAGGTGCTCTTAATTTGGGGATTCTTCATTATGCCACAAATGAACAAAATTAACGAGTTTGTTGATTTTTTTTACACCAAGACGTGGACTTTGTGGCCCATTGGATAAGGATTTGGTCTACAGAACCAGAGCTTCTAGGTTTGATCCCCAATAGAGTTGTGATATTTTTGAAAGCATGAGAAGGTTCCCTCAGTCGATGCGAAGGGCTCACACTTGTGTTATTGTGTGGTGTTTCAATGTGGTGAAGTTGTGTCATGGCACACTTTGGAATTTTGAAAGTACGGGGAAGAAAACCTGAGCGACAGAGTGGTCAATTTTTCGACTAAAAGCATCATATCTCACTTTTGCAGAGCGTCAAATTAAATAGTTGTCATTGATAGAAATGGATTTGATAAATTGATTAGATAGATTTTCAGTTATAGCCGAATCAATTGCATAAATATAAATATAAATGTTTCCAAAGAATTTAAAGATTCTTCTATACAATTGAAAATTTAAAACAAATCTATTTATTGGAATACATATTTAGTTCGGAAGTGGTAAAATTTTAAGGTTTCTTTATGAGATGTGGAGGCAATACAAGCCCAGAAAATCACAAAATTATTAAATGAAAATTTTCAGGTCTAGCAGAGTTTGAAGCTTTGATACCAAAATGCAAAACCCATTTAAAAAAAAATTTAACTAGAGGAACTTAGAATTTGACTATTCACATAAATACCCTAATTATGAAATTTAACCAGACAATAAATTTGAATTTGAATTTAAAAATTAGATTGTAGAAGAATACTAGGAAATTAGTTTGGAGACGTTTCTTGTCTATGGTTTCTCCCACTCCTTCTACCAAACCAACTATTTCCTCCCAGCCTATCTAGGATCAACCTGTCTAGTTCCCAGACCCAAAATACTTGAAAAATGGAGTTCGGATGGCCCTCGTGCCCAAAGCCCCCCAAAAAATAAGGCTCAATGATTACTTTGTTTGTGGCTTCTTCCCAATTTTCTTCTCGGACTGTGAGGTAATTTTGTTATGCAGGCAATACCTTCTTCGGAAATAAGAAATCCCTCTAGCCAAATGTGTGGGTCTAGTAACAACTGTGATAAAGAAAGCTTTCCTAGTTTAACATCAAAATAATACGAGAGAGGGAGATGGCCTACCTCACTCCTTATGGAATCTTTTCTCCGATTTTGATGTTGATCCTTTCGCTTCCAGGCTCGCTCCTCGCTATGCCTTCTGCATTCGAATACCTGTAAAGAAGATCACACGAAAAAATATGAAAGATACATAGCATATATATATTTCAAAGCAAACCACTTGACAGATCAAGAAGTATCATGCTAAACCAATTAATATTAACAGATTCATGGGAAGCAAGGAATAATTTGTATTATTAAATAAACAAAGGGAATCTTACAACCGGTTCCTTGATGTTGGAGGCTTCCTTCGGAGTGGAAATCCAAGTCCAAGCCATGCTCTTCAATATCTTCTCCTTCTTCGTCAAATCGACAACATGTAGGCGCAATCAGGCATAAGAATGGAAACCAACAATGACCAACCAAGACTCACTAGCATGGAAATATCTTATATCAGATCTGGAGAGGTTATGGATCCACTAATAAGGGGGAAAGGTCTTATCTCAAACGAACAAATATTTGGAGATAAGATCAAGTGTAAAAAATGGGAGTATTCGACCATATCCTCAACCAACAAGTACCATACTTTCATTCTCTAGAGATCTAGAGGACAGAGCTTCTACTCCATTTTTGGAGAACCTGCCTGAAGAGGACCAGCATGAATTTAATGCTAAATTCATGCGCTCTCAGTGATGTTCATAGGTTATGGACAAGGTGACAAGCGCGAGGATACTAAGGGTAGAACAACGTTGGGCTTGCAATTTAGGGTTTTTTATAAAAATTGTAGAAAGTATTCAAGGAATTTCTCTTTTAGGTATTCAGGGGTATTTTAAGCATGTTATTCATAATGAATAAGTTTACACAACTTTTGTCACTTTATGACGTTTGTGACATGGGAGATACAAAATACGACACTTAGAATAAGAACTGAAGACTGCAAAAAAATACTATGTAATAGATTCCCCCTAAAGCATGAAAGCATAACCATAAGTGATGGTTGAATCTCTTTATCAGCCATGGTAAGGACTTTGGAAAACCAATGTCAGGATACCTGCCAATCAAACACAATACAATATATGACATCTATGACATAATCATGCCTTATAAAATATCTCTGAATAGGCATCAAATAACACATGCACCCACGACATGGATGTAACCATCTATCTAAAATGGATCATACGGTTTGGTCACATCCATATGTATAGAAATGATCATGTGTACAATCATGATTAATCAATAACTCCATGGAACTTGGATAATAATAGATGTGATCCAAGGTCTTCGTTTCTATCTCGAGCTACACATTGTATGAATCTAACCATGTGAACAGAGGTGATGGTGTCTAACATGGTAGAAACCACCTGATTACCGGTCGATTAGGTAAACCGTTAACAGACACGAGAGAAACCACCAATAATGAAGATAGCCCTCAAGGTATGACAACAAAATATACAAGTGTGAATGAATGAGCTAAATTTGAACAATTGTAGAATCATTCGATTGAAGGCCAATGATGTGAACTTGTCATCAAACGCGAAGAACTTTCCATTGAGGCATGCAAGCTCCAAGATACTGAAAATGAATTTCTAAATCACCTTCCTAGATAATGAGTTGAAGTCGATAGGAAGTGATCCATTGAAGGAGGGCCATACTGATTCCCACATCATCGACAAGAAACAAATGATTTCTCAAGATGATAGGAGTGATTCAGGATTTTTGCAGAGAGGTTCAAATAAGTAGACAATGTTTGAATTTTACAGATAAGACTTCTCTTGAACATATCAGTGATACGATTCTAGAGTTTGGAAGAATTGGAATCAAAATGGGATCAAAGGTCATGATGACAGTAGATGATGGTTTAAGGATAGGCAAATGAATTTCCCAAACCCAAGAAGGAAAATGATGAATGAAGCATGTCCCCAACCCGACACGAAATGCAGATGAGTATCATGTTCAAGAGTGACATGTTGCCTTTGTTATAAAACACAAAACATGCTTTAATTCCATTTTACCCTACTATCGCTAGCGAATACCTCTTTATTTTTGATAGCAACCTTGAAGAGGATACCATATTCTTGTTGTATAAGTTCACCCTTCAGATGAATCCATCCTAGTAAGTTTAATGGGTCCTAGGAAGGAATAAATTGGTCTTTTCATGGTGACAAGTCCTTCATTTTTTAAGTTTTACGAGTTCGACAAAGGGGTAACTCAATATATTTTTCATGTTTAGGGAGTTTGAAAAAGAGACGGAAAAGAAAACTAAAAAAGGCTCCTTTTCGTAAATAGTCCCTTGAATCTAAAAAGATAGAAAACAATATCCGAGAGAACCTCTTGATCATGTTCGAACAAGGTATTCTTTTTTTGTAATTAGTCAACCTCAGCCTAAAAAAGGGATAATTGTATACTGAGATGACATCAATTCATTTACTTTAATGAGCTTGAAAGGAAAAATGCTCGAAAATATTTTCATATTTTGGGAGTCTAAAAAGAGACAAAAGAGGAATCCTCTTGGAGGAACGAGTGTTATTAAAGGTAGCAACTAGTTCCGGTGATGATGGAATTGCTCAAAAAATGCAAAGGCCAAGAGGCTGGCTAATCATACCACTCATCGTAGCGGTTCCACAGGCAAGGGTAAAACAACCATGTGAGAGCGTATGTTGACCAAGAAGATGGTGATGATGGAATGAGAAAACCAAGGTTCATTTGGAAGAAGAGGCAGATAAAAGGGAAATCACGAGATGTGTATAGGAATGGTTTCGTTTTTTACCGAAGCTTGAAATATGGGAAATTATGCTTGAAATTGGTTTCATTTTTTCACAATCTTGAAACACGAGGAAAAATATGCTTGAGAGTGGTTTCATTTTTACACAAGCTTGAAATAAAGACAAAATTTGCTTGGAATAAGTTTGCGTGCCCCCAGCATAATGACTCAATTCGAGGTACATGCCCCTTAAGCTTCATCTCATTCACCTACTGGTTACTAATAGGTGGATGGAATCAAGCTTCATGTACGAGATCAAGTGAAAGACTCGACTGGGAATATATGCGATCTAATCAAAGACTCAAATTTAAAGAGGATTTGTTTCATTTTTAATGAGCTTGACACAGTAAAACAACGATTCTCACAGGGACCTATTTCATTTTTTAACGAGGTTGACATAGTAAAATAAATATCCTCATAGGAACTTGTTTCATTTTTTAACGAGGTTGACACAATAAAAGAACTATCCTCATGACACCTTGTTTCATTTTTTAACGACCTTGACACAAGAAAAGGAACTCTTCTCCAAAGAGTTAGCTTCATTTTTTAAGGAGCTTAACACAAGAAAAGGAACTTTTCTCCAAAGATCTTGTTTCATTTTTTAAGGATCCTAACACAAGACAAGGAATTTTTCTCCGAAGACCTTGTTTCATTTTTTAAGGAGCTTGACATAAGAAAAGGAATTTTTCCCTGGAGACCTTTTTTGATGGCCCATAAGAGGTCATGGATTCCAAGAGGTTCTCATAATATGGGAGAAAAACACTCTGGAAATCAGGTTCCAATGCCCCCAGTACATGATGCACCATAGCATTGACTAGATCATCAGTAGAAATGACCATGGGACGGGTTGCCAATTAATTAACTTGTGGTGGGAAAGATATCACTTTCAAGTAAGGACCATTAAGGGATGATGGTTGATTGGGAGCCGGATTATGACCAATGAATGACAACTGATCAATGGTCACAATTCTTCCTTCATGTGGGAAAAACATCACAAGAAAGAGAGAAGAGGCAAGATATCCCATGAAATAAGTATAGTCACACCCAAGGAGTAAGTTAAAATACAAGGGGCCTTGGACAACCATCATGTCTATATAGATAATATTTCCTCCCAAAGTGATAAGAAACTTAGGAAGGATCCCTAACGGTTGATTGGTTCCTCTGTTAAAAGGTAATAGATTCTGGGTAACAGGCATAAGCTGCAAAGAACCTAAAGCTCGCCAGGTAGTTGAGGAAATAATACTAACATATGAATCTTCATCTATTATTGTGCCAGTTACGACCACATTATAAGCCTGTACTGTGATCTCAAAAGGAACGTAAGAAGGAAGACGATATTCTGCCAGTCGACTCCATTGAAAAGAAGCGACTAAACTACTTGGAGGGGGTGTCGTGGTAATGGGAGAATTGCCCCCTTGTGTTACAGGAATGGGAAGATCACCCTCATGTACCATGGGAATAGGAGGATTTCCCTCCAATTCATGGGAATTTGAAGAAACAAAAATGACTTGAGTGGTATGGGGTTCACTCTCTATGGGAAAGGTACGATCAAATGAAGGTGGAATCGAGTCATCCGTTTTCTCAAACAATGTTTGGTCAAGAAAAAACTTATGGGATTCACTTTCAGAGAGAGTGGGGTTGACCAAAGATGAATTCTAATCAATCGCTTTATCAACTAGCGGAGGATTAGAGGAAATCTTCCAGTAGCCAGCAGGAAGACAGGGCTGAGAAATTGTAAGGTTCTCCAAAACTTTGGAGGCTTCATACATATAAGGACAAAGGTGAATGAGATGATTCCCTTCACATAAATTACATGTAAATTTTACTTTACCCTTCTTTTCATGGGATTTATTATCACTAGTTGAGGTTTTTTCACCAACATGATCTCCAAAGGCCGATGAAAAAAGCCAATTTGAGTCGATGGACCATACTTCTAATATACTGGGAATTCCAGGACAATCCATAAGAAGATGGTCACCCTTGCATAACTTTCAAGGGAATTTGACTTTGTGGGGCTGATTGGAATATTTTTCAACATCAGTTTCATTAGTAGCAATGGTTGCTTTGTTTCCCCCTTGCTTATTTCGCTTCTTCTTCTGAGCTTCCTAGTTACTAGAATCCAAACTTTCACTAGGCGAAGAGGAATAACGAGGTGAAGAAATAGGCGAAGAAGGAAAGGGGTCAACTTTAGGATCACCATGAGGTTGACACTATTCAAGTGGAGGTGAACTTGATTTAGAAGCAACTTGGACATTTGGAACCATGGGGGTTGAAATAACCAAACTGAAAAACCAATGGTTAATCCTGGGAGGGACAACATTTCCATATAGGGAGCGCCAAAATTTACAAAAGAATGAAAGGGACCATGATTCCCATCGGAGGGGATTCCTTGATTAGAAAATTCAAGAACTATTGCCATTAATATCAACCTAAGATCTACTAAGGAGTCATTCATGGCTAAGATGTTATTCCGTGGGCAGTAAATTTTAGAATTTAACAAAAATAAAATAAAAAGGGGTAATCTAGGAAAAAGGATTAGCAAGAAATCATGAAATGCAATATACACCTTGGCGAACCAAGGACTTAATGTACTGCAACCAATCCCCCTACATGCTGTGTTCATTGTATCACGGTTTACAAGGAGGTCAACTCGATTACTTATGGCAAGTTTGAAACCTAGTGGGTTCTCCCAAAATATATGCGACGGTATGTGGGAGCTCAGTCTATGGTAGCACTGTCTAACGTGTAACCGTTCGATGAGAGCGTCATCATATAATTAACATATGTGGAGAATTTTCCTATATACTTCCATACGTGGGAAAGTGACAACAACAAATCTGATTTCGGGCCCCACAAGGAGATATGGTCTCTATTGTAGCTCTGTCAGCATTTTCTCTCGGAGTAACTCAGTTCATCCCACATAGTCTTCCATAATAATTTTATTTATCAATTTAGGATAAATTGACAAATAAATACATTCATAAAACTTTGGAAATTTAAATGTATCCCCGAACTTTAATTCTCTCATCGAACCTTATACTAAGGTTGTCACCCTTCAGTATCTTATATTAATAACCTGACGCTTTTTAAATAAACAACTTTAATACGCCCTAGGTTCCGGACCCACACGCACAATCGACGGGATCAATTATATACACATGCCAATACCTTAGGTTAACCTTCGAGCATCTCCGAGGGTGATCACCGTTCGATAGCCAACCTCCAGATCGGACGGCGTACACGGATATCACGCTGCCTCCCCAGCCGATAGTTAACGCGCGATGAGAGCAGTTTTGGAAACCCACCTTATGCCATGTGTCAGCCAGTTTATGGAATCGCTCCAAATTCTCAAATACATCTTATCCCGTGAAGGCGATGCGATCAGACTGCTCTCGTTTTTGAACAATGATTGACCGGGGTCTTACCGGGGTTACCACTACTCCTTGTATGCTCTCTGGTTCATTAACTCAGGGTCGACTCTTGGCCCACACTCTCAGTTCACGACCAATCAAAATATTTCTTTGTAAGTGGAGTCTTCACTACCTCGAAACGGAGTTCGACGACCATAATCATACACAGACCTCTTCTACGAGTGGGATTTTTCAACAAAGCCTCTGAAACTCACAATGCAAGTTGGTTACAAGGTGGAATACATTCGGTACGACTTCTTCTGGGGATTTATTTCAGTAGAGCTTGTTCGGACAATTTAAGAGAAAAAAATGGACAGAGAGATGCAGAGATTATACAACAACTCTATTCAACAATCATACACGGAACAGAGTTCAATTGCCTCACAATTAAACAAATTTTCTCACAAATATCAATTCAAGACCACTTGACAATCAACGAGCATTGAAATTTATTCAATCGGAAGCAATTTCTTAACACACAAGCTCACTGTAGAAATCTCCTCCCCTCTATACATCTGGGGGATACAATTTATATGCATCACAATGTGTCTTTTCGGTTCCTCGGTGAGGACCGTTTATCTTCTAACAAAACTTAATTACATTATTTGAATAACTGAACATGACAGATGGACTGAACCAAAC
Organism: Pinus albicaulis; assembly: GCA_034641835.2. Classification (NCBI taxonomy): domain Eukaryota; kingdom Viridiplantae; phylum Streptophyta; class Pinopsida; order Pinales; family Pinaceae; genus Pinus; species Pinus albicaulis. Next base: position 805,322,711 of record CM076583.1, on the reverse strand, counting down.
TATTTGACTTCTACTGACTCTAACTGATCTAATGCATTAGGTAGCTAAGGTATTAACACCTTGTTGTTACAAATTCAAATGATTTTGAACCCTCCTAGCCACAACATGTGGACAAAACTTCCTACATTGTTGGCTAGTGTCTAATGCCCCTGCATCAGACTCCCGAGGGAAATTTTATTCGTGGACTCCTGTCCATGAGCTCTTCCACTAATCTGCCTATCTTCTACAACATTCCTTCAGTCATCCAAGTGGAATCTTCCTCTGGCTGTTCCTTCCATTTAATTAAGTACTGAAAGCACTCTTGTCCTCTGGTCTTCTTGAACACTCTTTTGTCCAATATCTTCTCTGGCTGCAATGGTTGTGCTGGGGGTAGCTCCTTTACCCACTCAATCTGTTCCTTGTCTGCTGGTCCCTCTTCTGCACCTTCATCTTCATACTTGTACAAACCTGCAACATTAAAAATGGGAGATATTCCAACATCAGGAGGGAATTAAATCTCATAAGCATTATCAGAAAAATTTCTAAGTGTCTTGCATGGTCCAATATTTTTGAACTTCAGTTTATTATACTGCTTCTTTGGGAATCTCTCATTTCTCAAGTGTGCCAAAACTAGATCTCCTACTTCAAAATGGACTTCTTTTCTGCTCAAGTCTGCTCTGCCTTTGTATTTTATGCTGCTGCCTTGTAGCTGTTGTTTCACTTGTTCATGTATGGCTTGGATTTCTAAAGCAAACTCCTCACCATCATCGCTCCTTAGTTCTGCCTTTCCTAGATTTCTTAACTCTGATATTCCTTTGGGGTGCATTCCATAAACAATATGGAATGGACTCTACTCTGTGATTCTGTTTGGTGAGTCATTATATGCATATTCTGCTTGGGGAAAAATATGGTCCCACTGCTTGGGATGCTCTCCTGCAAGACTTCTCAACAAATTTCCCAGACTCCTATTCACTACCTCAGTTTGTCCATCAGTCTGAGGATGATAAGCTGAGCTGAAACTCAGTTTGGTACCAAGTTTCTTCCACAATGTCCTCCAAAAATGGCCAACAAATCTGGTGTGTCTGTCTGAAAAAATACTCTTGGGCAACCCATGCAACCTAACAACTTCTTTGAAAAACAAGTTAGCAACATGGGTGGCATCACTAGTTTTATAACATGGAATAAAATGTGCCATTTTGGAAAACCTGCCCACTACAACAAAGACTGCATCATTCCCTCTTTGAGTCTTGGGAAATCCTAGAACAAAATCCATACTCACCATGTCCCAAGGTCTGTCTGGAATAGGTAAGGGAGTGTACAATCCTGCATTCTGGCTCCTTCCTTTGGCATATTGACAGATTTTTCAAATTTTCACAAACTTGTCCACTTCTGCTCTCATCTTGGGCCAATAATAGAATTTAATTAGCTGCTCATAACTCTTATCAGTACCAAAGTGTCCATCAAGTCCACCACTATGCTTCTCCTTGATCAAATTTTCTCTCATGGAACATTTTGGTACACACAGTTGGTTTCTTTTGAATAGTAAGTCCTCCTGCAAGAAATAATCCAGCCAATGGCTTCTATATGTTAGAATAGGGTTACAACATGCCTCAAATGCTTCCTTAAAATCTGAATCTGTTTTATACAGTTCTTTGAGAAAATCAAATCCTACAACTTCAAAATTGGCTTCTTGAACAAGCATGTGCCTCCTACTCAAAGCATCAGCTACTTTATTTGCTTGGCCACTTATATGTTTCAAAACAAAGTTAAAAACTTCGAGATAATCAACCCATTTGGCATGCTTATGATTCAACTTGGGCTACTGTACAATGTAATGCAAAGCATGATTGTCAGAGTATAATACAAATTATTTGGACATCAAATAATGCCTCCACTTTTTCAATGCCTGAACAACTGCATAGAATTCCTTCTCATAAGAGGAATACTTCCTTCTGGTGTCATTTAGCTTTTCACTAAAATAGGCTACAGGCCTATCATCCGGACTCAACACAGCTCCAATGTCTTCTCCACTAGCATCACACTTCACTTGAAATGGTTCAGTAAAATCAAGCAGAATCAACACAGGATTTTCAGTTATATTTTGCTTCAAAAGTTTAAAGCTTATTTCTGCTTCAGCAGTCCATTTGAATGGTTGTTTGCTCTTTTTTATTGTCTCAATGATGGGTGTATTAATCTTACTGAAGTTTCTTATAAATTTCCTGTAAAAACTAGCAAGTCCATGGAAACTTCTTACCTCAAAAACATTTCTGGGTGAAGGCCACTCCACAATTGCCTTAACCTTTTCTGGATCCATCTTCAATCCTTCTGCAGAGACAAAAGAGCCCAAATACACCAACTCTTCCTTCATGAATGAGCATTTCTTTAAGTTTATCAGAATTTTCTCTTGGTGCAGCTTCTTCAGGACATAATTAAGATGCCTTAAATGTTCTTCTTTGGTTTTGCTGAAAACTAATATATCATCCAGATACACTATCACAAATTTACCAATGAATTCTTTCAATACTTCATTCATAAGTCTCATGAAATTTCTAGGTGCATTTGACAACCCAAAAGGCATTACCATCCATTCATACAGTCCTTCATTCATTTTAAAGGCAATTTTCCACTCATCACCCTCTCTTATTCTAATCTGATGATATCCACTTTTTAAATCTATCTTTGAAAAATATTTAGCACCACTCAAACAATCCATTAAATCCTCAACTCTGGGCAAGGGGAATCTGTACGTGATTTTTATCTTATTGATTGCTTTGGAATCAGTACACATCCTCTAGCCCCCATCTTTCTTCGGGCTCAATACTGCTGGTACTGCACATGGACTCAAACTTTCTCTGATGAGTCCCTTGTCCACCAATTCCTATACTTGTCTCCTGATTTCCTCATTTTCTGTGGGAGTCATTCTGTAGGCTACCTTATTTGGCAGATTTTAACCAGGGATAAAATCTATCTGATGGCTGATCTTCCTCACAGGTGGTAGCTCATTAGGTAAATCATCCACAACAATGTCACAATAATTGTCTAACATCTCTTGGATTTCTATTGGAAAATCTGAAATCTTTGTAGAAGTAAGAACTACCTTAGGCTTACAAACTAAAGCAAAGCTTACCTCTTCTTCTTCAATATGTTGTAGATATTCCTTCCTGCTCAGCAACAAGGTCTTTGGATCAACCGCTCTGCTTGATGGCTCTCCTTCTTCCATGTGTATTAATGTATGATGTACCCCATCCTTGAAGAACTTGTAAGTGTTCTTCTTGCCATCATGCACCGCTGCTCTGTCAAACTACCAAGGTCTACCAAGCAGTATGTGACACACATCCATGGGCATCACATCACACAGGAATTTATATTTGTAGTTTCCCATTTGCAGCTCTATTTCACACTGTTCTTTTACAATCAGCTGGTGCCCTTTATGCAACCAGGACACCCTATAGGGAGTTGGATGATCCCTTGTCTTCAGCTTCAACTTCTCTATCACCTCAGTGGAAACCAGATTGTCTGTGCTGCCACTATCAATGACTAGCTGGTAGCATTTCCCCTGGACTTTGCATATAATCCTAAACAATGTCTTCCTTTGTGTAGGCTTAGTGACCTCTTTGGCTTGTTTCAACAGGACCTTATTAACCACCAAGGACTCTCCCCTCTCTGGTATAATTTCTTCTTCAATTTCTACCTCTTCTCTAGCCTGGGAAACAACAACATTTCTTGGACCATCACCCACATTCTCTGGGCACTCATAGTGCTTGTGTCCCACTTGCTGACATCTATAGCACCTCAATTCTCTGCCTCTGCCTCTCCCTCCTCTTCCTCTGTAAGAACCCCTTCTGCCTCTTTCATCACCCTCTGTAGATGCATTCTGAGGTGAGCTAATCTTAACTCCATCTCTCGGTGTAGTAGGCTTTCCTCTACCACCCTGACTTCCCTTTCCACGGAAAGTACCTCTCCCTTTGGCAGACTGCTTCCTCAGGAGTTTCTCCTCTGCTTTCAAGGCCATCTGATAGGCCTCTTCAACTGTCTTAGGAGACAGAAGACCAATCTCATCTTGGATCTCCAGCTTGAGACCATTCACATATCTGGTAGTCTTCTTTGGTGTGTCTTGAAATTGCCCAACTCTTATGCTTACTCTATAGAATTCTTCTGTGTATTCCTTTACTGTCAGCAACCTCTGTCTCAGGTTCTACATTTGCCTAAACAATGTTAGCTGATAATCACTAGGCAAGAATTTACCTTTTAACTTAGCCATCATTCTAGTCAAGCTCTTGATAGGCTGCTCACCAACTCTCCTTCTTTCTGCTTTCACTCCATCCCACCAAAGTGCAACATGTCCCTTCAGCTTTGTTACTACAAACTTGACCTTCTTATCTTCGCTCATTTCTTCATAGTCAAAGCACTTGTTCATTTCATTAATCCAGTCCACCATCTCCTCTGGATTTATTCCTCCTGCAAAACTCGACACTTCAATCTTGGGCTTAACCGCAGATCCCAGAATAGTTCTGAGGAGCCTCATGTCAGGAGGAATCTCAGCAATTTCTCCAGCTTCTTCTATCTCAGGTTCATTGATATCTTCAGGATATTTGGGCTATCTTCACTCTATGGCATCCATTCTGGCTTGGACCCTCTGCAAGGTCTCCAACGATTCTGCATTGGCAACGAGTCTCCTTCTACCAACACCTCTACCAACTCAGATTGCCATGTTAATTCTCTGCAAAAGCACTCAAAAACAGCTCTGATACCACAATTGACAACAACAAATCTGATTTCAGGCCCCACAAGGAGAGATGGTCTCTATTGTAGCTCTATCAACATTTTCTCTCGGAGTAACTCAGTTCATCCCACGTAGTCTTCCATAATCATTTTATTTATCAATTTTGGAGAAATTGAAAAATAAATACATTCAACAAACTTTGGAAATTTAAATGTATCCCTGAAATTTAATTCTCTCGTCGAACCTTATACTAGGGTTGTCACCCTTCAGTATCTTATATTAATAACCCGACGCTTTTTAAATAAAAAGATTTAATACGCCCTAGGTTCCAGACCCACACGCACAATCGACGGGATCAATTATATACACACGCCAGTACCTTAGGTTAACCTTCGAGCATCTCCGAGGGCGATCACCATTCGATAGCCAGCCTCCAGATCGGACGACGTACATGAATATCGCGCTACCTCCCCAGCCGATAGTTAACACGTGATGAGAGCGGTTTTGGAAACCCGCCTTATGCCACACGTTATCCAGTCTATGGAATTGCTCCAAATTCTCAAATACAGCTTATCCCGCGAAGGCGGTGCGATCAAACTGCTCCGGTTTTTTAACAGTGATTGACCGGGGTCTTACCAGGGTTACCACTACTCCTTGTACGCTCTTTGGTTCATTAACTCAGGGTCGACTCTTGGCCCACACTCTCAGTTCATGACCAACCAAACTATTTCTTGGTAAGCAGAGTCTTCACTACCTCGGAATAGAGTTCGACGACCATAATCATACACAGACCTCTTCTACGAGTGGGATTTTTTGACAAAGCCTCCGAAACTCACAATGCAAGTCGGTTACAAGGTGGAATACATTTGGTATGGCTTCTTCCAGGGATTTATTTCAACAGAGCTTGTTCAGACAATTTAAGAAAAAACAATGGATAGAGAGATGCAGAGATTATACAGCGACTCTATTCAACAATCATACACGGAACATAGTTCAATCGCCTCACAATTAAACAAATTTTCTCACAAATATCAATTCAAGACCACTTGAAAATCAACGAGCACTGAAATTTATTGGACCGAAAGCAATTTCTTAACACACAAGTTCACTACAGAAATCTCCTCCCCTCTATACATCCGGGGGATACAATTTATATGCATTACAATGTGTCTTTTCGGTTCCTCGGTGAGGACCGTTTATTTTCTAACAAAAATTAATTACATTATTTGAATAACTGAACATGACAGATGGACTGAACCAAACTATTCGACTTCTACTGACTCTAACTGATCTAATGCAATAGTCAGCTAAGGTATTGACACCTTGTTGTTACAAATTCAAATGATTTTGAACCCTCCTAGCCACAACATGTGGACAAAACTTCCTACATTGTTGGCTAGTGTCTAATGCCCCTACATCAGACAGGATATCACCCCTGGGATGCAACACATATTGTTAGCGACAACTGCTACGATTAACGATGTCGGCACACGTCTCTAGCCTAGACCTCTAGATGTTTGCGTTAATTCCAAATGCTCCTTAGGTTAATTGAGGTTAATTTTAGTGTCAATCTTCAATAAAGTTTCTATTTTGGGCTCAAAATGATGTCACCTGAATACCTATAATGAAACTAGCATGAGAAAATGATTCTTTCAATTTAATGAATGATATCTAGTTTAGGGAAGAATTTCAAACAATGATGCAATAAACAATAATGAAACAAATGAAGCTTTTCCTAACTAGATCACTTTCACTATCCCAATTCATGTAAAAACATTCAAAGATGAAAATTATGCAATGTAATCTATGAAAAATTTATTTTTTGAAAACCATGCAACTGTAATCTATGCACAATTTCCTTTTTCTTTTTGATGAATGAGAATGCACTCAATGCACTTTTCGATGAAATGAGAATCTACTTAATGCATTTTCTAATGAAAAAGAATGCACTCAATGATTTTTTTAGTTTTTAAATAACTAAACATTTCATTCAATGTCTAATGATAGTCACAAAAAAATACTTTTTAGATGCAATGTAATCTAATGCACTTTTTACGAAAAATAAAAACTAAATGAATGCGAAAACTCAATTTCTGTTATGAAACCAGCTCCAAAAATAGAATAAAAGAGAGATCAATGCCTTAGAAATTAGCCACTTCGAGGGGACAACCTCCTTTACATTACATAAATGAACAACTCTTGGATGATACAAATGACAAAACCTCCTTTCTATATATAGGTGTCCAATGGGTCACAACATAATCCTAGCCGACATAACAATAACAATGTAAGGGCACAACAATAAGAATAGTGGGCTTCTATGGGGAACAATATTAACAATATGGGGAATACATGGGCACAAAAATAACAATAAGGTGATACACTAGTATTATAGGGACCTAACATGCCCGTTTCCTTCAAAAAAGTGTTTTCCTTGAACGCTTGATTATTTTTGGATCCTCCCATGTGGAATATTTAGCAGGTAAGTTCTTCCACTTGCTGAGATACTCTAAAATTTATCGATTTGATAGTTGTCGAATTGAATTGGGAGTTTGTAACCTATAACCTTCTTTAAGCATGGAACATGGAAATTTGGATGCACTCAGGAAGATGTAGGTAACTCCAATTTTTATTCCATAGTATCAATCTTTTGCAGCACCTTGGAAGGACCATAGTACTTTAACGATAGTTTATTATACTTATTAGCTTGCTTGAGGGACGTTGGTTTGTATGGTTGTATCCATAAAAATACCTAGTCGCCTACATCAAAACTTCTTTCGTTACGATGTTGATCGGCCTGTTGTTTCATTCGATTATGCACCAAAGTTAGGCTATCCTTTAAGAGTTGGAGAAATTTTTGTTGATGCTCGATGTGATATTCCACTACTTGATCATCCATATTAGCTTTCATTTGATCCTTCAAACCATCCACCTTAGCCTCCATGTATGCTTATAAACCATCTATGTCATATTTGGTTGCTCTTTGCGAGATCGAAATTTGTTGCACTTGGTATCATAATTTTGATATATCATACTGCAATTCTTCCTCTTCATGCATCATAGTAGAGCTTTTAGATAGATTAATAGGTGTAGAATTATTTCTGGGAGGCATTATAGAACTAAATACTGATAAAAATGCTTCAATATTCCCTTCGAATAACTTCAAACTGCTTTTTCAAACAAATGTTATGAAAACTTGTTTAAAAAATACACACCCTTTTCTTGCTTTTTAGGAGGTCTATATTGAACCTGATTTATCTCCGCTATTTCAGATCTTCAAGAATTTCTATCCTGTATTATCACTACACGTTCTCTTTCCAATTCCACAGGTTTGACTTGATTTGGATTCTTCAAGAGAAAGTTATGCCCAATCTCCCACAATGACCTAATTATGGATTAGTTCAGGAGAGAAAACTTTTAAGGAGTTCCACGCATCAATGTTTCCTCCTTCGGCTCTGACATTGATACACATGAAAATACAGTCCATGTTATTTTTTGAAATTTTTACAGAATTCTAATCCGATGCTCAGAGAGAGAGATTTATGACGGTCTTACCAAGGTCACATCTTTTAGATGAAATTTGGGAGCCTTCAAAAACCCTAACTTCCACATATCATATCTCTGAAAATATGGCGAACCAAGATCTGAAATTTTTACAAGAAGTTCCTCAGGCTTTCTTCGAAATGGGTTATTTTTTTCTTGTCTGAACCCTCGAAAAAAAAAGTTATAGCGCAAATTCCACGATGACCTGTTTGAAGCAGCGAAACCCTAGAATCCAAAGCTCTGATACCAAATGTTATGAAACCAGATCCACAAATAGAAGAAAAGAGAGATCAATGCCTTAGAAATTAGCCACTTCGAGGGGGAAACCTCCTTTACATTACATAAATGAACAATTCTTGGATGATACAGATGACAAAACCTTCTTTCTATATATATGAGTCCAATGCATCATAATATAATCCTAGCCGACATAACAATAACAATGTAAGGGCACAACAATAACAATAATGGGCTTCTATGGGGCACAATACTAACAATATGGGGACTACATGGGAACAACAATAACAATAAGGGGATACACTAATATTATAGGGACCTAACAATTTCTTTAATGGAATGCAAAGAATTAATGATGCTTAATGATCAACAATACAATAATCTTTCCAAGAATACAAGAGGTAAATAGTAACTTAAGGGATTCAAAGAGTAAAAAATTCAACCAAAAATGTACTTTCACCACTTCAAGTATGGGAGAGACTCTTTTACACCATGAAGAAATTGAAAATAGACAAAAATAAATGCATATAGAGTAAGAAAATGACCCTAGGGATCAGGACACACTAGGGTTTTTACCATAAACACAAAACATTCTCAAACTGAAGGACGAAAACTACTTTACATAGAAAAACTTGTGCTGATAGGGTCTCCAACACTACTTTATATACCAAAAACCGTGCTGGAAACAATACTTTACATAGTAAAACCTATGATGGTCTGCGAAACTTCACCAATGTGGGTAGACAGTGGACGACCATGTTTTTAGAGTGAGTTTACTTAGTAATAACTGCACTGGAAGCGTGACTGTGTATGAATAAAGAAACATTTATCGAGGAATTCTTTGGAAAATAAATCAAAACTGAAGTAGAAACCTAGACTTGATACTCTAGAGCATAAAATACCCAATGTATAGAGTCAAAAAGTAATCATAATCAAATATTACTAATTGATTGGCCAAACTGAGCATGAAGAAAAAAATATGAGAAGAGGATAAAAAGGGTGTAGGCTTCCCTAGTGGAGTCTCCAATTTGTTATGTAGGTAATCCCTTCTTCGGAAAGAAGTGATCCCTCTAGCCTAATGAGTGGGTCTAGTAGCAACTATGACAAAGAATGCAAGATTTCCTAGTTTAACATCGAAATAATACAAGAGAGGGAGATGACCTACCTCACTCCTTATGCAATCGTTTATCCAATGTCGATGTTGATCCTTTCGCTTTCAGGGTCAATCCTCCTTATGAATTTTGCATCCGAATACCTGTAAGGAAGATCACATGGAAAAAGATGAAATATACATAGCATATATATATATTTAAAATAAAACCACATGACAACCACATGACATATCAAGGAGTATCATTCTAAACCAATTAATATTAATAGATTCATGGGAAGCAAAGAATAATTTTTATTATTAAATAAACAAAGGGAAGCTTACAACCGGTGCCTTGATGTTGGAGGCTTCCTTCAGAGTGGAAATCCAAGTCCAAGCCAAAATCTTCAATCTCTTCTCCTTCTTTATCAAATCAACAACATGTATGCGCAATCATGCAGAAGAATGGAAACCAACAATGACCAACCAAGACTCACTAGCATGGAACTAACTTATATCAGATCTGGAGAGGTTATGGATCCACTAATGAGGGGAAAAGGTCTTATCTCAAAGGGAAAAATATTTGGAGATAAGATCAAGGGTAAAAAATGGGAGTATTCGACCATATCCTCGACCAACAAGTACCAAAATTCCATTCTAGAGAGTCATAGAGGACAAAACTTATGATCCATTTTTGGAGAACCTACCTAAAGAGGACCAACACGAATTTACTACTAAATTCCCGCGCTGTCAGCGCTATTCACAGGTTATGGACATGGTGACAAGCACGAGGCTATTAAGGGTAGAAGCATGCTGGGTTGAAATTTAGGGTTTTTAATAAACTTTTCAGAAAGGCATCAAGGCATTTCTCTTTTAGGTCTTCAGGGATATTTTAAGCATGTTTTCAGAATGAATAAGTTTACACAACTTTTGTCGCTTTGTGATGTTTGTGACATGGGTGACACAAAAAATGGCACTTAAGATAAGAACTGAAGACTGCGAAAATATATTGTGTAACAAATTTCTCCAAAAAAAACTCATCTTCCGTATGCCTCCTTTGTCCCCTTATATTCCAAACATCACCATCTTTTCAACCCTCCAATGCTCTGGAAATCGGGCATGGTTTCTTTCCTTATGTTAGTTACGTGGCTCTTCACAATGTCTCAAAGAGGTAAACATATTTTATACATTTACATTCATCATTTAATGTCTCGTTCAACTGATATTTAAGAGAGTTAAGTAATACCTTTATTTTATTAAAGAAATATTTATATTTCATAAAATTATACCCTTTAAAGTTTAATATTTAGTTAATACTTATATGGTTAGTTCTTTTATAATAATATAGTTTCCCTTTTTAAATTTTACTAATTCAAATTAGAACTTATAGATTTACAGTTATTTTCATTTGATATATAATATATAATTTATTTTAGTTGATCAAAATCACTTGTATTTATATATTTTGAATAATGTACTAGTTATATTATGATGGTGGTTTAACAAATACTTGTGGACTCCACAAGTTTATTCATTAGATTCTAGTATGTTGGTATTTACTTACCACTTCCATAATTAATTTATTACCTTATACTTAGAAATTTTCCATAATTAGTTAGTATGCACACTAGTGCAGTGCATGATATACATGCATATGTATCTATCATATGCATGTCTTGTATGCCTACTAATATTTCTATGTCACTCATAACTTGAAGTGGATCATTACAATTGAGCAACTTTATGTCAAAATCATGGAAGGATCATTGGACAACAATGAAGTGAGTTTTCAAGTATTTGCGTGGCACTAGTGATTATGGTTTGTGCTACCAAGGAAGACCAGGATTGGACTGAGTTTTGGACATACATGGCTTTGTTGATGTAGACCGGGCTAGATATTTAGATCGAAGAAGATCTACAAGTGGGTATATCTTTAACCTATTTGGAGGAGCAATCAATTGGATGAGAAAGAGATAATATGTGGCGGCAATTTCAAATACAAAGGCTAAATACATGGCAATAACTCATGCAGGAAAGGAAGCAGTTTGGTTGTAGAGATTGTGTTCAAGTATGGGGTTGGTACAATGAGCTACAACCTATAAGGATAGATTGTGATAGCGAAAGTGAAATTTTCTTGGAAAAAAACCCTGCTTATCATTCGAAGACAAAGAGCGTTGATGTTTAGTATCACTTTGTGAGGGATATGGTTGAAGACAAAAATGTGTTGTTGCTAAAGATGGACAATTTAAAGAATGTTGTAGATGCATTGAAAAATTCTATGAGAAATGAGAAGTTTTCTTGGTGTAGAGAAACAATGGGCATTGTAGCTTGAGACCAATGACTTGTGCACTCTTGTGGTCCCCTGCATGGAAAGAAAAAAACCAAGTGGGAGAAAGTTGGGTATGTGTCATATTATTTCCACAACTAGTTTCTGACCCAAATATGGTGGGTGGACCTACTCGTGGTTTTGTGCATGGTTTTTGCACATGGTTTTGGGCATGCTGGCTTTTTCCCATGGTATTTTGTAGATCTGGTCAAGAGAACTATGATTATGTTATAATCCAAGGTTAATGGATTGGGGTTTATGAATGTTGCGACATGTATATAATGTATTGTAACATTGAATAAAAAATAATGAGAAATCAATCTAGTTTTCCTGGCTTGGGTTCCAAAAGAAAATCACTATGCATATTTTATGTTCTTGCCATTGTATATTTTTTTGTTTTAAGAATATGTTTGCAGCTAATTTTTGTACAGGGTTAAAATCTACACTCCAAGCCTTGTGCACTAGCTAGAACAAGTGATCTGACCCAAATCCAACGACCTCGTCTAACCCTTTAAGTTTATTTCCTATCATACTATTTATTTTCTAGTAGATGGCTTGTAGTAGATTGATGTTATGTTTAACAACTTTTTCTTTTGATGTTACTCTATATATTTTGGTATTAGCCAACATGTCCGACTCTTTTTTTGTGATGGATTCACGTCATATTTTCTGCCTTATGGGCATCACGCTTATCATGACATATCAATGATGTAATTTTCATTTCGGATGTAATACAAAATCAATTCACTAAAAAAAAAGCAATAGATCTTTTTTCTTGGATAAAACGATTATATTTTTGGTTTTTTTTTTTTAAATGTTAAATTATAAAATTTAGAATTATACCATGTACACATTTTATGATCTTCCCTAATTCACTTTGTAATTCGATGTATGTTTTTTTGGTTTAGTTGTTTTTTGTTTTTTAAGTTGGGATTTTTTTATTAAGTAATATATATGTCTAAATGTATAATAAAGTTATACATATCATTTTAATGAAATTAAGATTTGAGATTAGATTCAGTTGGTTTAGGAGTATATATTCAAAATTATATTTAAAAATAAATAAATCAAAGTACGGGAATCAAATAATAAACACCCTATATCAAATGAATGCGCTACCGGGTATGGTGCTCAAAGAAAAGTACAAGGATCACAATGAAATAATTTCATGTCTGGATAAAATCCAAAGAGTCTAGCACCACTACCGCTCCCGCTTGGTCAGCCTTAATGTCCCCTTGACACATATAGAAGGTCACATACAGTGTGTGATCTAGGTGGCTATAGAAACATTCAGAGATTCAAAAAGGGCTTAGGGAAAGCTCAAAAATAAAATTTATTATATTTCCATGGAACTGGAGTGAGACCAAATAAATTGTCGCAAGATTTCCAACGATGCAAATGATACCTCAATCCGACATCATATGTGAAAGTTATGGCTAGTCAAAATTTTTCTCAACTAGGCCCCTTGGGTAAAATTAGTAGAGCGCCAACTAGATTTGGAAGACTGGCTAAATCTGGCGGAGCCGCTAAATTTGGCAAAAATTAACGAGGCAACAATTTGGCACTTTGCGCAACAGATTTCATCAGCCAGAACTAGTGAAATTGTCACCTACTTAAATTTTCCGATGACCCCAAAAATTCGGCCAATGAATTTTGTCCATATTAAAAAAAAAAAAAACCAAAATAAAATAAAATTGACCAATGGCCCAAAACATTAATATTGATAATCATTTTTCCATGAAGGCAGACTTAAAAATTAATGCCAAGTTTTTTGATTTAAACTCATAATTTCCATTCAACCACAAGGGAAGAGAGGCACATAATCTAATGTAGAGGTGGAACCCTAAGCAGGCATGAAAACCGAGGAGCGGAACCTTGGCATAGGGGAATATGCAAGGAATCTAAAGATTCCCTTGGGCCAAATTTTCACAGTGTCAGAATTATGTCAATTTTATACTCAAATTAATCAGAATTTCGCAAGGAAGGCGACAATGTAATAAATTTACTCATCTGAGTAGCAGATCTCCTGTCGACATTTAGAGAGGAATATTTGTGGAATCATGATGAATCTAAAATATTTCCTTGGGGTCAAATTTTCACAGTGTTAGAATTATGCCGAGTTTATACTCAAATTAATCATAATTTCATAGGGAACATAATGTTGTAATTAGTTTCCTCATTTGAGAAGAAGATAATCAGTCAACTTGTAGAGATGAATCTTTGTGGAATCATGAGGAATCTAAAATATTCTCTTGGGGTCAACTTTTCACAGTGACAAAATTGTGCCAAGTTTATACACATTCTTCTCAGTTTTTCACAGGGAACGTGATGGTGTAATTAGTTTCCTCATCTGAATAGTAGAATTTTAGTCAACCCGCAACACTTAATATTTATGGAATCTTTGAGATTCCTTAGGGCCAAATTTTCATAGTTTCATAACCATACTGACTTTATACTCATTTTACTCAGTTTTTCGCGAGGAGTGCAGTGGTGTAGTCAATTTTTTCATTTGAGAAGAAAAATTCCAGTCAACCAATGAGAAGGAATATTTGAGATTCTTGAGGGTCCAGATTTTGACCAAAGCAGAAAGGGGTCAAGTTTACAATTATTTGACACGATTTCGTGCTAGGAGTTCAACGACGCAATCCATATCTTCATTGGAGGTGTGCATTTTTAGGCCATCCTCTGAAGTGGAGGTATAAGGTGCCTTTTATACATGCACGTAATTTTGTTTTTCCTGAATATTAATGAAAGCAACCTCCCCACTTTGAACAGAGCCAAAAGACATAGCCCACACTGGGTGAACTCCATTATCAAGTTGTTCTGTGCCTTTATTTCTCATTGTTGTATTTATGTTCCCTCTTCTTTAAAGTATGCACTTGTGGTTGCTCATACTCTTTCACATGAAATTCTACGAACATCACAAAAGTAAAAGATCTTGGTTAATTCTGGTAGTTGAGAGGACCCGAATCAAGTTTGGTATCAAATAGGGATTCTCGTTGATGTGAATTGCGAGTGTGAATGATAACTAGAGATTAAACATGCAACAAGAAGGGAAATGGAGAACAAAAAATATATCTGCGAGGACCTCCTCATGATGACACACATGGTAGAAAAAAATTATGCAAATTATGAGGAGAAAATGGAAAGAGAGGAACATAAGAAAGAAAGAGCAGAGGATGATGCTCCATCTACATCTTCGAGTGAATATACTTCTTCATTTTCTTCTCATCATTCAAATGAAGAGATCAACAAAATCCTTCAAGAAGAGAATGATAAATTAAGGATACTTCTACAAAATGCAAAGGAGTAGAAGTAGAGATTACAACTTCAATTATGAGCCACGCAATAGGACTTGGAAAAGTTGAAGTGCAACGAAGGTTTAGTGGAGCCATCATCACCTGCTTCAAAATCGGTAGATGAGGTAAATAATGCTGGTAGTTCTTCAATTTCATTGTCGTATGATGATGACGATGATGATTTGGGTGTTTTTGAAATGCACACTACAGGAATTGGTTCAAGATTATTGAAAAATATGGGATATGAAGGCAAGGGCCTAAGACCTAATGGGAAAGGCATTGTTAATCCCATCCAAGTGGTGGAATTGACATGACATGCAAGATTGAGCTATGTCAGAAAGGAAGAGACATGAGAATCTTCATGTGAAAAGTTTGAGATAATAAAGGATGTTGAGAGTACCTCAGAAGCCTCTAGTGATTATGATTGCAGGCCATTTCCAAATGGGTGTGATAATTCCAAAGAGAGAGCCAAAGCAAGGTATAAAAGTCTTAGTATTCTAAATTTCATTTTGATTACAAGCACATTGTTAATGATGAGAAGAAATCATGGCGTAGAAAACCATGTATTTTTTTTGGTTTGTATAACCATGAGGTTGCCGAGTGTTGGGAGAGAATGGCAACAAGGAAAAATACAAGACATGTAAACCATTCTAGACATAAGGGGAGGAAGAAGGTTAAGCAGGTGTGGAGGAATAATATTTTTTGCAGACATTGTAACAAACATGGGAATCAAAGAGCCACATGTTGGAGGCTCCATCCAAAGCAGCGTCTCAAGGACAAAGCGTCCGTGCAGAAACTAGTTGGAAAAGTTGTTCAACAAGTAAATCCAATCCACGATGATGACCAATTCACTTTGATGAGAGAAAGATGATTTTATTAGATATAGTAGTTTTTCATGGCCATCTTATGGGAAATAATATGTGGTGAAATTATTGTAAAAGTGATGATGTGTTTTCCATCACATATGAAAGCAACATGATGATGTTTTTGGCCCTTTTTTTAATAGTTGGGGTATTGATTTCTGTTATGATTCTGATGTAAACTTGACCAAGGAGTGTGTTATAAAATATTGGAAAGCATGGAGTTTTGCTTGGGTCATATTTGGTCTTGTAGAAGAACATGTATTTTGAAAATATTGTACCATATGTTTTCATAGGATGCATGTGTCGATTCAACACTTATGGCTCCAAAGAACAAAGGTGAAGTAGAAGGAAGTGGCTTGT
This sequence comes from Pinus albicaulis, assembly GCA_034641835.2. Classification (NCBI taxonomy): domain Eukaryota; kingdom Viridiplantae; phylum Streptophyta; class Pinopsida; order Pinales; family Pinaceae; genus Pinus; species Pinus albicaulis. The sequence continues at coordinate 805,306,291 of CM076583.1, read as the reverse complement.
CAGGGAACTTGTTGTCCAGACAAGGAAGTACAACAAATTGTAATTTTGTTCATGCTTTTGGAGGACCAAAAGATCCTCAATGGGGAGGAATGATCTAGGTGGCTCTAGAAACATTCATAGATTCAAAGAGGTCTTGGGGAAAGCTCAAAAACACAAGTTCTTGGATTTCCATGGAATCAGAGTCTTATGAAATAGCTCGTTGCAATATTTCGAACAACACAATTGACAGCTCAAACCAAAATCATATGTGAAAGTTATGGTGAGTCAAAGTTTTGGCCAACTAGGCCCCTTGGCTAAAGTTATAAGAGCGGAAACTAAATTTGGCAGCGCTGCAAAATTTTGTGGAAATTAAGGAGACAAAAATTTGGCAGTTTGTGGCGATGGTTTCCGGCGGCCAGAACTCACGAAATTTTTTCCTATTTAATTTTTCTTGGTGACCCAAAAAATAAGGCCAATGAATTTGTCCATATTTTAAAAAAAATTAATAAAAGATAAATAAAATTGGCAATGGCACAACAAATTAATACCGCAAACCATTCTACGAGGAAGGCAATCTTAAAAATTAACGCTAGGGTTTTTTATTTAAACTCATAATTTCCATTCAACAACAAGGGTATAGAAGCACAAAACCCAATGCAAAGGTGGAACCATGAGTAGGCACAAAAACTAAGGATCATAACCGTGATGTAGGAGAATATGCAATGAATCTAAAAGACTCCCTTGGGGCCAAATTTTCAAAGTGTCATAATTATGGAGAGTTTATACTCAAATCAATTAGAAATTCACAGGGAAGGTGATGTTGTAATCAATTTCCTCATTTGAGTAGTATATCTTCAGTCGACTTGAAGAGAGGAATATTAACTAACAATGTCCCCCTTTTTCATTGATAGAAATATTTCAACATTGTCCCCCCCTTTGACATCAATGGAAAACAGAGTGCCCAAGTACTCCCCCTATCAAGCTGATTCTCTTTATCATATTTTATTCGTCAATAATAGTTCTTTATAGGCACGATGCTCCTGTTGTCATGGTGATCTTCATTCTAGAAATGTGGTCCATGATAGATGTGATTACATTTCTTCATGTCATTAACCAACTCCCCCTTCCTGTATAAAATCCTCTAGCTCATGAAGGATCGCTTGCCTTGCGTGATCAAGTGGAAGATATCTTCACAATTTCATGATTATATTCAATGGAGTTATTCTTGAGAGATGATCTATCATGTGTGACTCTTTAAGGATTTCATAGGGCCCTTTCATGGATAGCTTATGGAAGAATGCTTAAGCATCATAAACTAACCATAAATGTATGCATGGTCTCCTTTTTGGCAGAGTCTCTTTATCAAACACTTGGAAGATTAAGGATGTATTCTTCAAATCAAAAACATTTGTTGTTGGATGGAGTGTTCAAGGGACTTTTGGATCCAATTTTCTTCCTTCTCCATACTTTTGTAGCTTTCTTCTCTTGTTTGGTTGTCATGGTTTTAGCTTGTTTAGGAACCCAAGTCAAGTTACAATCACGAGCCATATGTCCAATTTTATGGAAATTGAATCATTCTATTCTGCTCATAAATGAGGATGCATGATTTATTCTTGCAAAGATGCTTCTAGGAGATTGACGGGGACCATTATATTTGTTTTTGTGGTATTCCCTACAATATTTTTCCATGTGCCCAAAATTTGTACAAGAATAAAAATAACCAAAAAATATACTTTGGTACTTGGAGGATTGCCTTGATGTACTTCCAAAGTCATTTTGTCTTGGGATTATTTGATTATATTCATTGCCTTTTGTATTCTTGACACCATTTTCAAGTCTCCTTAGATTAGGATTTCTTGTACCGTTGTCTTGACTCTTCTCCTTTACCTTTGCTGGAATTGGGAGCATTAACATTTATTTATGGCTTCCTCAAATCCTTGTTGTTTGAAGCATTATCATTCTTTCTTGAGGATTCACCTGCATAGCCAAGACCTGATTTATCAAGGGGATACCTTTTATGACTTAGGATATCATCAAGGGTTTGAGAGCTTTTCTAGTTCTTATTCAACAAGTCAACTTCCTTTTTAAGAAAGAATTTCTCCTTTCAAATTTTCATAATATTCATCTTTCATAACTAGTTGTTTCTTCATTTCTTCCATAACCATTGTTACTTAATGTGTTTCGATTTTTAGAGAGATGACATTTGATTTTAGTAGGAAAATTTCTTCATCCTTTTCTTCTAGTTGACATGCCATAACATTTATTTCCTTTTCTGCTTCATCGACTTGTCCTTCTATGAGAGCCAGAGCTTCCTTCACCTTCTTAGCTCCTCATACTTGTTTCTTTGCTTCTCCTAGTTAAGTTTTAAGGGAGGAGACCTCTTCCTTGTATTTACCAATTTGTCCTTTAAGTTTTTTCACATCTTCATGTCTTTGTTCAAGATGGCTTGAAAAATTTTCTTCCCTTTTCTTTGCCTTATCCAATTGATTTTTCATGGATATGAATTCTTCATGATGTTTTCTTTTGTTTTGAAGAAATTCCTTTAAGTTTGGTGAGCTCCTCATCTCTTTCTTGTACTTGAATATTGGAAAGGTCAACTTCCTTCCTTGTCTTCTTTTGGTCTCAAACTTTCGTTTTCTTCTTAAATTCCTCATTTTCCTTTTTCAAATTGTTAATCTCTTCCATGTCAACTATAAGTTTAGTAAGGAGATCTTACTAAAAATTTTCTTTATTCTCTTCATCTTCTAGGCCTTCTTTAGCCTTGATGTTATCACTCTTCTTTTTAGCTTCCTCGATGGTCTCTAGATTTAATTCTGATTTTCCATAATCTTCTTGACTAGAGATCATGGTCAACACTCCTTTTGAGTGAAGATCATTAAGTTTGTCCCATATATGTTTTACTGATGAACATTTCTCCAAATTGGCCTTCATATAATTTGGTAGGCCATTCAAAATTTCCTTTATCACTCTTGCATTGTACTCCATTGATTATCCATGCATTGTGCTATCATTAATTGCTAATTCCCAGACTTCAACGCCTTGAGTCATTAAGAAATTCCCCATTCTTTCCTTCCATACATCAAAGTTTCCATTGAACAATGGAACATCTCCAAATTGATTATTATCTTAAGTTTCAATGGTTGAGGCAAAGACATATTTAGGAGGATTGGAGGATTTCTTCCTTGGATTCTCTATTTGTGCTCTAATGATAAACCTTCAACCTGTTAGGCTTTGAGTGAAGGTACTGGATTTGATTGCAATTGTTTGAAATACTGATAGGGGGGTGAATCAATATTTATTTTCGATTGTTATTTTTACCAGTTAGATCACTTATAATTAGAAAACAAAATGAACAATAAGAGTAAATACTTTTATTAATCTGTTCTTTACAATAAATAAAGTGTGTAGGGATCCAACCCTAGATGAATACTCCAATCTTCAATTTTTTAGGCTCCAGCCTGTATTATGCCAAGCACTGACTTGGAATTCCCAAGGCTCCAACCTTGGCAATTTGATGCACCAACCTCTAGGGCTTCAACCCTATCTCTGGTATAGGCTTCGACTTATTAAGGACTCCTATCTTCTAGGGCTCCAACCTCTTGGGCTCCAACCCTTAGCTTTAATTCATCAAGATTTGTTTGGTTATTCTTCATGGCTCCCAATGTATTCTTCAATAAGCTCTCTGGCCTTTAACAATGCCTGTGCCATTCCACTACCATCAATGGAAAACTTGTTCTTCACATGAAGGTGTCACCCACCAATATTCATGGTGCATCTGTTAGGGCCTAAATCTACCTCAGGCTGAGAAAGGCAGAATCTAGGGTAACATCAAACCATGATTAACCTGGTAGCTAGCCCTACCAGATCGGGAGAGGGCTCTCTCCTTGTCAATCTCAGAAAAAAACGATCAATGAGGCTTGAGATGACTTAAATGAAAACTGATTTTAGTCTAGGTATATATGCAAAAGAGTCTTGATTTGAATTTAATGAATATTTTGTTGCCTTAAGAGGAAAGGAAAATTTGGGTCTGGGGAATGAGGCTCAGTTTTGCAGAGATCTGAATGGGGCAAGGTAGGCAATTGATTTGACACTTCCAATTTGAAATAAATGGAGAGTTTAGAGAGGTGAGGAGTTGAGGAGGGCAAGAAACCTTTAGGGATCCTCTCCAAACAGCTAAAAACATAGAAAATTAAACAAACCCTAGGTAGAGCACTGCAAATTTTAATGAATTCTACCTTTATCCTTGTTTGGTTAATTTAGGAAGAAATAAGAGAGATAATGGTATACATAAAACACTAGGAGACTTACATTTACAGAGAGAAACACATCATCAAAACAAAATGCCACATGAATCCCATAGAGCGTTGCAAACCCTGGCCTATTCCTTTGCCAAAAATGTAGAGATGAATGTACAATGATGCTCAAAGCATTCCCAAGAGTCCAACCATGCTAATGACTGAAAAACCACAAGATATAGACAAAAAATAACTCATCCCCGACCTATAGGGGTCGAGCTCACAAGTTTAGGAGCTGTTTCAACAAAATCTAAACTGAGAACTAGAAAGTAGGCAGTGGAACAACTTGCCTCTATAAACTAGGAAACTGATTCATTCAGTTGCAAATCACCTTTTGATGGATGAATCTACCTCCATGAGTGAAAATTTAACAAAATTATATCAAGATCCATCAAATTACATCAAATTACATCATAATTTTGACATTTGGAAGTAAGAAAGTCAAAATGTCAAAAACTAGGCAAAAAACAGAGTTTCTAGGTCAAAAATGAGCAAAAACCTCCAATGCGTCGCGCCAATTTTCCCTATGCATTGCGCCAGTTTGCAGCTGATTTTGGAGGCCTTCCCAGTGTCCAAATTTTCTGCAAGTGGGCTTGTTGGAAAGGTCTACCTATCTACTTTCCAACACAAATGGAATTTCTGAATTTGGCTTCCATTTTCCCCTCCAAAACTTATTTCTCCCAACACTTCTTCCTGTGTGTCAAAAAAGGGGCAGAAAGGTCATTTTTGGGGTGTTTTTGACCCTTCTGGAAGCCCAAAACCTGTCAAAAATTCTTGGACATAGGTAGGCATGCATATTTTTCCATGAAAAATCCAAAAATGTAGAGTTTTCATCAAAAGAAGCCCCCCATCAAAAGCGTGCGCCAAGTGGCGCGGAGCATAGAGCTTAAAAGTCTGTTTTTAGGCCAAAAATTCAAAATTTGAAAAAAGTGTCCCAAATTTCTTGAAATTTGGACTGAGTGTCCTCCATTATGTGCTATGTTGGGCCAAGGAAGCCTCGGCAAAAATCTAAAGTCTATCATTCCTTTTCAGACGCTTTGAGGCCTTCTTCAACTTAGCCTTCAAGATCTTGATCCTTGCTTTGCAAACATGGTTTCTTGCCCAATAATGATTGGCCATATGCCTCAAAATATTATTTTCTTTTTTATCTTTCTCCAACAGCTTCTCCAAATGCATATTTTCCCTTTCAAGCCAAGTTTTGTGATCAGCTTCAATTTCTCGCTCAAGTGATGTCATCTTGGTTTTGCACTTTTTAGCGGCTTGCCAGTTCTCTCATATGTTTTGCAGCTCCATGATGGTTTGCTAATCCTCTAGCTGCTTGTTTCTTTGCTCAAGGTATTTGATTATCCACTTGGCTCTTTGTAGGCTGAGGGACAAAGTATTTATCTCCGTCCGTTGCTCCCGAATGATCTCTCTAAGCATTGAGCTTGGTGAGCCCAAATCGGTGTCATCATCCTGAATGAGGATGAAATCTATCTCCCGCCCTCCTGAAGGCCCCTCATCATGTATTGGCCTCTTTCCTTTATCCTGTACCTGCACTTCTGATGAAGGAAGTGAGACCCCTTCCACCCCGGGTGGAGATAATACTCGCTTGGCTGCTGCAAATAACCTTCTAGTGCCCCTCTGATAGGTGACAAACACTGGCACACTAGCGTTCTATGTCTCATGACCCTCCTGCAGATGTGAAGGTTCACCTGTCTCATGAAAATCTTCCATAGGCACCTGAGGAGCTGTGAAGAACTCATTAGAAATAAAATCCTCCCATGAAATGTCCTACAAACCAAGCTGATGCATAAACACAATTTTGATGAGTGCAAAATGATAGATACTGTTATACTGCTGCTCAGGAGTTTTATTTTGCACTAGGGTGGTCATATTTTCAATATTTTCGGCACATGAAGTAGGGGAGGTTCATCATTCTCACCCTGGTAAAGTGCATCAGCAATCTAATGTGATAGGCATATAGACGAGAAAACCGACCCTCACAGCTGAAATATTTGATTATGAGCTTCATCAAAGGAGTGTATGAATCTTTCAGGTATCGAAAGGGAAAAACTCTACTGAGTTGTCTCAAAAAACCAGGCTTGATGTATGGCTCATAGTGTTCCTTTTCAACTTGCTGCCTTTTATTCCATTGCTCTCTAACATTTGGAATACCGATTGCTAGAGAGATAGATTTAGGTGTCAAGGTGAATGTCACACATGCAAGAGTGACTTGGCCATTATGTAAATGAAGCACAAACAATCTGGCAAACTCATGATGGTACTGGACTCTAGCAACCATCTCACAAAACTGATAACAAGACTGTTGTTGAAAACATGAGATAGCAAGAGGGCAGGCCTGCAGCTCAGCAAGTGAAGTAGGCTCTTCCCTTACATGTTTGCCACTCTTGTGAGGTCTCCTTGGTGCATGCAATTCAGTTGTAGAGCCACTGTCTCGGTCATAGGAGGAATCTGTCTCCATGTTTGTCAAGGTTTGTGTTGTCTTAGATGAGTATGAAGAGTTTAGGTGTCTTTGGTTTTTGCTGCCAAATGTATGAAAATGTGTGAGGGACTATGGAGGGAGAGGGTAAGGGGAATGTTAGAAATATTTCCAATTGGAATTTGGGGAATTGAGGGTTTTAGGTGTTAGAGTCGGGTTTTACATCCCTCCGTCAGAGATCATTTCTCTTATTGCATCTCATTGTTTAGGTGTCTCATTCTGCTCATTCACTTGCATTCCGTTAGGGGCATGCCATTGTCTTATGGAAGGGGTTTGTTTTCTCATTTTCCCTCATGCTTGTACCTGCTGGGCTAGTCAAAATTTCCCAAAATTCATCAAAGTTCAGTTCATGTCATTTACAGTTATACAAGCTGTTTTGGTCAAAAAGATTCATTTTAGTTTCTAGGTCTAGGGTTTGGTCTTTCGAAATGTTAAACAATGCCCGCAGGCCATGAGGAGGTTTTCAACAAGTTTTCAGTTCAAAATTTTCATCGTCAATATGCTCGAGGATGTTTCTTCTTCAAAACTCTGTTTTGAAGAAGAAATTGTCAAAATTGTTTTTGTAATAATCATGTATTTTTCCACCATGAAGACTTCAAAGAAAACTCTGGTTTTCCTTTGCCAAGGTTCAACGCCAACATCCCTGCAAGAAATCAACCAATTTCATCATTCAAAACTCAGAAATTCAGTGAGGAAACAAAAGACAAAGTTGTATTAAATGAAAAAAATGCCAAAGTCAAAAACATTACAAAATGGGTTTTGAAGAAGTAAAAATTAAAACCATGTCTATAAGATATTTCTCAAAGCCCATTCATTCATTTGCAACAAGAGTGATTGAGAAAATCTCCAAGAGAAAGTCAAGTTTGAGGTTGAAGACTTCGTTTTAGAAGGCCGACTGTGTGTGTTGAAGGCAGCGCGACGCATTGGGCTTGCGCGCGACGCACCCACACGACGCGGCGCATAGAGCCGAAAAAATCCGTGCAAATTTCTTCTGGCGCGGCGCACCCACTGAGAGTGGCGCATTGGGTCTGCGCGTGGCGCACAGGCTCGACAGGCTTAAAAATCATCATTCTTGCTCCAAACTCAAATCAATTCAATTCATTTTCCTCCAAGTAAGTTGTGTGTGCTTGCTATCTGAGTTTAATTCCTGTTGGGTGTCATTTGAAGGAGTTATTCAAAGACTTTAATTGGTGCAAGAATAAACCCTATACCCATATTGCAATATGCTCCATAGGGTTTTGAAAAGAGGTGTTGGATGTTGTTTGGTGTTTAAACTATCATTCCACTTTCATTCGTGCTGTCATTACTGTCACACTATCATACCACAGTTTTTACTCCCATTCCCGCTGTCCCATATCCCTATACCCTTTGTCCCATGTTTTAAATCCCCAAACCCTATCACTTGTCACCACTTCATATCATTGATAAAATATTGATTACCAAAGATTCAAGGACTGTTTCAATATCCTTGATTTCACTTTGACCCAAGTATACTTTGTCATTGCACTCCTATCCCTAAAAAATACCCTCATTACTATCACCTATTCCCACATCACTTATAAATCTCGAAATCCCTAAGTCCCCCAAACAGTGACTGTCCTCACACTTAAAGTCACTTGATAGTCCTTTTTCCCATTGTGATATCTCTTCATAGCACCTTATTATATGTGGCACACTTGGTGTTGAAAAACAAAATCTTGTTTTGACCATATATTTATCACCACCTATTTGTCAAACACCTTGTTTTCAGCATCATGTCAGAAACAAATTCATCATATGAGCAGGGATATGAGCAGGATAGTGATTCAACCGTAGAGCTAAATGTACCGAGGAGGTCTCATAAGAGTGGCAGGCACGTCAGAGAGGAGCCCACTTCTTTGGCTCAATTGCAGGCCTGCCCGCTTGCAATGACATGCTTTCAGCAACATTCATGTTTTCAGTATTGCGAGATGATATCTCAGATTCAGCACCATCCGGATTTGGTTCGCTTATTTGTCCTACATTTGCGTGATGGTCATGTAAAACTTGCTGGAGTGAAATTCAATTTGACACCAGAGACCATTTCTGAGGCGACCGGGATACCGAACATTGGTGAGGAGTGGAATAAGAGACAACAACTGGATAGAGCATATTATGAACCTTACATCAGGCCTAGATATTTGAGGCAGTTGAGCAGAGTATTCCCGTTCCGGTTTCTGAAGGAGTCCTATGCGCCATTAATGAAACTCATCATTAGATACTTCAGCTGTGAGGGTAGATTCTCGCGCCTTTATGCATACCATGTCAGACTCTTGATGCATTTCACGAGGGTGCGACTGATGAATATTCCATACTTCATGTGCCGAAACATAGAGCGGATGACTATCCTAGTGCAGAAGAAGACTCCGGAGTAGCAGCATAACAACATTTATCATTATGCACTCATTAAAATCATTGTAGTACATCAGCTTGGATTGCAGGGCATCACGTGGGATGAGTTCATTTCCCGTGCCTTCTTTGCAGCCTCCCAGCCTCCTCCCGAGATTGTTCATGATGAGGCAGAGCCTTCACATCAGTTTGAGGTTCCTGAGACTGAGCCTATCAGTGTTCCAGCATGTGTGACATATCAGAGAGGCCACAGAGCCTTATTTGCAGCAGCACGACGAGTACTATCTCCACATGGCGTGGAAGGGGTCTCACCTTCGACATCAGCACAGGTACAAGTTCAGGACAGAGGCAAGAGGACTATGCACGATGAGGGCCCTTCAGGAGGCCAAGACACTGAATTTATACTCATCGATGTTGATTCGAGCTCTCCTAGCTCAAAGCTGAAAGAAATCATCTAGGAGCAGAAAGCTGAGATCGACACGCTGACCGAGAAATTGCAGAGAGATCAGTGGGTTATAAATTACTTGGAGCAGCTGAATAAACAACTGGAGGATCAGCAGACACTCATAGAGTTGCGGAAAATCCGTGAAGACCGTGAATTGGCCCGAAAGAGACCAGGTGACATGACACCATTTGAGCGAGAGACTTGCCTTACGCACGTCAACATTCATCTAGAGAAGCTATTGGAAAATGCCAATAGGGACAAAGACATGCTCAGACACATGAAGAATCACTATTGGGCCCGCACACATGTTTGCAGAGCAAAAATGAAGATCTTGAAGGCGAGGTTGAGAAAAGCACTGAAACATCGGAAAAGGCCGGATCCACTCTGAATCTTGGCCGAAGTTTCCTTGGCTTAGCATGAGACATGATGGGAGACCTTCACTCCAAATTTCAGCAAATTTGGAGAAGATTTTGTCATTTTGAAAATTTTGGTTGCAAAACAGGTTTTTCCGCCCGACGCGTCGCGCCACCCGACGTGCGCTTATGATTGGGACATCTTCTGGAGGAAAAATTTGCATTTTTGGGTTTGTCATGATATATTATGTATGTTCAGGAATGGCCGAAGCATTTCATCAAATTCTGGGCTGCCTAAAGGGCCAAAAACACTCCAAAAATGGCCTTTCTGCCACTTTTTGCACCAGCAGGAACCAGTCTTGGGAGATTGTCGTTTTGGAGGGGCAAATGACATCCAAATTGAAATATTCCACTTGGGTTGGATAGCAGACATCCAGGTCTTTCCAAAGAGATATTATGAGCTCAATTTGGACTTCAGAAAGTACCTCAAAAATAGGTCCAAAGTGGCGTGATGCATAGAGAAATTGCGCGGCGCATAGAGGAATTTTGCCCAAATTTCACTTTTCAGCTCAGAAATTCGCCTAGTTTTGACTAGTTTTAATTTTTCATGTGATGATTGATCTATATTGATGTAATTTGGTAAACATGATGTAAATTTGGCATGTTTTTACTTGTTCTAGAGGATTCATTCACTAAAAAGTGAAAATTAAGTGAATGGATCAGTTTCCTAGCATATAGAGGCAAGTTGTTTGGCTGCCTAGATTTTAGCTCCATGTTTAGAATTGGTTGAAACAACTCCTAGAAGGATGAGCTCGATCCCTAGAGGCATGGGAAGGGGTTGGTCTAGTCTATATCATGTATTTTCTGAGTCATTTTCAAAGGTTGGAGAGGTTGGATACTTGGGAAAAGTTTGGCACCTCATTGTATATCCATTTTCAGATTTTGGCAAAGGAAAGACCAGAGTTTTGCAGCACTTGTTGGGATCCTTGTGGTTTCTGAGTTTTTATGATGTTATTCTCATGTTATTATAAGGTTCATTAATGTTTATGTATGCCATTTCCCTTCTCTTTGCTTCTGAATTAAACAAATGAGTAATTGAGGTAGAATTCATTGATTTGCTGGTGCTCTGCCTTAGACTTTTGTTTAGTTTTATATGTTTTTCGTCAGTTTGAAGAGGATCCTTGCACTCTCTTGCCCTCTTCAGCTCCTTAGAAGTCTTTCTATCCATCCATTGAATCTAAGACATCAAAGTCATTGCCTACCCTGCCCCAACTTGAACTCTGCAAGAATTTGGCCTCATCCCCAAGCCCAAAATTGTTTTTCCCTTTTTCCAACAAAAACCCCTAAAAAATCAAAATCAAACCCTCCTATTTGTTTATCTAGCCTAAGATCAGTTGTTTTTTTAGTCATCTCAAGCCCCTTTGAACATTTTTCTTGAGATTGACCCGGAGAGAGCCCTCTCCTGTCCTCGTAGGGCTAGCTACGAGGCTGAGCGTGGTTTGGTGTTGTCCTTTTTCTGCCTTATTTCAGCCTAAGGTGGATTTGGGAACTAACATAGTGGCGACCATACTGGGGAAGAAAATGGTTTTCTTTTTGGTGTTATTTATTTCATAAGTTACAAACGGAGCCTGAAGTCATGCCAGGTAGCTTTTGAAACGCTTTTGCCTTGCATTAGCAGAAGTAGATAAACACTGCTTTAGTCAATCTTCGGTTTAGCTTGTGAACGTGAAATTTGACTTGTGAATTACCCCAGTATATTACATCGTTCTGGACTTTTGGGTGATTGAGTCTAGAATTTGATAGGCTGAATAGATCGGTTTTGTCCTTTGATTTTTGAATAGATCAACACACTGGCTTCCAGAAGACATACAAGATCAAATCCCGATCCTGATCCGCCTCCAGTATATGAGAATCCCAATCTGATTTCAAGAATCCTTCGTCGAGAAAGTCCCGTGATCCCTTTGTTTAAATCTCATTCATACCCTACTGTATTTAAATTCATTGAAGATATTGAGTTTGATGATCAGTTCGAGTTGTTGTTGTTTGAAACTAAATCTGAAAGTGCTACTAGTTCTACCGTCATAAATCCTGAGTTTATCAAGTATCTTGAGGTTGAACAAGCTAATAGATCCATTGATAATTACATTTTGAATCTTCAGAACTCTATTGTGGCAACGAATATCCCTGAATTCATAGAGTCTGCATCTGAAACTCTTGGTCCATCAGTAGTTACATCAGATTCACAAGTTCACACTGAGCCTTCTTTCATTCCTACCATTCCCGTACAACCATCCATTTCTGATCAACAATCAGCAGTAGTTCCTCCTCCATCTCCACCACATACACCTCGTACACCTACTGCTTCTTCTCCACCCGTTTCTCCAAGACAGATCATAAATCCACCAAGAGCAATGGCTGCTAGATTCGCACCTCTTGTTTTGCCAGCAAACTTGGATCCTATGCCCGCTGATTATCAGATTAAAATTCCTTTGTTTGATGGTACTCCTCAAAGTGTGCCCGCTCAGCAGCATATCGACAGAATGACAGACTTTTTGGACCTCCATGAAATTGATGAAGAGAATGTCTCCATGAGATTTTTTGTGCAAACTTTTGGAGGTGAGGTACGTAAATGGTTCAGAGCTTTGCAGCCCAGAATTATTAATACATTAGAAGAGCTTCAGATACAGTTTCTAGATCGGTGGGAAATGAAGAAGGACCCGCTCCAAATCACTTCTGAGTATACTAAGATCAAGCGCAATCCTGGTGAGTCCGTTCAAGACTATATTATCAGATTTAATGCAGTTTATAATGCAATTCTTGATGACTTGAGGCCTTCTAAGAAATCAGCTTTGTTAAAATTCCCAGATGGTTTTGATCCGGAGATGGCCTATTCATTACGAGATAGAGATCCGCCCACTTTAGAGGACATGCAGAAGATTGTCGTGAGTGTTGAGGCAAATTTGAATGACAAGAGAGCTAGATTGAAAGCAGAGAAGAAAGTTGTGATAAAGGAAGAAGCTTCTACACCTACGGATCAGATACTTCGCAAGGTGGAAAAAATGTTCAAAAGGTTCACTCTTGATAAGCCCGAACCTCAAGTTCGAAATCCCAACTTCCGTGGTCAGCAGCAGCCACAATTCAGGATTAAGCAACGAGAACAACGAGCACAAGAACCAGCAGTCCAGCAGCAAGTAAAGACACCTCTTCAGCAGAATTTTGTTGGTCAGGATTCAGATGATGAAGATGATGTAGTAGGGGAGGAAAATCATTTCTTTACTCCTGATGATTTGCCCATTTATATCACCGAAGATGATGAGTATGCAGAAAGTTCAGCAGTACAAAAAGATGAGGATTTTATCTTGGCTAATGATGCTGCTCTTGAAGAAGAGTCGGATGAGTATCAGAGAGGTTATATGAATGCATTGTCAGCCCAGCAGAAGCAATATTCTCTCAGAAACAGAGATGTACCAGTCAATCCAATTCAGAAGAGAAAGGAAGTTTCAGCACCTAAAAACGATTCACCTGTTGCACAAAAGAAAGCAAAAGAGATAGTTGATCCCGCTGCCACCAAGTCATCATCAGCAGAAAAATAAAATCAGCCAATTACATCGAGGGAGAAGGCTGAAAAGAAAGATGTTCCAGCCAAAGAGATCGAAAATACTTCAGTCTTTAGTTTGGAGAATGAGATTTCTAAATTAAAGGTATCCATTCCCTTGACTGAACTAATGAAGAACAGCAGTTATAAAGGTCAAGTTTCTAGAATTTTGAATTTCGATCCCATGTCTGATATGGTGAATATTGAATATGATCAACCTGAACTGATATTTGGACCAGCTTTAGATGGTGAGTCTCCAGATAGCGAAGTGCCTCCTTTTTATATCAGTCTTCGATTGCATGAGTTTGTATTGCATAATGCCATGTTCGATTCCGGTGCTTCCCATAATCTCATGCCGAAGGCAATCATGGAGAAGTTGGGTTTAGACATCACTAGGAAGTACCATGATCTTTATTCATTTGATTCTAGCAGAGTGAGATGTATTGGGCTCATTAAAGACTTGGTTGTAAGTTTGGATCAGATTCCTACAAAGAATGTTTTGATGGATGTTGTTGTAGCAGACATTCCTCCGAGATTTGGTATGTTGCTTTCCAGATCTTGGGGAGAAAAATTGAAAGGGACATTACAGTTAGATTTCTCCTATGCGACGATTCCCGTGTTTGGCCAAATGAGAAAATTGTATCGGGAACAAAAAATGAAGTATATGATTACAACCAAGGAGAAACCGATTAATCATCCGATTAATTATGTACATACAGATCTAGAGTCTTTTGTTTTGTTTGCCGATAGTTTCAATGATGTAGATAGTCAGTTAGTTCAAGCAGAAGATATTCCAGAGATTACCGAGAATTTCAGAGAAGTTTTGCAGAAAGAAAGGCAAAAACCGGAAAGCACAGTTGAGCAATCAGCGAAAGATAGTGGACAGCAAGCAGAAAAAACAGAGCTAGCACAATTTCAGCACTTAGAGGATGATGAAGAGGGTCTATGGACCATGGATTTCGATGGTGCAGTGGGAAATGATGGTGCTAGAATTGGTATTTGGGTACGCAGTCCTTTTTCCACTCCAAACAAGGTACCGAGCAATGTACGGGTATGTTCTTACAAAGTAGCATTTGATTGTTCAAACAATGAGGCTGAGTATGAAGCTCTGATTGCTGGCCTAAAGATTCTTATAATGTTGAATGCTAAGAGAATTGCAGTCTATGGTGACTCCGAATTGGTGATTAAGCAAGTAAAGGGTGAATATCAAACGAAGCATCTCCGGATGCGAGCTTACCGTAATGCTGTCCTTGACATTTTGAAGCAGTTTTCAGATTATACCTTGACTTGTATTCCTCGCATTCAAAATGGAATTGCAGATGCACTTGCTAAGGCAGCAAGTAACTTGAAGATCCCAATGAATTCAAGTAATAAGTTCAAAATCCATGTGAAGCACCGTCCTACCATCCCGGATAATCAAAGATGTTGGCAAGTTTTCCAAGATGATGATGAGATTAATGATTTTCTGCAAAGTAAAGGTAAGTTCAAAGATACCTCAATCGATGTAGAATATGATAATGGTGATGATGTTCAAGTAAATCAAATGGAAGTGTTGCAGCTGAAAGATAACATTATTCCTAAAGGTTTGATACCTTTAGAAGAGCTCTTCGATCAGGATGATGTGGCCAAGAAACCAACTTTACGACCGACTGAAAAAGGAGTTGAGGATGTAAATATTGGGACAGCTGAAAACCCCAAAATGGTAAAGTTATCCAAGTCATTGTCACCGGAGGTAAGAGCTGAATATGTGAGTTTGTTGTCTTCATTTGCTGATGCTTTCGCTTGGGATTACTCAGATTTAAAGACGTATGACACCAATATCATCCAGCATACTATCCCAATTAAGCCTAATCAGAAGCCTTTCCGACAAAAGCTAAGAAGAATCAATCCGAAATTGCTGCCATCGATTGAGAAGGAGGTAAACAGGTTGTACAAAGCAGGAATCATTGTTCCCATCAGATTTTCTGATTGGATTTCCAATTTAGTGCCAGTGCGGAAAAAGACAGGTGAGATTCGGTTGTGTATTGATTTCCGAAATTTGAACAAGGTGTCATTGAAGGACAATTATCCATTGCCTAAGATGGATCATATATTGCAGTGAGTAGTGGGTGCATCTCGGATGTCACTACTCGACGGTTATTCTGGATATAACCAAATTTTGGTTCATGAGGACGACCGCGACAAAACAACATTCACAACTCCATGGGGAACATTCCACTATGCCAAGATGCCATTCGGTTTGAAGAATGTTGGCGCAACTTTCCAGCAGGCGATGGACATGGCTTTTGCGAATGAAAAAGATGTTTTCCTTGTTATATACCTTGATGATTTGACGGTTTTTTCCAATTCAGATGAAGAGCATATGTATCACTTGAAAGTTGTTTTTCAAAAGTGTAGAAAATATGGTGTCTCGCTTAATCCTAAAAAGAGCTTGTTCGCCATGGATGAAGGTAAATTACTTGGTCACATTATTTCCAAAGATGGCATTCGTATTGATCCAGCACGTGTTGAAGCAATTTAGCAAATTGACCCTCCCAGGAACAAGAAGGAGATTCAGTATTTTAATGGTAAGATGAACTTTTTGCGTCGTTTTGTCCCTAACCTTGTTGAGCATTTGAGAGAAATAACAAATATGCTGAAAAAAGACAGCCAAGCGAAGTGGAATGAAGATGCGGTAAAGTCCTTTAATTTGGTGAAGTTGGCACTATCTTCAGCTCCGGTGTTAATTAGCCCGGATTACACCCAAGACTTTATTTTGTTTTCCTTTGATTCAGAACATACCATGGCAGCTTTGTTAATGCAAAAAAGAGATGGACATGAGAAGCCTATAGCATTTTTCAGTCGAACTATTAGAGACGCAGCCTTGAAATACAACATCATTGAGAAACAAGCTCTGGCACTAGTAAAGGCATTGAAGGATTTCCGGGTATACATTTTGCATTCCCATATTTTAGCTTATGTTCCTAACGCTGCCGTGAAAGATGTTTTAGTACAGACTGATCCGGAAGGAAGACGTGGTAAGTGGATCGCAGCTTTGCTGGAATATGATGTGGAAATAAGGCCCACGAAGCTTATCAAGGGACAGGGGCTGGCGAAGCTTATGGCTGAATCGAATTTGCACGCATTAGACATAAATCTGATTGCTGCTATGTCTGATGAGGATGAGGAGAATTCGCCACTTCAGGTATCGGAAATGTTTGTTGATTCCCCATGGTATTCAGATATCGTCTATGTTCTTCAAAATTTGTCATCACCGCCCGGCATGACTAGAAACAAAGGTAGGACTTTGAAACTGAAGGCTGCAAAATTTTGTATTTTGAATTCTGCACTTTATTGGAAGGATCCAGGTGGTGTGTTATTGAATTGTTTGGTGGAGGAAGAAGCGAAGAAGGTAATGGAAGATTTTCACAAAGGTGACTGCGGGGGTCATCATTTTTGGAAGACAACTGCCAATAAGATTTTGAGAGCAGGGTACTATTGGCCGACATTGTTTGCTGATGTCTATAAAACAGTCAAAGGCTGCCATGAGTGCCAGATTTTTGAAGGAAGACAGAAATTACAGCCATTGCCACTCAAGCCTATTGAGGTAAGCGCCCCTTTCCAGCAATGGGGTTTGGATTTCATTGGGGAAATCCATCCTCCTTCCTCAGGACAGCATAGATGGATTCTAATAGCCACCGATTACTTTACGAAATGGATCGAAGCAGTTCCTACAAGACAAGCCACCAATTCGGTAATTATTTCTTTCCTTGAGAACAACATTTTGTCTCGTTTTGGTTTCCCGAGTAAATTGATCACTGATAATGCAGCGGATTTTAAATCAAGAAAGATGATTGATTTTTGTGCTAAGCATAAAATTATTTTGGGACATTCAACCGCCTATCATCCGCAAGGCAATGGTTTGGCGGAATCTTCCAATAAGTCTCTAGTCAATATCATTAAAAAGTTGCTGGACATCAATAAGAAGAGTTGGCATAAGAAGCTGGTGAATGCGCTATGGGCTGATCGGGTAAGTCAAAAGAAGTCCATTGGTATGTCCCCCTTTGAGTTAGTTTATGGAGTAGATATAGTATTTCCTACCTCACTTGCTGTTCCGGTAGTCAAGCTTCTTCAGGAAGCTGGTAGTGAAGAAAGCCATATGCAAAGAAGGATAAATCAGATGATTCATTTGCAAAAAAAGAGAGAAGAGGTATTCCAGAACACATTCAAGTTACAGGAGAGAATCAAAAAGATCTATGACAGGAAGGCGAAGGCGGATAAATTCCAGTTAGAGGAAGTGGTACTGAAGTGGGATGCTAGGAATGAGGACAAAGGTAAACACGGTAAGTTTGAAAACCTCTGGAAAGGTCCATTCAAGATTGCAGCATATCGAGGTCAGAACGCCTTTCTGTTGAAGGAGATGAACGGTGAAGACTGTCCAGGAGGGCCGATCAATGGTTGGCTGCTCAAGAGGTACCATTTCTAAGATGTTTTCTGCTGATCATTGTCATTGTACATATCATGTTTTTCAATTTCATTGTAAGTATGCACTGTAGTCTTTTCTTCAGTCTGGGGCCCGAAGTGAAGGCTATAATTCTAAAAAAGGATTTCAGTTTTCCTTTGAGTATGTTTAGTCACTTTGGTTCAGTCATTTATGTTTTAAAGGTTGAGTCAGTTTAAGTTAAAGTTTCAGTCAACAGTCTTGAGTTATTTGGTCAAAATAATCGATTCCATAGCCCAATGGACGAAAGCATTGGTATGCTCTCCAAAGATCTGCCATTCTTGGCACCTCCAAGGAGCTACCATCCCCATTGGAGCCAATGTTAGAGTCGGGCTATACATCCCTCCGTCAGAGATCATTTCTCTTATTGCATTTCATTGTTTAGGTGTCTCATTCCACTCATTCATCTGCATTCAGTTAGGGGCATGCCATTGACTAACGAAAGGGTTTTGTTCTTTCATTTTCCCTCATGCTTATACCTGCTGGGTTGGTCAAATTTCTCAAAATTCATCAAAGATCAGCTCATGTCATTTACAGTCATAGAAGCTGTTTTGGTCAAAAAGAGTCATTTTAGTTTCTAGGTCTAGGGTTTGGTCTTTTGAAATGTTGAATAATGCCTGCAGGCCATGAGGAGGTTTTCAATAAGTTTTCAGTTCAAAATTTTTATCATCAAATATGCTCAAGGACATTTCTTGTTCAAAACTCTGTTTTGAATAAGAAATTGTCAAAATTTGTTTTTGTAATAATCATGTATTTTTCCGCCATGAATAATTCAAAGCAGACTCTGGTTTTCCTTTGCCAAGGTTCAACGCCAACATCCCTGCAAGAAATCAACCAATTTCATCATTAAAAACTCCAGAAAGTCAGTGAGGAAACAAGAAAGACAAAGTTGTATTAAATGAAAAAAAGTGCCAAAGTCATAAACATCATAAATGGGTTTTGAAGAAGCAAAAATTAAAACCATGTCTATAAGACATTTCTCATAGCCCATTCATTCATTTGCAACAAGAGTCATTCAGAAAATCCAAGGCAGAAAGTCAAGTTTGAAGTTGAAGAGCGAAACTGTGTTTTGGAAGGCCGACTGTGTGTGTTGAAGACAGCGCGGCGCATAGAAGGCAGGCGCGGCGCATAAAGCCGAAAAGCTCTGTGTATTTTTCTAAGGGCGCGGCGCACCCAAAGGCCACGGCGCATTAGGCTTGCGCGCGGCGCACAGGCTCGACAGGCTTAAAAATCGTCATTGTTGCTCCAAATTCAAACGATTTCAAACTTGTTGCCTCCAAGTAAGTTGTGTGTGCTTGTTATCTGAGTTTAACTCCTGTTGGGTGTCTTTTGAAGGAGATATTAAAATATTTTAATTGGTGCAAGAATTAACCCTATATTCATATTGAAATCTGCTCCATAGAGTTTTGAAAAGAGGTGTTGGATGTTGTTTGGTGTTTAAACTATCATTCCACTTTCATTCGTGCGGTCATTACTGTCACACTATCATACCATAGTTTTTACTCCCATTCCCGCTGTCCCATATCCCTATACCCTTTGTCCCATGTGTTAAATCCCCAAACCCTATCGCTTGCAACCACTTCATATCATTGATAAAATCCTAATTACCAAAGATTCAAGGACTGTTCCAATATCCTTGATTTTACTTTAACCCAAGTATACTTTGTCTTTGCACTTCTATCCCTAAAAACTACCCTCATTACTATCACCTATTCCTACATCACCTATAAATCCCCAAATCCCTAAGTTCCCCAAACAGTGACTGTCCTCACACTTAAAGTCACTTGACAATCCTTTTTCCCATTGTGACATCTCTTCATAGCACCTTATTATATGTGACACATTTGGCATTAGAGCATACACCAAACTATTTTTTTCACCATACATATATCAGTACATATTTGTCAAAAACCTTGTTTTCAGCACCATGTCAGAGACAAATTCATCATATGAGCAGGGGTATGAGCAGGACAGTGATTCAACCGCAGAGCTAAATGTGCCGAGGAGGTCTCATAAGAGTGGCACGCACGTCAGGGAGGAGCCCACTTCTTTGGATCAATTGCAGGCCTGCCCGCTTGCAATGACATGCTTTTAGCAACATTCATGTTTTTGGTATTGTGAGATGATATCTCAGATTCAGCACCATCTGGAGTTGGTTTGCTTATTTGTCCTACATTTGCGTGATGGTCATGTAAACCTTGCTGGGGTGAACTTCACTTTGACACCAGAGACCATTTCTGAGGCAACCGGGATGCAAACATAGGTGAGGAGTGGAATAAGAGACAACAGCTGGATAGAGCATATTATGAGCCTTACATCAGACCTGGATATTTGAGGCAGTTGAGCAGAGTATTCCCGTTTCGGTTTCTGAAGGAGTCTTATGCGCCATTAATGAAGCTCATCATTAGATACTTCAGCTGTGAGGGTAGATTCTCACGCCTTTATGCATATCAAATCAAAATTTTGACGCATTTCACGAGAGTGCAAATGATGAATGTTCCATACTTCATGTGCCGAAACATAGAGCGTATCACTACCCTTGTGCAGAAGAAGAATCCGGAGCAGCAACATAACAACATTTATCATTACGCACTCATCAAAATCATTGTAGTACACCAGCTTGGTTTGCAGGGCATCACATGGGATGAGTTCATTTCCCGTGACTTCTTTGCAGCCCCTCAGCCTCCTCCCGAGATTGTTCATGATGAGGTAGAGCCTTCACATCAGTTTGAAGTTCCTGAGACTGAGCCTATCAGCGCTCTAGTGTGTGTGACATATCAGAGAGGCCACAAAGCCTTATTTGCAGCGGCACGACGAGTACTATCTCCACTAGGGGTGGAAGGGGTCTCTCGACATCGCATAGGTACAAGTGCACAGACAAGGGCAAGAGGCCTATGCAGAGGTGGGTTCTTCAAAGGGCCAAGACACTGATTTTATACTCATCGATGTTGATGCGAGCTCTCCCAGCTCAAAGCTAAAAGAGATAATCCAGGAGCAAAAAGTTGAGATCGGCACACTGAACGAGAAATTGTAGAGAGCTCAGTGGGTTATATATTACTTGGAGCAGGATAATAAACAACTGGAGGATCAGCAGATACTCATAGAGTTGCAGAAAATCCGTGAAGACCGTGAATTGGCCCGGAAGAGACCAGGGGACATGACACCATTTGAGCGAGAGACTTGCCTTACGCACGTCAAAATTCATCTGGAGAAGCTCTTGGCGAAGGCCAATAGGGACAAAGACATGCTCAGACATATGAAAAACCACTATTGGGCCTGCACACACGTTTGCAGAGTGAAAATGAAGATCCTGAAGGCAAGGTTGAGAAGAGCACTGAAACGTCGGAAAAGGCCGGATCCACTCCGAATATTGGCCGAAGCTTCCTTGGCTGAGCATGAGACATGATGGGAGACCTTCACTCCAAATTTCAGCAAATTTGGAGAAGATTTTGTCATTTTGAAAATTTTGGTTGCAAAACAGGTTTTTCCGCCCAATGCGTCGCGCCACCCGACGCGCGCTTATGATTGGGACATCTTTTGGAGGAAAAATTTTCATTTTTGGGTTTTTCATGATATATTGTGTATGTTCAAGAATTTCCGAAGCATTTCATCAAATTCTGGGCTGCCTAAAGGGCCAAAAACACTCCAAAAATGGCCTTTCTGCCACTTTTTGCACCAGCAGGAACCAGTCTTGGGAGATTGCAGTTTTGGAGGGGAAAATGACATCCAAATTGAAAAATTCCACTTGGGTTGGATAGCAGACATCCAGGGATTTCCAACGAGATATCATGAGCTCAATTTTTAATTCAGGAAGTGCCCCAAAAACAGGTCCAAAGTGGCGCGACACATAGAGAATTTGGGTGCGACGCATAGAGGAATTTAGCCCAAATTTCACTTTTCAGCTCAGAAATTCGCCCAGTTTTGACTAGTTTTACTTTTTCATGTGATGATTGATCTATATTGATGTAATTTGGTAACCATGATGTAAATTTGGCATGTTTTTACTTTTTCTAGAGGATTCATTCACTAAAAAGTGAAAATTAAGTGAATGGATCAGTTTCCTAGCATATAGAGGCAAGTTGTTTGGCTGCCTAGATTTTAGTTCCATGTTTAGAATTAGTTGAAACAGCTCCTAGAAGGATGAGCTCGACCCCTAGAGGCATGGGAAGGGGTTAGGATGGTCTATATATTGTATCTTTTGAGGCATTTTCAGGGTTGGACTCTTGGGAAAAGTTTGGCACTTCATTGTATATCCATTTTCAGTTTTTGGCAAAGGAAAGACCAGAGTTTTGCAGCACTTGTTGGGATCCTTGTGGCTTCTGAGTTTTGATGATGTTCTTCTCATGTTATTGTAAGTTTAATTAATGTTATATGTATGCCATTTCCCTTCTCTATGCTTCTGAATTAAACAAATGAGTAATTGAGGTAGAATTCATTGATTTGCTGGTGCTCTGCCTTAGACTTTTGTTTAGTTTTATATGTTTTTCGTCAGTTTGAAGAGGATCCTTGCACTCTCTTGCCCTCTTCAGCTCCTCAGCAGTCTTTTCAATCCATTCATTTGATCTAAGACATCAAAGCCGCTGCCTACCTCGCCCCAACTTGAACTCTGCAAGAAATTGGCCTCATCCCCAAGCCCGAAAATTGTTTTTCCCTTTTTCCAACAAAAACCCCTAAAAATCAAAATCAAACCCTCCTATTTGTTTATCTAGCCTAAGATCAGTTGTTGTTTTAGTCATCTCAAGCCCTTTTGAATATTTTCATTGAGATTGACTCGGAGAGAGCCCTCTCCTGTCCTCGTAGGGCTAGCTACGAGGCTTCTAGAGTGGTTTGGTGTTGTCCTTCTTCTCGCCTTATTTCCAGCCTCGAGGTGGATTTGGGTACTAACATTAGGGACAGTATCTAGGCTTTTGGGATAACAATTGGGGTTTGGGAATTTTGTAGCTAGGACTTGGGATAATGGGAATATGGAATAGGGGTAGATGAATTTAGGGACATGGGGAATAGGGAAAAGGGTTGATGAAACTAGAAAAACAGTGAAGGAGTAAAATGTGAGGGAGTGATGACCACAAAAACCAGTTTACAAACCCTAGGCTATCATGTCTTGAGCAAGGAAGTAGGGTTTGAACATTTTTAATTAAATCCTCATAGAAATCATAAGACACATGTTTATGGCAATTTGAGGGATTGTTTGACTTACTTTGGACCAGAAGCAGCTGAGCGAATCAGAGTTTTGAATGAAATCGTGGTTCAAATAGCCGGTAGCTCTACGCGCTGCGCCGGTTATGTGCGTCACACCTGTGTCTTTTTACCACTGTGGAGGCCAACCCAATGCGTTGCGCCTCTCAGCCAATGCGCCACACCCACAAACTTGCACGACTATGCTGTGATTTTGCTCCCTTAGTTCAACACGGCCCTTTCTCGCTCACTCTCTCTTCTTGGAATGCAAATGAGCCTTTTGCAACATGAAAAACGACTTATATACCAAAGGCTTTAATTTTCCACTCCAAAAAACCCACTTTTGTAATGTTTACCTTTGACACTTTTTTTTTAAACTTTGTTTTAGGCAGTTTGCTTCATTTTGCCTCTAATTAACTGAATGATTTGATTTTGTTTGCCTTTCAGGGGATGGATTTGCTGAAGTTTTGACAAGGTGACCAGGGTTGCCATTGAAATTATTTACAAATGAGAGAACTTGAAATTACATTAACTTTATACATAAAAGATAAAATACTCTATTTTTCTTCAAAACAGAGTTTTGAGGAAAAATACATTTCTAGGCATATGATGATGAAAATTTTAGTATTGGAACTTTATTCAAACTCCTCATGCATCTGCTGACCTTGTTGGACATTTTAAAGACTTTATTGATGAAACCCTAGACCTAATGGGACTGAAAACCTAAAAAATGACTCTTACAAATTTAAGGACAAAAAGTGAGTGCAGATGATCTGGATGAGAGGAAATAGGCCAGCAGGCAAAGGACATGAGGGAAAATGTATAAAAATCCACTACTGTCAGATGATCCATGCTCCTAATGGAATGAAGTTGACTAAGTGAGACACCTAATATGCAATGCAACAAGAGAATTTTGATCACTGACGGAGGGATGAAGATATCGACACTAACAAGCACTCAAAGAAATATCTCCAAGGTTACTTCATGATGAAATCAACGTTGTATCATGATATCTAGGGTGTCTTACAGGTGATCCAAATATCTTGAAGAATCCTTCAAGGTGTGTTCAATAGGATTATTCAAGAGTACTTCAAAAAGTGCTCCAATTGATGTTAATGGCCTGCTCCTTCAATTGATGTATGATTCTCCGAGGTTATATTCAAGAGTTGTTCATAAGGATATCTTCAATAGTTCAAGATTTTCTGGCCTTATTTCTTCTTCAAAGTCTACTTAGAGGTGTCTATATTTTTTCTTTAGAAACTCCTTCAACATTACTTCTATACACCTTAAAAACATGCTCCCAAATTTCTTCTTTAAGATGTATCATTGATTACATCAATATATGTCCAATGGATTATTTTAAATCTTCTTCAACCGCGCTAACAAAATCTTCCCTTAAAACTGTTCCTTAAAAAATGGTGTCACTGTATTGTTGCACCCAAAAATCCTTATTCCTTCACAGGTGAGCGAGCCTGAAATCCAAGACTCCAAGGTAACTTATCAACTGTTCCAAGTTGTATTAAAAAGACAATGTTTACAGAAAAAGTAATCTACATGAATGAAGTGATTGTCCTTAAGGTAATGTTCGAGCTCCAAAGCAGAGTTATGGATCGGAGCTTCACATAGGTCCAAGCTTCCACATAAGAAACTGTCCATTGCATATTTCAAAGGTTCAAAGGCACAGGTGTAGATCCGAGTTTAAGGTTTGTTTAATAACCTAAGCTATAAAACCTGAGCTAATAAACTATGCTAAGTCTGTGCTCAAAGAGGTATAGTGCTCAAAAGGTTTGAACCTTTCACACAAAACTGTGATCAATGCTTCCTCCACAAGTCCAAGCTGTCGTGTATGTGCATCAAGCAACAAAACATGTTCAAGTAGAAGCAGATCTGAAGCTACAATGGATTACAATGAGCCAATGGGTGTCCAAGATTCCTGTTGTAGCATAATTTGACTCAGCTAAAATTCAAGAGAGTTTCTGAGCAATTCAAGGTTGTTGAGGAACAATTGTTAAAATTTCAAGAAGACCTGTAACATGCTCAAAAGGATAACCACAAGGTCAATGAGGATTCATCATCACTTGGGCACTGGAACCAAAATCAGGGAAGCCATAGCATTGGAGGTGTAATCTAAGCCAGGGGAGAAGAAAAGAAGAAAAGCGTGCAACAAGGGTCAAGTCAGGCTTATTCACGTGTAGAACAGTTCTGGAGTCAGGCCGATTGATGCATTCAGAACATTTCACATAGGTCAAGGTTGAGTCATGCTATATACATGCAAAATAATGTTTAGAGGCTTAATCACAATTGCACGTGGAAGGCCTAATCGCATATCGCAAATCGTAGTTGCAAAGCTTAGGAGGAATAGAACAAGGTTAAAACCGTTGAAATGCGAAATGCGATATGAGGACCGGATGCGATATAGTTCAAAGATAGAGTCTAAAGTATTTAAAGTCTGGTCATGGGACCCTCTCTCACATTGCACATGGCAAGCTCAGGAGGAACGACACTAAGGAATATGCTATAAATACCGAAATGTGAAATACGACAAGGTTTCATATCGCCGATTGCGATTTGCGATCGGCCCCACCTCCACTTGCCATATCATCCCTACCTTTATCACCCATTGCACATCGCAAGCTCAGGAGGAATGACACTAAGGAATAAGTTATAAAGGCCAAAATTTGAAGTGCGACAAGGTTTCATATCACCAATTGCGATTTGCGATCGGCCCCACCTCCACTTGTCATGCCATCCCTACCGTTATCGCACATCGCACATCACAAACTCAAGAGGAATGGCACTTATGAATTTGTTATGAATGCCGAAATGAGAAATGCGATAATGAAGCAAACGTGATGGAAGTTATCGCTAAAGTATAAAAAAATTTAAGTCCGGGTACATGGGTTTTTCCTTTGTAAAAATCGCATTGGAGGGAAAAAGCGGATTATAACGTAGAACATTGGAATGCTGAAATGCGATAGAGAAGTGGAAGCGATACAAATTTTCAAAGGTAATGGAATATCTTTCAAAGTCTAATCTTATGGTAGTTACAAAGGAAAGTCTGAACGTAGGGCAGACTCGGGTAAAAAAAAACCTGACGCTACGTGCAGAACATTGGTATGCGTTTGTGACAGTTTATTAATCAAATACTAAATGCAGTGGGCACGAGCGGAAGAGGCAGAGTTAGGTAGTAGGTGACAAGATGATGGTGTTCGAAAAAAAAAAGCATGGGCAGATTTGGGTAGAGATGCGTTTATGCAGACTGTTAGGATATCATAGCAGAAACGGAAGGAGATACATCAACAACAAATCATATTCAACAAAAGGATTATATTTCAAGTTTTGTTTTGTTTTCTTTTTTAATATCGAAGCTACAATGATATCATCAATTGCAATGTAATAATTAGTTTAACAATTTAGGTAGTCTAGGATTTTCAAGAAGCTCAAGTAGTTACAAATTGCTTTTGTTTGTATTTAAGGAAGAGAGAAAGAGAGAGGAGGGGTTTTGAGTTCTGGACCTCTTGGAGACTACATTTTGCACTTATTTTCTAGTAGGTGAATGAAATAAGCAACAATTTTCCTGCAACTATTTATGGTGTTTCGTGTTTCCTGTATCATTTTATGTTGTTTCTTCCTTGAATGAAGTGAAGTAAAGAAGCAGTTGGTCTCTGATTTACATTTGTAAGTAAGAGTTAAATAGCCTAATAAGCACTCCTTCACTCCATCTCCTCTCCCTTCACAAATTCTCTCTGGAACTTAAAAGTAATAGATTCTGTGTTTACAACATATTATTTTGAGTTTCCTCCCTCTCCATGAATTCTCTTTGGAACTTAAAAGTAATAGATTATGTGTTTACAACATATTATTTTGAGTTTCCTCTCTCTCCATGAATTCTCTCTGAAACTAAAAAGTAATAGATTATGTGTTTAAAACATAGTACTTTGAGTTTCCTCTATAGTTCTTCTTTTCCATTCATATATCAACAGTCAATGGAATTGTGAAATCTTTTATTATTCTAGATTATTAAGGGTTTTAGAAAACTAGTTTCCAGAGGGATAGAAAAAATACTTCACGATAAAATTATTTTTGTGACACACTTTCAAAATGTCTTAAGCACTGATTCCTTTCACAACCGAGGGATTGTCTCTTAAGATACAACATTTTTTGGTGCCATTACCGGACACAAAGGCATGAAGTTATTTTTCCCTGGGTATTGAGATCTATTTCTTGATGGTGAACAATACTTAGATATAAAATTTGGTTGTTTATTATTAAACCAGTGACTCCAGTTATGAAGATTTCATTAGATAAGGAATTTTTTTGGCAAGAAAATGAGAAAGCATCGTGGAAAAAACGGGTATCAGGGTTTGAATCTGTTAAAGGAATTTTTGTTTTTCACTATCAGTTCAGTGGTCTATTTTCCCTTGCATATCAAGAATGTTGTTTCCTACTTTATATTCTCAAAAGATTATAAGGCCCAAAAAGTATGTTCTTTATTGGAGAAATAGGATTTTTCTTCTGCTTGTATTATTGATCTTGACACAAATTTATCTCCTAAATATGAGAGGAGAGATGACTGTTGCATTAAAATTCCTGAAGATGATCAGTCACACTCTAGGCATAAAGGTGATGATTCATCATATTTGGGTGATAATATTCTATCTCACAAGAAATCGACTACTTTTCAGCTCAAAAACGAAGAAATATTTAAACCCTTGGTGCTGCCTACAGTTCTTCATCAATATCCTTTAAAAAGCTTTAAATTTCTGCCAAGTTTTTCTCGAGAAAGTTTTGAGGTTGTAGCTGAATTACATCTCCTAGCATTTGAATACTTTTTGGACATATTTCAAATTATTCATGAAGATGTGGCTTTAAGGATGTTTTGTCATTCATTAAAGCATGGTGGTCAACAATGGTTCCAGTGTTTGGAAGCAAGTTCAATTAGTTCATGGCAAGGTTTTCAATACATATTTCTTAGATATTGGGGCGAGCGTAAGTCATATGAAAAACACCTTTTGGAATTATATTCTATCCAAAGGCAGAGCAATGAATCAATTGCTGATTTTAATAGGAGGTTTCAAAAATAATATTTCAGCATGCCAAAATAAATTCGACCTCCTGAAGCTGCAGCTATGGTTTACTATTTGAGGGTTCTTTCTATTGTCTTGACTTTTTATCTCAAGGAGAGAAAGCCTTGCACTTTGGAGTTGATGTTTCTTTATGCACAAGAAATCGAAGATAATGTGTGGGATTGTAGAAATTTTTCCAGTCATGTTGAAAGAACAAGTTTTGTTGAAGACAAGAGGGCCTGTCAAGAAAACATTGAGATTTATTTACAAGAGAATGCAAATACAGAGATGAACAAGGATTTTAAAAAGGTGTTAGAGGATTCATGTATTTCTGAAACACAATAATTTAAGCATTATGAAGATTCTGGTTAAAAATTCATTGCAACAACTGAACTACATGTTGAAATCCTGGAAGATCATTATAATTTTTATAATTTTAATGATTTTGTGAAGAAAGGAGAGACTAGTGGAGCTCCTCAGGTGTGTTTGCAGGAGGGGGAAGTTTATTGTCAAGAATTGGCATTATATGAAGAACATCAACATTATGAGGAAAAAACCTTAGCTTTCTCTTTTCGGCCTAAATTTTTGTCAGCAAAAAACAACATTCAATATTCTCACATAAAACTTCAAACTAAGGAGTCAAATAGTTAATTCTAAATCAACAAGATGTTCAAGAAAAGGAGGCAATGGAAAATTGGTCTCATCAGTTCTATGATCCAGTAGCTGACTAAATGAAAACTTTCTTTTGGCAGCAACAAGCATTTATGAAACGGTATGTGCAAAGCTTTGTATTTGGAAAACTTTCATGGTACCTCCCTATTCTGATGTTCAAATTTCAACAGTATGGAGGCATTAGGCGTAACATGCAGATGTTGGATTGGTGCCATTGGAAGGCTGACTTCACTTGATTAAGTTCAATCATGAATACATATGTAGGAGTTGTGCATAAATAATCTCAGAAGTTGAGGATTTTTAGTTGTAGTATTTTTAGTTCCGTATTTTAGGAAGAAGTCCAAAGTGTAGCAGGTTTCGGGAGGATTTCATACTGGATCAACTCCCATTTGGGATTGACTACATGCCCAATAATGACTACTGATCTACAAGTTCTCTTTGACTCCATTCCTAATACAGGCTACTTATCTACAAGTGCTCTTTGACTCCATGCCCAATAAAGGCTACTGATCCACAAGTGCTCTTTGAATCCATGCCCAATAAAGGCTACTGATCTATAATTTCTCAACACTTTTCTACCAAATTGTTGTCCCCAATTGGAGCCAGATGTTGTAGCATAATTTAACTCAGCTAAAATTCAAGAGAGGTTCTGATAAATTTAAGGTTGTTGAGGAACAATTGTTAAAATTTCAAGAATACCTGTAACATGCTCAAAAGGATAACCACAAGCTCAAAATGGGCACTAGAACCAAAATTAGGGAAGCAACAACATTGGAGGTGTAATCTAAGCCAGGGGAGAAAAAAAGAAGAAAAGCGTGCAACAAGGGTCAAGTCGGGCTTATTCGCGTGCAGAACAGTTCAGGAGTCAGGCCGATTGATGCGTTCAGAACATTGCATAGAGGTCAGGGTTGAGTCATGCAACTATACGTGCAGAACAATGTTCAGAGGCTTAACTGCAATCACATGTGGAAGGCCTGATCGCATATCACAAATCACAATTGCAAAGCTCAAGAGGAATAGAACAAGGTTAAAACCGCCAAAATGCGAAATGCAATACAAGGACCGGATGTGATATAGTTCAAAGTTCAAGTCTAAAGTATTTAAAGTCTAGCTATGGGACTCTCTCGTAGTTTGCACATCGCACATCGCAAGCTCAAGAGGAATGGAGCTAAGGAATATGCTATAAATGTCGAATTGCGAAATGCGACAAGGTTTCATATCACCGATTGCGATTTGCGATCGACCCCACCTCCACTTGTCACGTCATCCTTACCTTTATCGCACATCGCAAGCTCAGGAGAAATGACACTAAAGCCCTATGTTATAAAGGCCGAACTACGAAGTGCGACAAGGTTTCATATCACTGATTGTGATTTGTGACCGACCTCACCTCCACTAGCCACATCATCCCTACCATTATCGCACACTACACATCGCACATCGCAAGCTCAGGAGGAATGGCGCTTATGAATTCATTATGAATGCTGAAATGCGAAATGCGATAACGAAGCGTACACGATGGAAGTTATCGCTAAAGTCTAAAGGTTTTTAAGTCCGGGCACATGGGTTTTTCCTTTGTAAAAATTGCATCAAAAGGCAAAACAGGATTATAACGTAGAACGTTGGAATGCTGAAATGCAATAGAGAAGCGAATGCGATACAATTTTTCAAAGGTAATGGAATATCTTTCAAAGTCTAGTCTTATGACAGTTACAAAGGAAAGTCTGAACCCAGGGTAGAATCGGGTAAGAAAATACCCAACACTATGTGAAGAACAACGGTATGTGTTTGCGGCAGTTTATTAATCAAAGACTAAATGCTATGAGCATGAGCGGAAGAGGCAGAGTCATGTAGTAGGTGACATGATGACAATGTTCGAAACGTAAAAGCATGGGTAGAGTCGGGTAGAGATGCGTTTATGCAAACTGTTAGGATATCGCATCAGAAACGTAAGGAGACACATAAGAAACAAATCAGATTCAACAAAAGGATTATATTTCAAGTTTTTTATTTTTTATTTTTTGTTAAGATTGAAGCTACAATGATGTCCTCGATTGCAATGTAATAAGTAGTTTAACAATTTAGGTAGTCTAGGAGTTTCAAGAAGCTCGAGCAGTTACAAACTGCTTTTGTTTGTATTTAAGGAAGAGAGAAAGAAAGAGGAGGGGTTTCGAGTTTTGGACCTCTTGGAGACTACATTTTGTACTTCTTTTATGATAGGTGAATGAAAGAAGCAACAAATTTCTTGCAACTTTTGATGGTGATTCGTTTTTCCTGTGTCATTTTATGTTGTTTCTTCCTTGAATGAAGTGACATAAAGAAGCAACTGGTCTCTGATTTACGTTTGTAAGTAAGAGTTAAATATACTTAATAAGCACTCCTTCACTCCATATCCTCTCCCTTCACAAATTCTCTCTAGAACTTAAAAGTAATAGATTCTGAGTTTGGAACATATTATTTTTAGTTTCATCCCTCTCCATGAATTCTCTTTGGAACTTAAAAGTAATAGATTCTATGTTTACAACATATTATTTTGAGTTTCCTCTCTCTCCATGAATTCCCTCTAAAACTTAAAAGTAATTGATTCTGTGTTTACAACATATTAATTTGAGTTTCCTCTACAATTCTTTTTTTCCATTCAGATATCAACAGTCAATGGTATTATGAAATATTTTATTATTCTAGATCATTAAGGGTTTTAGAAAACTAGTTTCGAGAGGGATAAAACAAAGACCTCATGATAAAATTATTTCTGTGACACACTTTTAAAATGTCTTAAGCACTGATTCCTTTCAAAATTGAGGGAATGTCTCTTAAGATACGACACTTCCTATAGCTTTGCCTTAGTTTAATTTGTAACCCAAAAACATTCTATAAATGTCTTTCTACCTTAAGCTTCTCCTTAGTCCACCTTCTTCTTATCCTCGACCTCCTGTACCTTTTCTTTGAGATTGTTTACCAAAAAATGATGCTTGGAAATGAAGTTTGAAACCTTATTTATATTGATTTCGTCCTTTAAAGAGAGGACATGACTTTTGGATATGAGAGCCGACATATGTATGTTTACTTAGGTCAGCAATATAAAAAATATATTTTTCTAAACTTAAAAATTCATTATCTCATCAACCACTAAGAGTTTGGAGGAAAGTAAGGGCTCATTAGAAAGGGAAAAATATACTCTACAAGATGGTATATGATCCATTTTGAAAATATACCTCCAAGGTGCCTAATTTTATTTTTCTTTGTGACTGATATTGAATTTTTAGTTCAGAAGGTGATTAGGACGACAAGGGCTTCTTCATTGTTATATGTAACCAAGTGTTTTTAGGTGAGGTCTCCACTTGCTATGTATTTTATCATCATATGTCATCAAGTGATATCCAATTCCATATATGTCATCATGTGTGCCATCAATGTCACCATGTCATCAAGATAATGCAGTGATATGCCATTAAACATATGAATCGTTCATCAATTGTTAGAGCAAGGGCTAGATCATCACAATGAGAGTTTCTTCATCAAGAGTCACTACGAGCATCAATAACAAGGAATCCTTCATCAAGAATAAGAACATCATCATGATTTCTAGGGCTTCTTCATCAAGATCAAGGATCCATGAGGTTATGGTGTCTTCATGGTTAGATCAAGGAGATCATTATGATCAATAGTCATATAGGACAAGACTTATTCTTAGTGGCTTGAAATCATAATGGCATCATTAATAGTTTGACATACTCATTAATGGCATCCTTATCAAACAAGAGGGAATTGTAATTATGAGTAAGGACATCTTCATAATATACATGAGTTTATGACATCACAAGAATATTTCCCATCCCAATAAAGCCATATTGACATCAATGACAACCTTAACTAACAGTCCCCCCCTTTTTCATTGATGGAAATATTTCAATATTCTGTCGCCCTTTGACATCAATGGAAAATGGGGTGCCTAACTACTCCCCCTATCAATATACTCCTATTTACCATATTTTCTTCATCAATAATAGTTATTTATAGGTATGATTCTCCCCCTATCATGGTGCTCTTCTTTCTGGAAATGTGGTCCATGATAGATGTGTTTACATTTATTCATGTGATGAACGAACTCCCCCTACATGTATAAACTCCTCTAGCTCATGAAGGATTGCTTGCCTTGTGTGATCAAGTGGAAGATATATTCACAATTTCATAATGTGTGACTCATCAAGGATTTCATAGGGCACTATCATGGATAGCTTCTACAAGAATTCTTAAGCATCATAAACTCCCCCTAACTGTATGCATGGTCTCCTTTTTGGCAGAGTCTCTTTATCAAACACTTGGAATATTAAGGATGTATTATTGAATTCCATAACATATTTTGTTAGCGTTGGATTGTTCAAGAGACTTTAAGATCCAATTTGCTTCTTTCTCCATACTTGTGTAGCTTTCTTCTCTGGCTTGGTTTTCATGGTTTTAACTTGTTTAGGAACCCAGGTCAAGTTAAAATCATGAGCCATATGTCCAATTTTATGGCAATTGAAGCATTCCATTATGCTCATAATTGAGGAGTCATGGTTTCCTCTTGCAAAGGTGCTTCTAAGAGATTGTCGTGGACCATTATATTTGTCCTCGTGGTATGCCCTACGATCTTTTACCATGTGCCCAAAATTTGTACAAGAATATAATAAACCAAAATATATACTTTGGTACCTGGAGGATTGCTTTGATGTACTTCCAAAGTAATTTTGTCTTGGGATTATTTGATGATATTCATTTCCTTTTGTATTCTTGACACCATATGCAAGTCTCCTTAGAGTAGGATTTATTCCATTGTTGTCTTGACTCTTCTCTTTGCCTTTGCTGGAATTGGGAGCATCAACATTTCTTTCTAGATTCCTCACATCCTTGTTGTTTGAAGCATTATAATTCTTTCTTGAGGATTCACCTTCATAGACAAGACTTGATTTATCAAGGGGATACCTTTGATGACTTAGGATATCATCTAGGGTTTGAGAGCTTTTCAAGTTCTTATTCAACAAGTCAACTTCATTTTTAAGAAAGATAATTTCTCCTTTCAAATTTTCACAATATTCATCTTTCATAACTATTTTATTCTTCATTTATTCCATCATCCTTGTTACTTCACGTGTTTCGATTTTTAGAGAGATGACATTTGATTTTAGTTGGAAAATTTCTTCATCCTTTTATTTTAGTTGACTGCAATAGAATTTATTTTTTTTTCTTCTTCATTGATGTGTCCTTCTATTAGAGCCAAGGTTCCATCACCTTCTGAGCTCCTTGTGCTTGTTTCTTTGCTTCTGCTAGTTGAGTTTTAAGGGAGAAGACCTCTTCCTTGTATTGACTAATTTGTTCTTTAATTTTGTTCAAGTCTTCATGTCTTTGTTTAAGACAAATTGATCATTTTTCTTCCCTTTTCTTTTCCTTATCCAATTTATTTGTCATGGATATGAATTCTTCATGATGCTTTATTTTGTTTTTAATAAATTCCTCTTTAAGTTTGGTGATGATCCGATGCTAAAATATATGCTAAAAAATGTAAGTTGTTAGAATGGTTCGAAACCTATGTGCTTGCATAGATCTCATCGTTCTGAATCCGACACAATTTGTTTTGTGAAAAATCGACATCGTATGCTCCCGAAAGCGAGTTCTGTTCGTTTTCCCAAACAGGAAAATTTGGAAAAAAGGTACTGGTGATTGTGTAATTTTTGTGCCAGTGGCAGGCTACCACGTGTCCTCTTCTGATTAGTCAAAATTCAATTTTTTTAAGCCCTAGCACTACTTAACACATGGCAGGCCTAGTGGCAGTTGACATGTGAAATTTTTATTGGTTCATTAATAGCTAATCACAGGCTGCCACATGCCCCAACCAGAGGCCGCCACGTGGCAACATGGAGGCCACTAAAATTTTGGTCTAAATTTCGAATGTGACTCCACAAGATTTGAAACCACAACCTTCTTCGAACAAGCCAATCCAATTACCATTATGCCACTACATTCCTTGTTGAATGAGGGTGGGTTTGTTATATTTGCATATATATGGCGGGGGCCGAGATAACCGCCCACTATAATTCTAAACGTCAGTGGCACTACTACATGTGACGTCATACAAAAAATCAGCCAAGGTTTCTTAATCGCTAGGATTAACGCGCCAGCTAATGGGATAAGCCATGGGGGCCAGACTCAAGGCACATGGCCCCCACATGACCCAGTTTTTTAGACTTAAGGCGTCAGTGGAAAAATTATCTATTCCATGATTTGCACTGTTTTTTCACCAATTTATTGTGCTGGTAGTGGAAATTAGGCTGAAATTGTAAGCGAGGTGCCAAGTTTTGGGGAAATTGTAGAGTGACTAGCATCAAAGCTAGGGAAGCTCATAAATTCTTGATTTTTTGGTCTTTTTGCGAGAAGAAAGAGGTTAGACAAGAATTTTTGATAGCTTTGAAACTATTGGAGCAGGTTTTGAATCCATTAGATAAATTTAGCTCATTGTAATCACCATTTTATGAGCATAATGAAAGAGGGCCAAGCATTGGAAGTTGGACCAGGAGGGGTGAACTCCTTCATCACTTGTTATTTTTTGGTTACTGTTATGGATTTGTTTCAATGTTATTTATGCATTTTATGAGTTAAATTCATGTTTAAATGTGTTAAATAATTTAACTTAAGTACCTCAAAAAATCATTCAATTTACTTGCAATTTACACCATCCTCAAGCACATACATATTCAGAGCAAGTTTGGTATCAGAGCTTTCGTTTTCTTTGCCGCTATGAGGATTTAATTGTTTGCAAGTGTATGTGATTCTTACAAGGTTGAAGCTTAAGAGAGGAGAAGTAAATCTTGTGGTTGCAAGTCCTCAAGTTAGGTCAAGGACAAGGAAAGCAAGTTTGCCACAATCTCCACCACAAATTCTACCTCGGATTTTAGTTGAAGCTTCAAAAAGTATTGCACATGAAGGGGAGCCTTATAATATGTCATAGGATGAGAAATCTTTCAAAAATTATTCTTTGACATGAATGAAATGGTGAAAGTTCTCTATGAAGAGAAAAATTCAAGATTGCGGGGTGAGAGTTCCAAGCCTTCAAAAGGAGAGGGTTCTTCTAGAGGAAATGGAGGAGATGATGACAAGCCTTCAAAAGGAAATGGTGATAAACCGTCCTTTTCTCCACCATCATATTTACCTCCATCCTCATCTTCATATTCATCCTCTTCCACCACAACATTTACTCAAACACCACCATATACCCCAAAGTGTCATGGTAAACCTCCCGTATTGAAAATTGAAATTAAATTCGAATTTCCTATGTATAATGGTGAAGTGAATGCTGAAAAAATTGATAATTGGGTTTGTCAACTTGAAGTATATTGCAAGATTCAAAACATCAAAGATGATGAAACAAAGATTCAATTGGCTTCAATAAGGTTGGAAAGTGTCGCTTTTATTTGGTGGGAAGACAAAACACAAGAGGATATGAAAAAGAATAGTAATGTATTAACCTCTTGGATGGATTTTATTGCTGCACTTAGAAGAAAATTTTATCCATTAGATTATATGCAAAAGGCTATTATGCATTGGTAGAATTTTAGACAACTAAAAGGTCAAAGTGTGTAGAGTTACACCCAAGAGTTTAGGAGAAGATCTCTAATTTTAGGTGTATATTTTTCATCACAAGACACCTTGTTGAAATACATTTTGGTTTTACATGGTTATTTAATACATACTATCCTCATGTTTAATCCTACAATTTTAGATGAGGTTTGTGTTCAGGCAACACATCTTGAAGCAAGTGGGAAAAACATTTCACAATAGGGTAGCAAAAAGCCATTTCAAAGTGGATACAAAGGAAATCGTAAATTTAAAGGGAAAGGAAAGAAGAATTCATTCATCAAGAAGGAAGGAGAAAAATTAACATGAAAGCATTGTTCCAAAGAGGGTCATGATGAAGCTCGTTATTGGAAGCTTCATCCTGAGATGAAACCAAATAAGTTTAACAACAAAATGAAGCAAAAGATAGTTTCAACTACACAACATGAATTAGGATCCGATTTGGGAGATGAAACAAAGATTATACCAATGGGAATGAAAAGTAAGGACATAGCAAGCACTAGCTCTTCAAGTTTTCCTAATGATAATCAATATGATAAAACAAGAATTCGACTTTGCCATATTCAGTTTATTTCAAATCATACAAAAATTGATACACTCTTTGATTGTGGTTCACAAGAAAATTTGATTTTTGAAGACTTAGCCAAGAAGTTAATTTTAGATACCATTACTCATCAAAGACCTTATCCTTTAGGTTGGATATGTAAGAATTCAAACTTACAAGTGACGAGGAAATACATACTTATATTTGCAATTACATCGAAATTTCTTGATGAATTTGAACTTGATGTAGTGGGTCACTTGATATTTCCGGTATTGTTTTGGGAAGGCCATATCTTTATGATAGGAAATATATTTTTTATCGCCATGAAAACAAGTATCACTTGTTCAAATATGGTATTGAGTATAGTGTTAGAGCACATCGACATAAACTAAATCTTTCACTTGTAAATGTCGGACAAATGAAGAGACTTATTAACTCTAGCAAGAATTTTATGCTTTTAATGGTAAAAAAAAGAATTA
This sequence comes from Pinus albicaulis, assembly GCA_034641835.2. Lineage (NCBI taxonomy): Eukaryota > Viridiplantae > Streptophyta > Pinopsida > Pinales > Pinaceae > Pinus > Pinus albicaulis. The sequence goes on along the minus strand of CM076583.1, from coordinate 805,268,748 downwards.
TGTTGAGAATGAAGCTTTTCAAGGTTGTGACTCAATATTGAAATCTGATTTGGTATAGGTTGTTAACCAATATGATGAGATGTTTTAGGAGCCCAAGGGATTTCCTCCCAAGAGGGGAATCCAACATGAAATACAATTGCTACAAGATTGTCCTCTTCCTAACATTGGCATGTAAAAGATGTGATTGATGGAAAGTGCATAAATTAAAAGGAAAAATAAGGAGTTGTTGGACAAAGGGGTCATCAGACCAAGTACTTTTCCATGCGAGTCACCTATTTTTTTGGTGCCAAATTAGGATGGAACATGGCGCATGTGTGTGGAATTCTATGCATTGAACAAGATTGCAGTAAAGAACCGTTACCCACTTCCTAAAATTAATGATTTACTTGATCAATTGAAATATGATAAGTATTTTACTAAGTTTGACTTAAGACGAGTGGCTATCATCAAATATGAATTATTGAAGGAGACATATGGAATACAACATATAAAACAAAGCAAGGTTTTCTTGAATGGCTAGTTATGCCTTTTGGTCTTTGCAACTCTCTTACTACCTTCACGCGTGTGATGAATGATGTATGTAGGCCATTTCTAGATGATTTTTTGATAGTATACTTAGATGACATATTAATTTTTCAGTAAATCTCATGAAGAGCATGTCATGCATGTCAAAAAAGTACTTGATGTCTTGAAGAAAGAAAAATTGTTTTTAAAGATGTCAAAGTGTGAGTTTGGAAAAAATTCTTTAGTGTATTTGGGTCATTTTGTTGAAGGAGGTGAATTGAAAATAGATCCCTCTAAGGTTGATGTCATTTTGAATTGGCCAAATCCCAAACCAATTACAGAGGTGAGATTTTTTTTTGGAGCAACCCAATATTGGAGGAATTTTATTTCTAACTTCTCTTCTATCGCAACTCCATTGCATGCATTGAAAAGTGTGAAGCAGGTCTTCTAGTGGAGAGGTAAGCAACAAAAATAATTTGATGCATTGAAGGAAAAGATCAGTTGAGCTCCTATACTTGCACTACCAGACTTGAGACATTCATTTGAGATACAAATTGATGCAAGTGACTATGCCATTAGTGCAGTCCTCATGCAACATGGTAAGCCCATCTGTTTTCATTTAGAAACTTTTAATGGTGCAGTGATTAATTATCCTACTTATGATAAGGAATTGTATGCATTGGTGCAAAGTGTGAAAATTTTGAAACACTACTTGATGGGCAAGGAAAAAATCATTCACACTGATCATCAACCATTGCAATACTTTCAATCACAAACAAAGTTGCAGCAATCAAGGAACTTTCGATGGATGGGTTTTCTTCAACAATTCCACTTGGTGATAAGGTATAAAAAAAGGTATCTATAACAAAGTTGTTGATATGCTTTCTAGGAATATTGTTAGTGCTACTACTATTCTTAAGCATAATTCTATTTTGCATGAAATCTATGTTGAACAATATGCTTTAGATAGTGATTTTCAAGATGTATGTGAAACTCTGAGTCAAGGGAACCAAGTAAAGGCATTGGATTATCACATGCATGATAAGTTGTTGTACCATCTTGGTAAGATTTGTATTCCACAGAGAGAAAGAGTCAACATCATAAGAGAGGCACATACTTCTCTTATTGATGGTCATTTTGGTGTAGGTAAGACGATGGCACAACTACATAGGTATTTTTATTGGCCTCGTATGCTTGAAACTGTGTCACATTTTATTAAAGGTTGTTCATTATGTGTTGTCAGTAAGCCTAGAAATAGAAATTTAGGATTTCACACACCACTTCTAGTACCTTCTTATCCATGGGAGAGTGTTTCTATGGACTTTTTTGGAGGTCTTCCTATGTCAAAAAGGAATCATGATTATCTTTATGTAGTTGTGAACAGGTTCAGAAAAATGTGTTTTTTAATGCCATGTAAAAATAAAATTCTAGCTAAACAATTGCTCAGTTATTATTTCAGAAGGTATGGGTGCATTTTGGATTTCCCACATCCATTATTAGTGATCGATATTCTCACTTTGCTGGGAATTTTTGGTCAAGCTTGTGGGGATTCATGGACACCAAATTGAAAAAGAGTACAACATTTCATCCACAAAAATATGGTCAAACAGAGGTGGTGAACAGGATGGTAATGCATATTCTTCATGGTTATTGCAGTAAGCATCCTAAGTTGTGGGATGAACATTTGCACTATATTCAACATGCTTACAACCGAGCCAAGCACTCTTCAACTCAAACATCACCATTTGAGCCATGTTTGGGATACTTTCTTAAATCTCCTTTGGATTTCATTTTTGGGAAATATGTTTCCATTGATGGTCATAGTGACAGAGAAAAAGCTAAAAATTTCATTGAACAAATCCAATTGATACATCAAGAAGTTCAAGAATAGATGGAAAAGAGCCAAGTCAATTACAAAAAAAGGCATGACAAGCATCATGTAGATCACAATTTCCAAATCAGTGATGAAGTTTTGCTTTAGATTAGCAAATAAAGGCTTCAAGGAGAAGGTAAAAAACTGAAACCAATTCGATATGGTCCATTCAGAATTTTAGAGAAGAATGGTGAGAATGCCTTCAGGTTGGATTTGCCTTCATATATGCAAATTTATGTTGTTGTTAATGTTGAGAACTTAAGGTTTTATGAGCCTCATTTAATTGAAGATCAATGAGAGAATGTTAATATTCCTTCTATTGAGGATTTATCTTCTGAATACCTTGAATAACTAAATAAAGACACCATTCTTGATGAAAGAACAAGGACTTCAAAACAAGGAAACGTGGAGTGCCTTAGTGTGGGGCTCAAAGGAACAAATCCAAGTAAATCCAAATGGATCAAGATTGGAAAGCTGAGGGAACTATATCCTCATCTACTGAAAAAATTAAAGTGTCTTTTAGGGTCCAAAATATTCCAGTGGGGAGGAGTGATCCAGTGCTAAAAAATATGCTAAAAAATGAAAGTTGTTGGAATGGCTCGAAACCTATGTGCTTGCATAAATATCGCCATTCTGAATCTGAAGCAATTAGTTTCGTTAAAACCCAACATCATATGCTCCCAGAAACGAGTTCTGTTCATTTTCCCAAACAAGAAAATTTGGCAAAAGGGTACTGCTTGACTGCGTAATTTTTGGGCTAGTTGTAGGTTGCCACGTGGCCTCTTCTGATTGGTCAAAATTCAATATTTTTAGCCCTAGCACTACTTGACACGTGGTAGGCCTGGTGGGAGTTGACATGGGCAATTTTTATTGGTTGATTAATGGTCAACCACATCTTTCCACGTGGCCCAGCCGGAGGCCGCCACGTGGAAAAATGGGTGCCACTAAAATTTTGGTTAGAAGTCTGAATGTGACTCCACGGGAGTCGAAACAAGACCTCCACTGAAAAATCAAAGCAAATTACCATTATGCCACTGCATTCCTTGTTAAATGAGGGCGGTTTTGTTATATTTAAGGCATATATATGACAGGGTCTGAGATAAATGCCCACCATAATTCTAACCGTCAGTGACACTGCCACATGTGATGACATATAATGAAACCACCAGGGTTTCTTAACTGCTAGGATTAACATGCTAGTTGAAGGGCTAAGCTACGAGGGCCAGCCCCATGACATGTGGCCCCCACATGAGCCAGTTTTTCTGACTTAAGGCGTCAGTGGAAAAATTATCTGTTCCACAATTTGGGCCGATTTTTCACCAATTTGTCACTCTGGTAGCGGAAATTGGGGAAAAATTGTAGGAAAAGTGCCAGATTTTAGGGAAATTGTAGATCGACTAGCATCGAAGCTAGGGAAGCTCATAACTTCTTGAGTTTTTGGTTTTTTTGGGGCATAAAGAGGCTAGATATGCATTTTTGATAGCTCTAAAGCTATTGGAGCAGGTTTTGAGGCCATGAGGGAAATGTAGCTCATTGTAATCACCATTTTATGAGAATAATGAAAGAGGGTCAAGCATTGGAAGCTTGACCAAGAGATATAGCCCAAGAGGGGTGAAATCCTTCATTAGTTCCGATTTTGTGGTTACTGTTATGGATTTGTTTCTTTGTTATTTCTGTAATTTATGAGTTAAATTCATGTTTAAACGTGTTAAATAATTTAGCTTAGGTACCTCAAAAACTCATTCATTTTACACCATCCTCAAGCACATAAATATTCATATCAGGTGAGCTCCTCATCTCTTTCTTGTACTTGAAGCTTGAAAAGGTCAACTTCCTTCCTTGTCTTGTTCTAGTCTCCAACTTGCACTTTCTTCTTAAATTCCTCATTTTCCTTTTTTAAACTATTAATCTCTTCCATGGCATCTATGAGTTTTGTCAGGAGATATTCCTCAAACTTTTATTTATTCTCTTCATCTTCCAGGTCTTCTTTAGCCTTGATGCCATCACTCTTCTTTTCATATTCCTTGATGGGCTTTGGATTTAATTCTTGTTTTCCATCATCTTCTTGACTAGAGATCATGAAATTTGTCCCATATACCTGTGTTGATGAACATTTCTCCAAATTGGCCTTCATAGAATTTGGTAGCCCATTCAAAATTTCCTTCATTGCTCTTGCATTGTACTCCTTGGATTCTCTGTCCATCGTGCTATTAGTAATCACTAATTCCCAGAATTCAACGCTTTGAGTCATTAAGAAATTCCTCATTCTTTCCTTCCATACATCAAAGTTTCCATTTTACAATGGAACTTCTCCAAATTTATTATCTTAAGTTTCAATGGTTGAGGTGGAGACATATTTAGGAGGATTGGAGGCTTTCTTCCTTGGCTTTGCCATTTGTGTTCTAATGATCAACCTTCAAGCTATTAGGCTTTGAGTGAATGTATTGGCTCTAATTCCAGTTTTTGGAAATACTGAGAGGGGGGTGAATCAATATTTCTTTTCAATTTTTATTTTTACCAGTTAGATCACTTATAATTAGAACACAAAATGAATAATAAGAATAAATAATTTTATTAATCTCTTATTTACAATCAATCAAGTACTATATATGTGTAGGGCTCTAACCCTAGATGAAGACTTCAATCTTCAATCTCCCAGGCTCCAACTTGTATCATGACAAGAATTGACTTGGACTTCCCAAGGCTCCAAACTTGGCAATTTGAGGCACCAACGTCTAGGGATTCAACCCTATCTCTGGTACAGGCTTCGATGTGGTTTCTTGGGGACTCCTATCCTATAGTGGTCCAAACATATCTTCAAAGGCACCAACCTTGTCTCTACGAGGATCCAACCTCTTGGGATCCAAACCTTAGCTTTACTTCATCAAGATGTGTTTGTTTATTCTTCATGGCTCCCAATGTCTTCTTCAACGAGCCCTGTCAATATTCAACAATTCCTTCACTTAGTCTCCACATAACTTCATCAATGAAAACCTTGTTCTTCACATGAAGGTGTCACCACATCTCTTCATGGTACCCAAAACAAATATCTCCAAGGTTACTTCATGATTACATCAACGATGTATCATGATATTCGGGGTGTCTTACAAGTGCTCCAAATGTCTTGAAGTATCCCTCAAGGTGTCTTCAATAGGATTCTTCAAGAGTAATTCAAAAATTTCTCCAATTGATGTTAATTTCATGCTCCTTAAATTGAGGTATGCTTCTCCAAGGTTTTCTTCAAGAGTTGGTCATAAGGATATATTCAATAATTCAAGATTTGCTGGCCTTATTTCTTCTTCAAATTATTCTCAGAGGTGTCTATAGTTTTTCTTCAGAAACTCCTTCAAAATTGGTTCTATACACCTTAAAAACATGCTCCCAAATGTCTTCTTTAAGATTTATCATTGATTACATCAATAGATGTCCAATGGATTAATTGAAATATGCTTCAACTGCACTAACAAAATCTTCCCTCAAAACTATTCCTTAAAAAATGGTTTCATTGTATTGTTGCACCCAAAACTCCTTATTCCTTCACAGGTGAGTGAGCCTGAAATCCAAGACTCGAAGGTAACTTATCAACTGTTCCAAGTTGTATTAAAAAGATAATTTTTGTAGAAAAAGTAAGCTACATGACTAAAGTGACTGTAATTAAGGTAATGTTCGAGCTCTAGAATAGATTTATGGATCCGAGCTTCAGATAGGTCCAAGCTTCCACATAAGAAAATGTCCACTGGATATTTCAAAGGTTCGGAGGCACAGGTGTAGATCCTAGTTTGAGGGTTTTTTAATAACCGGAGCTATAAAACCTGAGCTAATAAACTGTGCTAAGTCTGAGCTCAAAAAGGTATAGTGCTCCAAAGGTTTGAACCTTTCACACAAAAATGTGATCAATGCTTTCTCCACAAGTCCGAGCTGCTGTGTATGTGCATCGAGTTACAAAACATGTTCAAGTAGAATCAGATCCGAAGCTACCACGGATTACAATGAGCTTGTAGGTGTCCAAGCTTCCTGTAGCTTTGCCTTAGTTTAATTCATAACCCAAAAACATTCCAGAAATTCCTTTCTGGCTTAAGCTTCTCCTTAGTCTATGTTCTTCTTCTCCTTGACCTCCTGTACCTTTTCTCTGAGAGTTTTTACCGAAAATTGATGCCTGGAAATGAAGCATGAAACCTTATTTATATTTATTTCATCCTTTAAATAGAGGACGTGACTGTTGGAGATTAGAGCCGACATATGTATGTTAACTTAGGTCGGCAAGATAAAAAATATATTTTTCTAAACTTAAAAATTCATTATCTCATCAACCACCGGGATTTTGTGGGAAAGTAAGGGCTCGTTAGAAAGGGAAAAATATACTCTACAATATGGTATAGGATACATTTTTAAAGGATGCCTCCAAGGTTCCTAATTTTATTTTTCTTTGTGAATTCTCTTGATTTTTTAGTGCAGAAGGTGATTAGGACATCAAGGGCTTCTTCATTGTCATATGTCACCAAGTGTTTTTAGTTGAGGTCTCCACTTGTTATGTCTTTAATCATCATATGTAATCAAGTGATCTCCAATTACATATATTTCATCATGTGTGCCATAAATTTCACCATGTCATCAAGATAATGCAGTGATATGTCATTAACCATGTGAAACATTCATCAATTTGTTAGACAAGGGCTAGATCATCACAAGGAGAGATTATTCATCAAGAGTCACTATGAGAATCAATAAGAGGAAATCCTTCATCAAGAGTAAGAAAATCATAATGATTTCTAGGGATTATTCATAAAGAGAAAGGATACATGAGGTTATGGTGTCTTCATGGTTAGTTCAAGGACATCATTATGATCAATAGTCATCGAGGACAAGATTTCGTCTTAGTGGCTTGAAATAATAATGACATCATTAATAGATTTACATCTTCATTAATGGAATCCTTATCAAACAAGAGGGAATTTTCATTATGAGTAAGGAAATCATCATAATATACATGAGGTTATGATATCACAAGAATATTTTCCATCCCAATAAATCCATATTGACATCAATGAAAACCTTAAATAACAATATGATCTTAGGAAGTTGAGCCTTAATTATTAAGAATTTACTCCTCTAATTTGTTACTTTACCATTCATCATGGAGATTCTACTAATTCCTCCTACATTATGGACTTATATCATTGTTCATTCTTGAGTTAATGTTACTCAATCCTATTAGCTCTTGGTCACGGCTCCCATTGGGCCATGTGATAAGGGGATAGAGCTAAGATTTTCAAACCCCAAATTTTCACAAACTGTTGTAAGGTATTTGTACTCATATTTTTTTTCCCTAGAACACATTAATCAAACCCTAACTTTCCTCACTCCTAGAACAAGGACCTCACAACTAATTAGCATTCCATAACAGTGTAAGTTATGGATATTTTTAACCTTTTAGATGGGATCAAACAACTCCATAGTTTTTTAGTGAACTATTTAATTTTTTACATCAAATATTCAAAAAATACTCTTTCCAATAAGTCTCCCATTTTAAAATCGGTGCTTATTTTCAAGCTCTCACATACAGATCATTCACAAGAACCTTTGATTACTTCAACTAGCTTAGAGATTCTCTATTCTATTTGATAATAGACCATGGACAATAGCCATGAATAAGACTATAATTATTTTAATCCCATGCTTAATGTTCCATTTATTTCCTTTCCATAATATGAGAAGCATAACACATAAGTACATTAAATATTCATTATGGGGAATATGAGTATTATAAAACCATTTCACCAAATCTACTAATTAAGAGACCATATTTTGCATTAAGAAAGCAATCACATAAACACACTATATTCCAACAATGATCATTTCCTTCTCATTAACATGTTTTACATTAGATGAATTCCACGAGGGTACTTATGTGATCAAGATCCTATTATTTATGCAACTAATGTAGGTTTGACTACACTACAATTTTTGTTGCAACTCGCCACCCCTACCTCAATAAAAATTCCATGGGGAAATGTTTATAGAGTATGTTATCACAAACTTGGACCTGATAGGCTGATATTCAAATCAATCTCATGTAATTGTTTCAAATCAATCTTTTGATTGAGGCTTAGCCTCCTCAACCTGAGAGGGCTCTCTCAAGGGTTAATAATCTTGATAAAAATATAGATGGATAACTCTATGTGGGGTAATAATCAGATAGATGATAAATGTAGGTTGAAAATCACATCAGAAAGTACGCATTGGGCTTATGGAGTCAAAATAGTTTCGGTAAATCAATCAATCTACTTAACATGGAAGTTGAGGCATATCAGAGTTTTAGTCAAGAGATAAACACATGTGAAACTGTAAAAAACACAGTTAGTTTGTTTATATAGGAAGTTAAAGCATCAAATATGAATTCTGAGTAACATAGAAAAACAACACTGCAATAGGATAATACAAATATGCGATTAGAAAAAAAACACACTAGAGCTCCTTCTGAATCTCAAGTTAGCTAAGTAGAAATCTCTGTATTAGCTGAAAACCAGTCAATTACAATAAGCACAGTCGTTTGCTAAAAATGTAAAACCCTTTGCTAATTCGACCTCTTGGCCTTTAATAGACCTCTTACAACCTGAGATGATCTCCTATTAGGCTAGATACATCTAATTTCTAACTACTGACACCTTGCATAACCATAAGACATGGAATTTATTACAAAAATACACCTAATCTACTTAACAGTCCTATTACAAATAGGATTCAAAATCCTTATCACTATCTATAACAACCTTTTCTAATTTAAATTACATCATTTTCCAAGTGTATCATCACATGGTCAAATTTTGGATTATGGGCTTCAACTCTTCATGATCATATTGCTGACCTCCACCAAAATAGGAAATAATCCCCTGTTTTTTAGGCATATGGTCTTTTGCATTCATTTAACATTTTGACCATCATGTACTCTTCATTTCGTGGTCCTTTTCTATTTGAAGTTGACTTAATACATCTCATAACTCATCCCTAGCCTCTAGCTGTCCAAAAAACACTGCAAAACTTTTTCAAAAGGCTATAATTTATGGCGCTACGAAAACACAGCAGTTTCGTAGTGCCCTTTGTAACGCTGCCATTTTGACCTTTTTTCTTCAAAAACTTGGTTCTTTCCTTATGCAACATTTTAATCATCCTTCAATACATCTTCCATGGCAATTAAATCTCTTAACTCATCCTTTAACCCCTTGAAAACTGATCAAAAGGAGAAAAAAATGCAGCTACAACTGTTTCGTAGCACTTTTCTGCTTTTTTACACTAAATGCGCTACAAAACTGCTGAGTATGCAGTTTTGTCAAAAATTTTGCCAAGTAAAATTATTATTTCCCCAAAACTCAAAATATTACTTATCTCATCATCTAAAAACCACAACAACCATATACTAACTTCATTTTAGCTTTTTTGAGGCATTTCTTCTTCATTTGCAATAGGTTGGCCTATTGGCTTTTCCTGTTTTTTCCTGAAAAATAGGTCTTGGGATAGAGCCGATATCTCTTACTCAATGATGTATTTTGAGAAATTGAAGGAGGTTTTTGTATACCATTACGTCTTGAATAAAAACCTCTCTTGGTTTTTTGAAACATATCTCCTGTTCTCCATAAAATACTTTTGAAACAAATGTGTAAAACAAGAAAACTTTGTTTCTGAAAATAGGGCTTCAAAGAAAGCCTTGTATCTCCTAACTAATAACACCTATGAGAAAAGTGAGAGAATTTATTGTTATTTGATATGTTTTTGAAATTAACCTATCTCATTTTATTAAAATACCTTTCTATTTTCTCAGAAACCTCCTTTGAAGTTGACTAATAAAAACCATAAAATAGAGTTTTGTTGTTTGCGCTACGAAACTATCAGCGCTTTCATAGTGCAAAGTGACATTTTTGAAATAGTGGCACTACGAAAATGAGGTTTCTTGGCTAATTGAACATTTTTGACACAAATAATTTAGGAAATGACCCACAAATGAAAATGATGGATATTTGACATGAAGGGACTTCAAAGAAGACTTTATTGTAACCTAAGGATGGGCTTTAAAATATAAAAATATAAAACCTACCCTTGATCAAATCCTAAATTGACTTCTAAACCCAATTTTGAACCATGACAAAAAAAAAACTTGACACAATGATGTTTTGAAATTGTTTGGGTGATAATAGAGTATAGGATGGAGTCATGAAGGTCATTATCCTTCGTCAAATTAACTCATCAGTTCCATTAAAATCACACCAAGCCCAGAGTTATACTTAGAATCTCAAGTTGGTTTATTAGCTGCTCTACAGAGCAAGCACTAGTGGCGCAACATATCCTAGGCTACTAGGGATGTAAGGATGAAGGCCACTCTCCTTCATCCACTTAGAGGTTAGTATGGATCCTTTCAACTTATAGATCCAAGGTGATTCCAAATTTGGTTAAAATGGATCTTATGTAGCATAAGGATATCCCTTTACTCATCCAAGAGTTTCTTGGTGCCTCTCTAAAGTGATTAGGGGTGTGGATTTCAACATTTTTCTCAAAATATGGCCATTTTATGCCCACATAGCATAAAAGGAGCCCTTATCGCAGTAGAGATTCCCTAAACACTTATTTCCACCATCTATGTTCATAACATATACAATTCTCAAGAGTCCATTCATCCCTTCACCACTATATATAGTAATAATTTTTGACATAAAATTATGATGGTATGGCTAAAATTGGTCGTACCCTCGAAAATTATAAGAATTAATGTCATTTTTTTTAATCATCTTGAATTTATCAGTATTTCGATGAAATTTCTTGAACGTGTCGTAATTCCAATGGTATTCTCCTTACCATCATAAGATCAATGATATTTGATGGTCATCACAATTCTAATGAAAATCCTTTTTCTCTATTCGTTGCACCATTAATGAAACATTGGGTCAATTTTTGAATAGTCAACTTTGACTTGGTCAACTACCATTAGAATTCTGATGGTAAATAGATTTATAAATATGTTTATTTTAAGAGACATTGCGGAATTTTCACTATAACTACAATGATTCTAAAAATTTCATAAGGTATTCTTGTTGAGCGAAAAACATATTTATTCTTATATATATATAAATTACATTATAAAATATAATTGATGTAGTACACTACTCAATTTTATAACATAATCATTGCATATTATTTTTGTGGGGAAGAATGTTGACAAACATTAGTTGGGGGGGGAATCTGCCAGAAGGAGAGGGAGAAACCAGTGGTGTTGTAGGAGTAAATATATAGTCACCAGAACCTGAATCTCCTAAGATCTTGGTTGAAGAAAGGATACCTGATATCCCAGATCAAGATAGTGTTGTAAGAGCCCTTCCAAATATGTCTACCAGTCCTGCCCAGATCAACTTTCCAAACCAAGAGATTCATGAAGGTTATTGGCACATCTTTGATCAGATGGTGCAAAATCAACCCCAGGGACAAACATCGACGTTGGAATATCCCATCGTCGACCTAGTTGCTAATGCTACTATGAAATCCATTCCTTTGCAGAGCATCCCTACTTTCCATGGTTTAACCTCGAAAGATCCTGATGCTTTCCTGTTCGAATTTGATGTTTTATGTAGGGGGTATGATTATACCACTGATCATAAAAATCAAAATTTGTTCCCTTCTACATTAAAGGGAGCAGCATTGCGATGGTTTATGGGGCTTGGTGGGAGAAATATTAACTCTTGAGATCAAATGAAAACACATTTTCTCACTAAATACCAAGATTACTACAGAACTAGAGACCTGAAAGACGAAATCTTTAACATGACTACAAAAGATAATGAAACTATAGAAGAATATGTTGAAAGATTTAAATATAATTTACAATTGTCTCCTTATGTTACATTAGCTAAAGATGTTTTAAAAGTAACTATGATAAAAGGAATGAAGGATGAATGGATAGAAACATTAAATCTAATGGGGAAGGGAGATATTTATCAAGAAAATTATGATGAAATTATTCATCTATGTATCAGGTGCTCTTGAGGTAGTACGTGTGTCAAACCAACTAGACGAGATACTACCACCAAAAATAACAAAGCAGTTGGTGGTAGGATAACTCAGACGAAAATCGGTAATCTCCTAGAATATTTCAAAATCGATATACTGGGCACCCTCACAACAAATTTGGACATCCTGCAAGCCAAACAGAAACAATATATAGCATAACAGAATTTAATTGTTTTATGCTCGTGATGTCGAAAGAAACACATCCAGAGGGAATGCCCATTGGACACATTCTAGACCTGTGCCATTTTCACTAAGGACCATGCCACTGAGTAGTGTCCATCACTTCTGGGATTAAAGAAAGTTTTTAAAGAAGAGACAGAACTAGTATACTTGATGGGCCAACGTTGACAGTGGCAAGCTTGACCCACATGTATGTCACCAGATCCTTCTTTGTTCTTTTCTTCTCCATCATTTAATCAACAACAAAATTTTGAAACAGCATGGCAAGGCCAATCACCTTTCTCCACTTGGTAGTATCAGTCATTTCCTATTTCACCCTAGCCAAACCAACCTTTTTCAAATGCTGGTTGGCCAAATTCTACTCCTTTTTGGAAAAACAATTTGTACCCATCCCAGTGGGCTGCCTCCACGTCACATAATCCAAATTGGTCTTCTAACTGGCAGCAAACCCTGGGAATTACTAAGCCACCTATGGGTACAAGTCCTCAACCTCAGCCGAATTTATTAACTCCGTATCCATTGCATCAAAATCCTCAGCCTCTTATGTGCCCACAACTTCCAGCCAAACCAAATCTAAATCCTAATAACAGAATGGTTCAGCTGATACAGATAATTGAAAATTCAAATCCTAAAATGAAACCGATAGAATGCAGTGAACTTAGGCTAAGATTGGGACACATCATCCCCCCACGAGGAAAATAAAAAAAAAACAAAAAGACGAGACATAAACACCTTTCATAACTAAATCCTCGATCACGACTAATACATAAATAAAACAGGGAGAAGAGATAGTCGAGTTGCAAGATCCTGAAAAACTTATAATCACTTCTCCTCCATTCCCTGAAATATTAATAATACCTAAACCAATTGTTTATCCATACTTTGATCTCGTAGGGGAACTTAAAAAATTTTGTATTAAAATTCCTCTCCTCCAAGCTATCCAAGACATTCTCGTTTACGCTAAAACGATTAAAGAATTGTGTGAAAAAACCTGTGAGGAAAAAAAAAGCTTCAACAACTATCCATGTTGTCAAGACCTTTTCTAATCTCCTTTTAGGCAGGGAAATACTAGTAAAATACGGAGATCGAGGGAGTCTCATAGTCATAGTTCAAATATATGGCCGCTCTTTTCCAAACACACTAGTTCATTTAGGTGCAGTCATTAACATTCTCATGGCAGAAACCTGTGAAACACATGGTATTACAGCTCTAGAACCAACCACCACCATGTTGGAACTTGTTGATCGTTGAGTCATTAAACCAAAAGGAACCTTATAGGATATCATGGTTTCTATTGACTCATGGGAATACCCAGTCGATTTTATAGTTATTAACCCAAGAAGCCGATTAAATGGACACCCTTTAATTTTGGGACAAACTTGGTTAGCAATAGTTGATGCTTACATAGGCTATCATACTGGTATCATGACCATTACAAAGGGGAACGTTGTAAAAAACATTTTTTTATATCCCCCTGCTAAGCCAAGTCTTCCCACCCTGAAAACTCATAAACATCCACCTAAATACCTGGAAGAAAACATTCGTTCACCTCTTACAATAGCAGAAGTTCTTGAGTACAAGAATCAGACTAAATATGATGTAAATAAATCAAATATTGAGAACAATGTGAACTGTCAAATGTTGAAAGAAATTTTTGACAATGAAGCCCATGAATACCCTTTGAAAGATGTTGATGACTAGCACATACCTAAAATTGTTGTTCATAATGGCAGGCCTGTTGAGATTGAACCAGGCAAGATTTTGAACATCAATGACAATCTGGACAGTGACCAACAACAAAAGCTCATTCAAATTCTACAAAAATATAAAGGGGCTTTTGCTTGGGATTACCCATACATGAAGGGCATAAATCCCCAATTGTGTACACATCACATCTACACCGAAAAGGATGCCCACACTATCCAGCAGCCTCAATGAATATTAAATCCACACCTCAAGGACATCGTAAAAGAGGAAATACAGAATTTGTTGGACGTGAATTTTATTTATCCTATTTCGGACAGTAAGTGGGTCTCTCCACTGGTGTTTGTTCCCTCTTCCATTTATTGATCAATTCCTCGATACATTGGCATGAATGTGATTTTTCTCTTTTCTGGATGGCTTCAGCAGCTATAACCAGATCCAAAGTTCCCCTGAAGACCAAGATAAAACTACCTTTACCTGACCATGGGATACGTTTTCTTATAGTGTGTTATCTTTTGGTTTATGCAATGCCCCAGATACATTTCAGAGGGTCATACTCATAATTTTTTCTGATCTGATAAATGAGGGACTTGGAGTCTACATGGATGACTTCACCCCATATGGGGATGATTTCAACCAAGCGCTACAGACTTTAGAGAAAATTTTAGAACAATGCATCGCTACCAGGTTGTGTTTAAGTAAAGAAAATTGTCACATGATGATGACAGAAGGTGTAATCCTAGGACACTACATCTCCATGGCTAGAATATAGGTATACCCAGCGTAATCCTAGGACACTACATCTATGTGGCTAGAATATAGGTAGACCCAACGAAAATAGAGGTAATTCTTTTATTACCTACACTTTACACTCAAACAAAGGTACGTAGTTTCCTTAGATATGCAGGGTACTATCATAGATTCATATATAATTTTTCACGAATTTTTGCACCTTTGTATGATTTAACAGGAAAAAATGAATTCAAATGGTTTGATAAATGTGACGTTACTTTTACATATTTGAAGAAACTAGTCTCGACTGCTCCATTATTGCGTGGACCCAATTGGGAGTTTCCTTTTCATATCTCTACAGATGTGTCAGATACAACAATAGGTGTTGTCCTTAGACAAGAAGACGAAAAAAGCCTTACATTATTTACTATATCAGCAAAACTCTTACTTCTATTGAAATCAATTATACAGTAATAGAAAAGGAATTCTTAGTTGTCATTTATGCCATTAATAAATTTATACATTATATAACGGGCTATCAAATTTAGCCAATAAGCCAATCATTAATGGACGAGTGACCCGTTGGCTGTTACTTTTGCAGGAGTTTGATATTACCATTAAAGAACGCCCAGGAAAGGAAAACCCAGTTGCAAATTTTCTATCACCGGTTCCTAAGAAAAATGATTTGCTAGTTGTGGACGATCAATTCCCAATTGAACATATGTTTGTTGTAGCTAGCAGTTAAAGTGCCATGGTATGAAGATGTTGCAAGTTATCTGGTGGAAGGAAACTACCCAGGCATGTAATAGAAAATAAATAAATGTGATTGTCCAGTGCAATGCCCGATTTTATTGGATCGGTGGGTAGCTTTTTCACACAGGAGTTGATATGTACATACGCATATACATTTGAGAAGTTGAAATCTATGATATCCTGAAGGTCTGTCATGATGAGCCATGTGGCGGACACTTCGAAGATCGTAGAACTGGGCATAAAATACTTCATATGGTCAATTACTGGCCCACTATTTTTAAAGATTCCAAGAATTATTTCCATGCCTGTGACATTTTCCAGAGGATGAGTCGTCCTGTTCAATCTGACAAAATTTCGTTACAACCATAATTGGTAATGAAACCTTTTGTACGGTGAGCATTAGATTTTGTTCGCCCATTTAATATGCCATCAAACTAGAAGGATTACATACTGCTTGCTATAGACTATGTAACAAAGTGGGTATAAACATTAGCTTTGCTTACTCTGTAATTAATTTTCTTTTGAATTATTTGTGCGGTATGGCTTACCCAGGGAAGTGATAACAGATGGAGGGGTGCAGTTTGTAGGACTTAAGATTACAGCCACTCTGCGAAACCACCATATCATACATAGGGTCACTTCTCCATATCACCCACAGGTGAATGGGAAGGTTGAAATCACTAACAAAGCCATTAGGGAAATTTTGACCAAAACAGTTTCAACACATTGTCGGGACTAGGCTACTAAAATTCCACAGGCCTTGTTGGCTTATCGCACAACTTGGTGAAATAATACTAGATATTCCCTGTACCAACTTGTATTTGGAAAAGAACCTATTTTTCCTATCGAATTTAAAACAAATACTCTTAGAACAACCCAGGAAGTGGGACTGGATATGATGGAGGCACAAACTAAACGAATTCAACAAATAAATGAATTGGATGAAGCTCGGCTACTTTCTCTTCAACGCACCACAATTATTCAGCAGAAAAGGGCTAAGTGGCATGAGATTCTTATCAAAAAGAAGATTTTTCAAGAAGGAAAATGGGAACTCCTCTATGATTCTAGGTTCCAAGACTTTCTGGGTAAATTACAGACAAGGTGGCTTGGCCCATATGAAATTCAAGAGGTGCACAATAACTATGCTCTAACTCTGACCACCATCAATGGGTCTGGCTCTTATTTTTGAGTGAATGGACATCGGGTACGTCTTTATCATAAAATACTCACCAAAGAGTCTTTTTTCCAACATGTACATGATGATCCCACTATGCAAATCTAAGCTACGGAGAGTAATGACCTGACAGCTTTACTTTCGTGAAATTTTTTTTCTCTTCGACTGTAAATAATGTATATATTTTTAATGATTTGGTTTCAATTTGCTGCTTTTTTTAAGCATCACTGTGTAAATGCATGAATTTATTTTCTTTTAAAACAATCACTTATAATAATATGCCTTAGGTATATTTCTATTGTTCAATCAACTAAACAGATGTTGTTCAGAAAAATGAACAACCATTATTTCTATTTTTCAATTTTTTTGTTGTTCAATCAATTGAATAGCTGCTATTCAAAAAAATGAACAGCCACAATTTCTTTTTTTCAATGTTTTTTCTTTTCAATCAATTGAACAACTGATGTTCAAAAAAATGAATAGTCGTGATTTATTTTTTAAATGTTTTTTAGCTATTCAATGAATTGAACATTTTTTGTTCATAAAAACTAACAATCGTGATTTCTTTTTGTGTGTTCAATAATTATTGTTCAATCAATTGAACAGTTATTGTTCAGAAAACGAACAGTCGTGATTTATTTTTTCGGTGTTTTTTTGTTTCTCAATCAATTGAACAGGTGTTGTTCAATCAATTAAATAGTTGTTGTTAAGAAAAAATAACAGCCGTGATTTATTTTTTTGTGTTTAATAATTGATGTTCAATAGATTGAATAGTGGTTGTTAAGAAAAATGAACAACTCCCTTTTTTTGGTTTGTTTACACCCTTTTTTCCATATTTTCTTTCACATGCCTTACTATGAAGATCAAATTTTTGGATTGGAAATTTGCGCCCAATATAGAGGAAAGACAGTGAATTTAACAAAATTATGATTTTTAAACCTTTGATGGATATCTTTATTCCCAAAACTGATATGGTTCACCTATATAATGACTTGCTAAATATCTTATTTTCGAACATATCATAAAATGATCCATCATCTCAATACCATGCTGGTTATTTTTCACACTTTCAATTGATAATTCCCTTTGGTATGAAGATGTAGGGATAAGGGCATAACTTTTATTGTCATTCTTTTACTTCTCACATCATCCCTAACTCTTAAGGAGTTATTGAGCCTCCCTCCATTTATAATGTGTATATGAATATGTAATGCAAATATTCGTAGAGAGGATAGGGGGTATCATTAAGAGACAACCTACTATGACCATAAGGATGTAACAAGTTACATTCCCATTATGGCCACCACACCAGGGAAATGGTATTCCAGACAGTTAAACTGTCAGAAGGACAGGAGGTCTCATCACGAGTCGGCATGATCACTTTGTTATACCCCGGTGAATGGCACTATGATTATCTGGTCACCATACTAGCATAGTGATCTCCTTATATAAATAAAAAACTCATTTCAGTCCTAAATAGAGGATTATGGCTCATTTTTTGGGTTAAAAAGAAACCCTGTCGAGGTTATGGACACCTACTGGCAGTAGTGGCTCTGCTTATGGTATTGGAATTTTATGTTATATTTCCAATTACTCTATATCCCACCATCTCCTATTGATTCATCTCCAAAGACGAATTCATCATTTGAATAACGTTCATATCTATATTAACCAATATACATGGTAGACTATACTTTTATGTGAATTATATCAATAATGTCTGAACAATTGATATCAGCAGTCGTCATCATCTATCACCTGTCATGATTTCGTCATATATTTCCATTAAAGGGACAATATTTTCTCATAATGGTTATTTCTCTGTTTTACTCCATTTTTCAGTCATTTCCTAACCATTTTTCTAAATTTGCATGGCTCTGACCATTTCTTACCATATGTACATTGCTCTAACCATTTTCTACTACATTTATGAATTCCCAATGTCCTTTCCTCTTTTTCTGTGCTCTATGGTCATAGACGCCCTTTTCTAATTAGAGGGGGGAAGGTAGGCATAATGGAACAACATGCGATATAATTACTAAACTCTGCTGAAATTTGCTGATGAGACAAATAATAATATGGTTTTTATATCAAAAATAACAAACTTCAAAAGCATTGTATGTAGTTTAGTGGTTTTTTTAGAAACGGAGAAAATTGTAAGAAATGCATGTAGAAGTGTGAATATTTCTCCTAAAATAGAGCAATCATGGGCGGAAAATCTGTTCGCAATGAACCCATAGTACTTCGATTAATAGACCAAGCTCGCACAGTTCTTGAACGTGCTAGCTGGCTTCAATATTTGACCAAATTACAAGGATTCCACATTGAAATAGCACTGGAGTTCCTGCAAAATATATAGGTTGGATGCACAATTGTAAGAGGAAGAAATATAGCAGTGTCTGAAGCAATCCTAGCTGATTTTTCGGGATTCCTAGTAGAAGGCACAAAGTCGACCGATAAGCACGTTTTTCCGCATGATGCAGTCAAGGTATTTCAGGACCCAGATGAGAAATTGGTTCGCAAAGGCAAAGGAATTCACCCTGCATCTCTAAAGGAAACATGGCGAGAATTGGAAACCACTTTGCAGAGGTAAATCACTTTTGACGAATGTCAAGACGTGGTAGAACCTCAATAACTTAAATTGATATCCATACTCAAACAGGAAATTACAGTTAACTTTCCATTCTTTTTTAATTCTTTATTGCATGATATTGTTATAAGGGTTAGGAAGGCTAAAGATCCATATACTGTTATCAGCCACCATGGCTTGATCAAGTTAACTATCATCCATGACTTAGCCTAGCAGTAATTGACATGGGACAACCTTGTAAGCCCTGCCCCACCAGAAGAAAATCTAGATACACAGACAGGGATAACTGGTAGAAATAGTGATAACATAGATAATGAACAACAGATAATAGAAGTGAAAATTCCAAGAAGAGCAATAAAAAGGAAGACTCCTTCCTTAGCCGCAGGCCCAGTAAAGTGAAGACACTCTATGAGGATAAGCTCGCGACAACATGACCCAGTTCTAACAAATGAGGTAGGGCCATCTCATACACCACCTCTAAGCTCGTAGAGTGATTCTTTATAGGAATATGAGGAAGAAATGGCCTGAGTACTGGAGAATTTGGGTGCACTCTATGAAGAGAGGGACCAATTTGGAAAACCGAAAGGACAAGATCTTGACCTGTCTGCCTCTTCTGGCAGTTCTGGCCATACTGAAATTTTACCATCCACTGAAGAGATGGGAGATTTGTAGGACTCGAGGGAACCAATTCCCTCTGAAAATGAATACGCTAAGGCAGAAACCCATACAGAGGAAGCTTTTGAAACTGAGAATTAGTCGGGAGATACTGTCCCATTAGAACATGATATTGATGTTGGTACAACCCCTCTTGTTCCTGAAAGAGATAATGTCCCATTAGAGCATGATCTTTATTCTGGTACAGCCCCTCTTGTCTCTAAAAGTGATATTGTCCCACCAGAGCATGACCTTGATATTGGTATAACACCTCCTAAGCCTGAAAGAGACATTTTTCCCTCTCCAACTGAAAACTCCATGAAGGAGAAGAAATCAAACAAGGCCGGATTGAGGAATTTGAGTAAGAAATACTGAAAGTGGAAGAAAACAGTCAAACAATTAAGGGAATGGTTAAAGGAAGCAGACAAGGCTTGGAAGCCTAAAGTAGAACTGGAAATTGTTGAAACCCAAACAAAGCAATGCTCCACTGAGGTTATGGGAACCCAAATATAACCATGTCCTACAGAGGATATGGACACAAATTAAACAGCCTTGTGTTTTTTCAAAGAGACCCAAACAGACTCTGTTGTGGATTCCATAGATATTGTTGTTCAAACAGATTTTGAGGAGAATATCCAGACAAATCACTGTATTTCTCAAGAAACAACTGAAATTGTTGTGCAAACTAATTCAGTGCCAACACATGAAAATGAGACATGGATAGAGGAAACACCTCTCTATACTCATTTGGTAAGAGAGACTATTATTCATAAACTACAAAATGAATTGACACGGACTCAGCAGGTATTGGCTCAGTACAAGAAAGAAGTGGTGCCCTTATAGATACACTAGGAGTTGAGAAAGAAATTTGATACACTCATTGCAACATAAGATGAAACTTTCACCAGTCTCAGAGGTGAAAAGGAGAAAGTGAAGAGAATGCAAACGCAACTGCAGAAATCCAAGGAACAAACCGAAACCATATGTTCTCTTTACTTTGATGTTTTATCCTACCGGTCACTTGCCACTAACTAGGCATTATTCTTGTTGGAAAGATATTTATTGTTAAATATTAATGTTGTGAGGGTTGGAAAGCCAATTGAATTTAAAACCACTCTATAGTTCATTTAATGCTATCAAAAGAAAAATGAGAAGGTAACATGCCTTCTATGTGAACTATATTTAAACATTTTTTCTTGGAGGATGAAAGAGATGTCAATCCCAGTCCTTTTATTGGAGATATTCAGTTCCAACATTTTCTCTCTTTTACTGAAAACCAGATTAAATGGGCTAAGGCATATAACATTTTCCAAAAGAGGGAACATGGTTTAGACCTATGGGTAAGAGGAGAACCCACAAAAACCTTGCATATTTTCACTCAACATAGAAGATTCATGAAACAAGAGGGAGTTATGGCTAAATTAGGGCCACTACATAAAGATATTGTATAGGAAGGAAGGGAGTATTTCTAGGGCATCAGAGAAGAATATTTATTGGCAGTAAAACAAATATGGAAGGCCTCCACTAATAATGTCAAGAACCGGGAGCCATTTGGTTACAAAAACTTTAAATTTGTTGATGCCCACCTAAACATGTACAACAATATAATCCTATGCATAGACCCTACTTGGATAGGATGTCGTTACAGGTGTCTTATTATATGGTATCCCCTTGAATTATTACCATGACTGTGATTTTCCTAAAAGCCATGTGAACCAGGCATTTGCAATAATCAAACAGAAAAATGGTTTTAGGTTGTATAAGGAGGAAGTTTATCCTTCTTATTCTTTGACACAACTAGACCTCAACCATCTTATTGCATGAGGGCATGCAAAAAGGTAAGCAGGGGAGTATGTTGGACCATGGAAAAGGTATGTTTTATCTTCATATTACCTTTTTTTATCATTAATTTTCATGTACTTATCTTCATTTTTGGAATAAATATAGAGGAAAAGATTGTGAAAATTGGAAAAAACTAATTATCCACAAATTGTGAGATTCTGGAATGAAAACTAACTTTCTCTTGCCTTTTGTGTGGAGAAATCTGAATAAAACAATTTTTTTTCAAACGATGGGACAACAGCAACCAAGAAAGGAAAATAATACCATGTATTTCTCATACAGGTTAGCGGAAGATCACGAGGATCGAGTTTATTTTATAAAAAAATCTGATTGACAGTTTTAAAATCCTCAGGATATCTCCATCCTGAGGATTTTCTCTCATCTGTTTGTTTTCCTTTAGATTATATAAATTCGATAGGTGAAATAGAACAAGACTTTTAACTTGGAAGCTGTAATTTATATTTTGAAATTATTATTGAGACAGAGTAATTACACAGTGGTGATTTTATATCATTATTATTGAATTTAATGAAAAAGAGAGAGTTTCCTTCGTAATTTCATATGGATTATCTTTCAACAGTGACTTCTGGAGACTCTAGCCCCGGTCACTAGGAGATCTACTGCTTCTCTTGTGTCATATGTGTTTCCTTTCCTTTTCGCAATTATTTATTTATGCTATCTCATAGAATTACAGTTAATTCAACTGTTGTTAATATAGATCTTTATGATTTTCTTTTACTATGAGGTAACTTTCAGTTGTTGTTACTTTTATGTTTGCGTGTTATTCCTTTCTGAGTTTATCAGATTAGTTTTAGAATTGAAATTGATTTATTTTTCTTTTGAGTAATGCTTTTGGAAATAATGAGTGATCAGTTATTTTTATTTTTAGATTAGAAATGTGAATACTGGTTTGTTGTGCATTTCTTTAATCTCTCTTTCTCAATAGATAATTTTTAAATATTTATTCTTTGAGTGTGATTCTTGCAATTCACAAGTTAGATTCAGTTTCTCTACAAATTAATTGAAGATAGATTAAGATTCATGGTTTGTAATTTCTTTAAGGTTTTCTTTTTATTGAACTTCGAGAATTAGAAAAGTAGTTATTTCAACGAGTTAGCATCATTTATTCCTAGATAGCTTCTAATTTCACTTTACACACACAGTGCCAATACTCTTGAAACAAACAGATGAATCCTTGGTTGATGATTAATGTAGGCATTAGGATTGATTTTTATAAGTCACATTTTTTCACCCAACACTATGCATCAACACTTATTAATTTCATGAGTGGAAGAGATATCCTGACTTATTGAGAGAAGAAGAGGTTGTTCCTTCAAAAAAGCATATATAAGATATCTGATATTATTATTCTCATTTTTATTTTCCCCTTATCCTCCTCTATTTTACTGGATAAGCTCAGATAACACCAAAACATAAAGAACTGGGTGTAGGCATGAGGTTTCCAGAGTAGAAACGGATATCATGGTTTGACACAAAGATTTCCTCATGCAAGGATCATATTTTTCATTGGGACATCATCAACCAAAGGATAAATAAGACGAGGAAGAAGGACTTACGGATAGCCAAATGTTGTAGTCTCACAAATCCCTTTCACTTCTTCCACATAGTCTTTGAGCCAAAGGGGACATCCTTCATGTGAAGTATTATTAAACAAAACATGAATAAAAGTGATGACATAACAAGAAAATAAAACCAAAAGGAAAAATCAGAAGGAGGCTAGACCGAAAATAGGGCATGAGATAAACGTCAGAAAACACAAAAGAGACTATAGAAAATGAGTGCAAGATAACCGTGCAAGTAAACTAATATGAAAATATCCCTACTCCTAAACTAAATGACTAGAAGTTCAAGGTTATGTATAGTGAAATTTCCAATGTAACCACCGTAACTTCTCTCAAACTACATCCAAAAAGATACGAGAAATTAAAAAATATATATAAAACAATGTGAAAATGAAAATATATGAGCTTAAATAACTTGCACAAAAAATTGAAGGTCTTACATATTAGCAGAATTTTTTTTCATAGTCACTACTGCTACCCAATTTGTGATCTTACCTTCTCGATGAAAATTATAAATAAACAAACCTCAAAAGAATCTTGTGAATGCACCTTCATCTGCATCATCCTTATTATCAAGCATGAGAAAGGAAAAAAACTCGTTATTAAAAAAAGGGCTTGCTAAGTAGGATTCTCCCATGAAATCATAGATTGTATCATGAAATTTGAACAAATCCTCTTGAAAACCCCACAACATTTCAGAAGATGAATTTTCAATTAGAAGCACAGGGTCTGAATGAGAATCTTATGAGGGAAAATGGATATAATCATATTAGGTAGGCATGCCAAGATAGTGAAGGCCTGACATAACCATCATCAAATTTTGAAGTGCCTCAACTTCTTGACAAGTATTCGAATAGTAAGGAAAACCATAAATATTAATTGATGTGAAACAACTGTCATAAGATATATTAGTGGAAAAATTGTAAAACAAATGGCAATTAATATTTTGATCAGATGGAGCGTCTGTGGTATGATATTCTCGGTTAGAAGATAAAAAAGATAGGCTAGTTTGATTATCTTTACGAATTCCTTGATTATATTATTCATCTTCTTCGTGTGATAAATATAACAAGCCATTTCCTTGTAACTAGTAACACACTGCTACCATCGTAACAACCAGAAGAAGTGAAAATGAATGCCAATATAGAAAGCACATGAGACGTGAATGAAGAAGAATTCAATTTTCACAACAACTCGTGCATTTCTTATAACTCAAGAGGATTTCAGGTGCGTTGAAGAACATGATTTGTGATATAACATTCACAATAAAAATTGGAGTTGCTTATTATGAAATGAATTTGATAGACATGATTCCTTTGGCCAAAGATGATCTTTGAAGTGATCAAACTCATAATTCCATGACTTTATGAGAGATAGACATTCCAAACCCAAGTTCGATACTAGATAAATCCAAGGAAATTTTTAAGGATGGAGGCTTATATTAAAGTTTAGCAACCTTGGTGAATCTTACTAATCCCTAATGTCCAAATTTTAAAATCTTTGATGATATTTTTGTAAAAATATTTATATTTATAATTATTTTATATTAGACAATATATAATATTGGCGATTTTTAAGGTAGAATAACATTATACTATAAACTTTAGGCGAATTTATTTTTAGAAATATGGAAATTGGCTAATATTGTTTTTGGAAAAACCATGGAATATCATCCCACCTGCGAATATTAGCCCCTAAAATTTTCCATGGATAAATCCAATCAAAAGCCAAATCTCGAAAGCTCGAAAGACTACATCCAAAATACCAGAAATATTTCAAGAAGGAATTTACATCGAGTAAAAAACCATACAAGGAAAATATTTGTCGAGAGAAACCATATATGATTTAGTTTGGGGACCTCACCAAAGTCGTAAGAACCTAACATCACCATAAATGGAAGTTGAGGTACCTTGACTTCCTACAAATTCCTGAAATTCTCTAGGATTGTAAAATCTCATTTTGAAGATTGAAGTATTCCATGCATGGTGTAAGGATAATGTTAGGTCCCTATATTACTAGTGTAGTCCCTTATTATTGTTAGTGTAATCCCCTTATTTTTATTATTATACACCTGTATTCCCCATATTGTTATAATTGTGCCCCATAAAAACCCACTATTTTTATTGTTGTTCCCTTACATTATTATTGTTAGGTCGGCTAGGATTATAGTGTGACCCCATGGACTCCTATATATAGAAAGGAGGTTTTTTCATTTGTATCATCCAAGAATTTTTCTTTTATGTAATGTAAAGGAGGTTTCCCCCTCGAAGAGGCTTATTTCTAAGTCTTTGATCTATATTTTCTTCTATTTTTTGAGTTGGGTCCATAACATTTGGTATCAGAGCTTTGGATTATAGGGTTTCGCTGCTTCAAATAGGCCACCATGGAAGATTCACTATAAATTTTTCTCTACAAATTTTCAGAAGATAAAAAAAACCCATTTGAGCTGAGATCCTTAGTACCATTGTGTAAAACACTCATACCTCGGTTCACTATATTTTTGGAGATATGATTTGAGGGAGTTATGGTTTTTTCATACTCCATAATTACATCTCAAATAGGTTTCCAAGGGAAAATCATCGTAACTTTCGATTCAGACATTGGATTGGGGTTCTATAAAAGGCGGTTGAAATTTCATGGATTGTAGTTTTTGTTATATTTATTTCAGAGTCGAAGGACAAAACAGTGACACGTGGCATGCCGTACAATTTCACTCTACTGAACTAGTCCATAATTAAGTCATTGTGGGAGATTGAACATAACTTTATCTTGAAGAATCCAAATCAGGTCTGACCTATGGCATCGGAAAGAAAAATCAGAGGGATATTATAGCATTAAAGCTCAAATATTGGGGATACAAAATCACAGAGATACATCAATATCAATATCGAGTTTATCAAAATCAAGAAAAAGGTGTGTATTTTTTTTTAATTGCATAAATTTTGTTTGAAAAATCAGCTTGAAGTGATTCCAAGGGCATATTGAAGCATAGATAGTAGGGTTGGGTTCTATAATGCCTACCAAAAATAATTTCATGCACGTTAAGCCCTCATAAAGCTATACTATGACGCATGAATATGAATAAATGCAACATGATATATCAAAATTATGAGACCAAGTGCAACAAATATTTCTCTCGCAAAAGTGTGGAAGCTAAGATGGATGGTTTGAAAAAAAGTGTGGAAGCTAAGATGGATTGTTTGAAGAATGGAATGGAAGCCAAGATGGATGGTCTGAAGGATGTCATGGAATCTAAGATGGATGGTATAAAAGGCAACATGGAAGGTTTGAAGAAATACATGGAAGGTTTGAAGGAAGGTTTGGCTAAGATGGATGGTATAAAAGGAAACATGGAAGATTTGAATAAAGACATGGAAGGTTCGAAGGAAGGTTTAGAAAAGTTGCTACAAGAAAAAATTCCTAATGGTGAAAAGGTAGTAGAGGAAACTCATGGTGAGAAAAAAATAAATATTAATCGTGATTTCATAGACTCTAATGTTGGATTGAAGACCCATCATATTCCAAAGATCTATATGAGGAAGTTTGATGGCAAGAATCTCGTAACATGGATAATACAGATGGAGAAATACTTTGATCTCCATAATGTGAAAAACATGAAAAAGGTATGCATTGAAACTTTATATTTAGAAAAAAATACATTTTTAAGGTATCAATGGCTTTGATCCTATAAAAAAATTGTCACTTGGTCAATTTTTATGGAGGAAATGATAGCACATTATGAGGATACAAAGAGAAACACATTCTTTAGCCAATTGATAATTCTCAAACAAAAGTGTTCAATGGTGGATGAAATTGAGGACTTCCAAAAATTGAATACAAGGGTAAAGGATATTCCAGAGGAGCACATGATTGATGTCTTCATAGGGACTTTAAAGGATAACATCCAACATGAGGTTCGCCTTTGGGAACCTGGTTCATTGGACAAGGCATTCGGGTTGGCAATAAAAATTTAAAGAAAAATTATGGCGACAATGAAGCCTACCACTCACAACTATAAAGATGGAAGTGTTGTTAATCCTATAATTATAAAACCTACAAGGTTGACACCACAACAATTGGAAGAAAAAATAGAAAAAGGGATTTTATATAGTTGTGATAGAAAATACACAAAAGTTCATAAGTCTGCTTGTTGTGAAACTAGCTCCAAAAATAGAAGAAAAAAGAGATCAATGCCTTAGAAATAAGCCACTTCGAGGGGGCAACCTCCAATAAATTACATAAATGAACAATTTTTGGATGATACAAATGACAAAACCTCCTTTCTATATATAGGAGTTCATGGGGCCATAATGTAATCCTAGTGGGGCCACAATGTAATCCTAGCCGACGAAACAATAATAATTTAAGGGCACAATAATAACAATATGGGGGTTACAGGGGTACAACAATAACAATAAGGGGGTTACACTAACGACAATAAGGGACTATACTAGTAATATAGGAACCTAACATGCTCCTCGCCTTCAAAACAGTATTGTCCTCAACGCTTGAGTAGCTTCGAGTGATTTTGTATAAAATTCTCATCCTCCAATGTAGAATCTTCAGTGGGTAAGTTCTTCCATTTGATGAGATACTCTGAAATTTATCGATTTCGTAGTTGTCGAGTTCTTTTTTCTGTGACTGCTTCAGGTTCCAATATGGTTTTTCCTTCCTCATCAAGTTCTGGAAATATTGCCTGAACTGGAATTTTGTCCCCTATAACCTTTTTTAAGCATGAACCATGGAAAACTGGATGCACTCGCGAAGAAGCAGGAAGCTCCAATTTGTATGCCATAGTACCAATCTTTTGCAAAACCTTGTAAGGACCATAGTACTTTGGCGATAATTTATTATCCTTCTTAGCTTTCTTGAGGGACAATTTTTTGTATGGTTGTAGCCATAAAAATACCCAGTCTCCCACATCAAAACTTCTCTCACTACAATGTTGATTTGCCTGTTGTTTCATTCGATTTTGTGCCATATTTAGGTTATCCTTTAAGAGTTGGAGAACTTCTTGTTGATGCTCGATGTGATCCTCCACTGCTTGAATCCTAGAATTTTCCCTTAAAGAAGATGTGATGGATGGTGGATGATATCCATAAAGTGCCATAAATGGAGCCATTTTTGCTATAGTATGGAAGGAAGTGTTATACCACCATTCAGCGAGAGGTAACCACTTGACCCATTGTGCTTTCTTATCAGATACAAAACAACAAAGATATCCTTCTAAACATTTATTCACTATCTCTCTTTGACCATCGGATTGAGGATGATAAGATGAGCTATGAGCTAGTTGAGTACCCAAACAAGAAAATAATTTCGTCCAAAAATTTCCTGTAAAAATGGGATCTCTGTCACTTACAATAATCTTCGGGTTTCCATGTATATTTAGAATTGTTTCCATAAATGTAGTAGCAACTATACTGGCTTTAAATGGATGAGATAATGCACAAAAGTGTGCATACATGGTAAGTTTATCAACTACCACCATGATGACACTCCTTCCTTCGGACTTAGGTAAACCTGTTATGGAATCCATTGAAATCTCCTCCCAACGTTAACTTGGAATGGATAAAGGTTGTAGAAGACTCGGGGTCTTAATTGTCTCAAATTTATTTTGCTAGCAAACCAAACATTCCGCCACAAAATTTTGAATATCAGATTTAAGGCCATCCCAAAAAAAATCTTTCTTCACCCTGTGGTAAGTTTTTAAAAATCCTGAGTGTCCTCCTAAAGGAGAAGTGTGTAATTCCAAAAGAATATTTTGTTTTAGTTGAGAATTCTTGCAAATATATAAGAGAAATTTGTACCATAAGGAATCATTTTTCCAACTAAATGTATCAGATGTACTAGGATCTTACTGCAACTTTTTAATGAGATTCCACACTTCTTCGTCCTTCTTCCATTCATTCCTTGCTTCGGTTATCGAATTTAGTTGGATAATTGAAATGGCACAAAGCAATGCTTCCACCTCTTCATCCTTTCTTGAGAGTGCATCTGAAACAACATTTAGCTTCCCTTTTTTGTAGACGATTTCAAAGTCATAACCCAACATCTTTGTGACCCATTTTTGCTGCTCTTCTAAAGATACTCTTTGTTCCAAAAAGTGTTTAAGACTATCATGATCAGTTTTTACCTTGAAGTGTCTTACCATTAGGTAAGGTCTCCATTTCTTTAGTGCATGTATTATTGCCAACATTTCCTTCTCATAAGTAGCCTTTTGTAAATACTTTCCTTTGATTGAACTACTTTCAAAAGAAATGGGTCTTCCTTCTTGCATTAAAACAGCACCAATTCCATTTCCTGAGGCATCACATTCCATAATAAAAGTTTTTGTGAAGTCTGGTGTAGCTAAGACTGGTGCTAGGCACATTGCCTCTTTAAGATGTTCAAAGGCCTTAGCTGCTTCAGGAGTCCATGAAAATGCATCTTTGTTCAATAATTTTGTTAAAGGTGCTGCTATTCTCCCATAATTCTTCACAAACTTGCAATAATACCCTGTTAACCCAAGAAATCCACGCAACTGCTTTATGGTTGTGGGGACTTTCCATTCCTTAATGGATTTAATTTTTTTAGGGTCTACCTTAACACCCTCGTGAGATACAATATGACCCAGATATTCCACCTCTTATACTCCAAAGAAAAATTTGGAGGTTTTTGCATATAATCGTTTCTCCTCCAATAGTTTGAGCACCCTGTCAACATGTTGAACATGATCCTTCCAAGACTTGTTGTAGATTAGTATATCATCAAAAAATACTAACAAAAATTTTCTAAGGAAGGGTTTGAAAATGGAATTCATCAACCATTGAAATGTAGAAGGTGCATTGGTGAGGCCAAAAGGCATGACCAAAAATTCATAATGACCCTCATGATTTCGAAATGTTGTTTCCAGAATGTCTCCAATCTTCATTCTAATTTGATGATATCCTGAATGAAGATCCAACTTGGTGAAATAAATTGCTCCATGTAATTCATCAATCAAAATAATGCAAAATTTATCTTTAATAGTGAGCGATTGAGCGCTCCTGTAATCCTGGGACACATGCACCATGATCCATCCTTATTGTGCACCAATACTACTGGAGCAGAGAAAGAACTTTGACTAGGTTGAATTATGCCAGCCTCTAACATTTCTACAATAATATTTTCAATTTTACTCATTTGGACATAAGCATATATGTAAGGCCCGATGTTTGGAGGAACACTTCCTGGAATCAAATGAATAGCATAATCATGATCGCGAATATTTGGGAGTCCTTTGGTAGTTTCAAACACCTTGTAATGATTGTCCAAGAATTTTTGGAGATCTGGAGAAATAAATGATTTCGATGTTGGAACTTATAGTGAGCATAATTGTGCAATTACGCCTTGTTGTTCTTTCTTCAGAAGCTTTGTCATGAAATTAGAGCTTATTATCTTCCCTGGCTTCCCTGTGATACCCCGTAATTCGACTTCCTTTCCTTTCGAAAAAAATTTCAAGAAAAGTTCTTGAAAATTAAAAGATACCGTCCCCAAATATTGTAACCATTGTACTCTTAGTACAACATCAACACCTCCCATTGGAATGGAAAGCATTGCACTATTAAATACATATTCCCCCATGGTTAGCTTGATATTATGGCATTTTCTAGAGAAATTTATAGTTCTTCCATTTTCAACCATCACATGACATATTGGTGTTGGGTATAGGAAGAAATTCAATTCCTTGGCTACCTTGCAATGAATAAAACTATGGGTACTACCCGAATCAATCAACACTACATTCTTTTTCTTCTTGATATGTCATTTTATCTTGAGAGTTTAAGGGGTGGTAATTCCTACCAATACATTACATGATATGGTCAAACTAATTTCTTCTTCTTCTAGGGTTTCTTCTTGGTGTATATCCTCTACTTTTGAATTTTCTACTTCATTTTTTTCCTGCGCTTCACAATCTATGTAAAATAATTTCTTCTCAGCATACTTATGACCTTTAGTGTATTTGCTATCATTAACCGTATAAAAAGCCCTTTTCTTTTTCTTCCAATTTTTGTGGTGTCACCCAGGTTGTGGAAGTCTAGAGTAAGCATCTTTACAGATGTGAGTGGCAGGCTTACTTGTCACCATAATTTTACATTCCATTTTTCTTTCCAACCTGAATGCCTTCTCAAATGAATCAAGTTCCCAAATATGAACCTCATGTTGGATGTTATCTTTTAAAGTCCTTAGGAAGACATCAATCTTGTGTTCCTCTAGAATACCAGTTACCCTTATATTCAATTTTTGGAAGTCCTCAATGTGGTCCACCATTGAACCCTTTGTTTGAGATTTATCAATAGGCTAAAGGTGTTTCTCTTTGTATCCTCGTATTGTGATATCATTTCCTCCATAAAAATTGACCCAATGAGATTTTTTTTATGGGAGCAAAGCCATCGATACCATACAAATGTATTTTTTTCTAAATATAAAGTTTCAATGCGTACCTTTTGTGTGTTTTTCACATTATTGAGATCAAAATATTGCTCCATTTGTGGTATCCATGTTATGGATCTCGATATCAAACTTCCTCATATCCATATTTGGAATATGGTGGTTCTCTCAACTAAAGATTAGAGTTTATGAAATCACGATTAACATTTATTTTGTTCTCATCATGAGTTTCCTCTACTATCTTTTCGCCATTAGGAGTCATTTCTTGTATCAACTTTGTCAAACCTTCCAAGTCTGCTTTTAGATCATTCTTCATGTTTTCCATGAGTCATAGTAGAGTATTCTAAGGGCTTAATGGGTGTTGAATTATTTTTAGGAGGCATTTCAGAACCCAATACTGAAATATATGCTCAGTAGGCCCTTGGAATCACTTCAAACTGATTTTTTACACAATACTTATGCAATTCGGAAATCAATACACACCATTTTCTTGCTTTTGAGGAGCTCGATATTGAAACTGAATTATCTCTGTGATTTCGGATCTTCAATATCTTAAATTCAGTCTTGTAGTAGCCCTCTGAATCCTCTTTTGAATGCCATAGGTCTGACCTGATTTGGATTCTTCAAGTCAAATTTATGTTCAATTTCCCACAATGACCTAATTATGGACTGGTTCAGTAGATCGAACTTGTACGACCTACCATGTGACACTTTTCCCTCCTTTGACTCTGAAATTTATAGACAAGAAACTAAATTCTATGTAATTTCGGTCACTTTTTACAGCATTCCAATCTGATGCTTAGAGAGAGAGTTATGAATATTTTCCCAAGATCACTTCTTTGAGATGAAATTCGGGAGCTTGAAAAAGACTAACTTCCACAAGCACACTTCAAAATATTGTGGACCAAGATCTTGCACTTTTCAGATGTTCCCAGGATTTCACTTCGCACTCTAAAAATTTCAACTTCTAAACCTTCGTAGAAAAAATTATAGTGAAAATGCCACGATGACTCCGTTTGGAGCAAGCTGAAACCTCTAGAATCCACAAAATTTCCGATACCAAATGTTGTGAAACCACCAAAAAATAGAAGAAAAGAGAGATCAACGCCTTAGAAGTCAAGCTACCTCAAGGGGGAAACCTCCAATACATTACATGAATGAACAATTCTTGGATGATTCAAATTACAAAACCTCCTTTCTATATATAGGAGTCCATGGGGCAACAATGTAATCCTTGTAGGGCCATAATGTAATCCTAGCCGACCTAACAAGAATAATTTAAGGGCAAAATAATAACAAAATGGGGGTTACAAGGGTACAATAATAACAATAAGGGGGTTACACTATTAACAATAAGGGACTATACTAGTAATATAGGGACCTAACACGTCGAGAAGAAATTATTTTACATATAATGTGAAGAGGAAGAAGAAAATGAACAAGAAGAGGATATACACCAGGAACCAACCCTAGAAGAGGAAGAAATGAGTCCAACCATGTCGTGTAATGCATTGGTAGGAATTATCACTCCTAAAACTCTCAAGATAGAAGGACATATCAAGAAGAAAAAGGTAATAGTGTTGATTGATTCAGGTAGTACCCATAATTTTATTCATTGTAAGGTAGCCAAGGAATTGAATTGTTTCCTATACCCAGCACCAGAATGTCAAGTGATGGTTGCAAATGGAGGAACTATAAATATCTCTGGAAAGTGCCATAATATCAAGATAACCATAGAATAATTTGTATTGAATAGTCTAATTCTCTCAATTCAAATACTAGGAGCACAATGATTACAATATTTGAGGATGGTAGCTTTTAATTTTCAAGAAATTTTCTTGAAATTTTTTTTCGGAAGGAAAGGAAGTTGAATTACGAGGTATCGCAGGGAAGTCGGGAAAGATAATAAGCTCTAATGTCATGACAAAGCTTTTTTTTGTGAAACCAGCTCCAAAAATAGAAGAAAATAGATATCAACGCCTTAGAAATAAGCCACTTCGAGGGGGCAACCTCCAATACATTACATAAATGAACAATTCTTGGATGATACAAATTACAAAACCTCCTTTATATATATAGGAGTCCATGGGACCACAATGTAATCCTAGTGGGCCACAATGTAATCCTAGCCGACCTAACAATAATAATTTAAGGGCACAATAATAACAATATGGGCGTTACAGGGGTACAATAATAACAATAAGGGGGTTACACTAACAAAAATAAGGGACTATACTAGTAATATAGGGACCTAACATGCCCCTCTCCTTCAAAAAAGTGTTGTCCTCAATGCTTGAGTAGCTTTGGGTGCTTCTGTATAAAATTCTCATCCTCCCATGTAGAATATTCAATGGGTAAGTTCTTCCACTTTATAAGATAATGTGAAATTGATCGATTGTGATAAGACGATTTCTTTCTCCGTGATCATGCCAGTTCCAATACCATGATTTTTCCTTCCTCATCAAGTTTGGGCAATATTGTTTGAACTGGAAGATTTTCACCTATAACCTTCTTTAAGCATGAAACATGGAAAATTGGATGCACTCGTGAAGAAGTAGAAAGCTCCAATTTGTTGCCATAGTACCAATCTTTTGCAACACCTTGTAAGGACGATAACACTTTGGCGATAATTTATTATATTTCTTAGCTTGCTTGATGGACATTTTTTTGTATGGTTGTAGCCATAAAAATACCTAGTCTCCTACATCAAAACTTTACTCGCTGCGATGTTGATCTACTTGTTGTTTCATTCGATTTTGAGCCAAATTCATGTTATCCTTTAAGAGTTGGAGAACTTGTTGTTGATGCTCGATGTGATCTTCCACTACTTGAACCTTTGAATTTTCTCTTAAAGATGATGTGATGGACGGTGGATGATATCCATAAAGTGCCATAAATGGGGTCATTTTTGCTGCAGTATGGAAGGAAGTGTTATACCACCATTTAGCGAGAGGTAACCACTTGACCCATTGTGTTTGTTTATCAGATACAAAACAACGAAGATATCCTTCCAAACATTTATTTACTATCTCAGTTTGACCATCAGATTGAGGATGATAAGATGAGCTATGAGCTAAATGAGTACCCAAACAAGAAAATAACTCCGTCCAAAAATTTCCAGTAAAAATGGGATCTCTGTCGCTCACAATAACCCTTGGGCTTCCATGTAGCTTTTGAATTCTGTCCATAAATGTAGTAGAAATTGTACTTGCTTTAAATGGATGAGATAATGCACAAAAGTGTGCATACTTGGTAAGCCTATCAACTACCACCATGATGACACTCTTTCCTTCGGACTTAGGTAAACCTGTGATAAAATCCATTGAAATCTCCTCCCAACGTTGACTTGGAATGGATAAAGGTTGTAGAAGTCCTGGGGTCTTAATTGTTTCCACTTTATTCTGCTGGCAAACCAAACATTCCGCCACAAACTTTCGAATATCAGATTTAAGGCCATCCCAAAAATATTCTTTCTTCACCCTGTGGTAAGTTTTTAAAAATCCTGAGTGTCCTCCTAAAGGAGAAGTGTGCAATTCCAGAAGAATCTTTTGTTTTAGTTGGGAATTCTTACAAAGATATAAGCGATCTTTGTACCATAAGGAATCATTTTTCCAACTAAATGTATCAGATGTACTAGGATCTTGCTGTAAATTTTGAATGAGTGTCCATACATCTTTGTCCTTCTTCCATTCATCTCTTGCTTCAGTTATCCAATCTGGTTGGATAATAGAAATGGCACAAAGCAATGCTTCCACCTCTTCATTCTTTCTTGAGAGTGCATCTGCAACAACATTTAGCTTCCCTTTTTTGTAGATTATTTCAAAGTCATAACCAAACATCTTTGTGACCCATTTTTTTTGCTCTTCTGAAGATAGTATTTGTTCCAAAAAGTGTTTAAGACTATCATGATCAATTTTTACCTTGAAGTGTCTTCCCATTAGGTAAGGTCGCCATTTCTTTAGTGCATGCAGTATTGCTAACATTTCCTTCTTATAAATAGCTTTTTGTAAATAATTTCCTTTGATTGGACGACTTTCAAAAGAAATGGATCTTCCTCCTTGCATTAAAACAGCACCAATTCCATTTCCTGAGGCATCACATTCCACAATAAAGGTTTTTGTGAAGTTTGGCGTAGCTAAGACTGGTGCTAGGCACATTACCTCTTTAAGATTTTCAAGGGCCTTAGTTGCTTCAGGAGTCCATGAAAATGCATCTTTCTTCAATAATGTTGTTAGAGGTGCTGCTATTCTCCCATAATTTTTAACAAACTTGCGATAATACCTTGTTAACCTGAGAAATCCTCGCAATTGATTAGTGGTTGTGGGGACTTTCCATTCCTTAATGGCTTTAATTTTGTTAGGGTCTACCTTAACACCCTCGTGAGATACAATATGACCCAGATATTCCACCTCTTGTACTCCAAAGAAACATTTGGATGTTTTTGCATACAATTGTTTCTCCTGCAATAGTTTGAGCACCCTGTCAACATGTTCAACATGATCCTTCCAAGACCTGTTGTAGATTAGTATATCATCAAAAATACTAGCACAAATTTTCTAAGGAAGGGTTTGAAAATGGAATTCATCAACCCTTGAAATGTAGAAGGTGCATTGGTAAGGCCAAAAGGCATGATCAAAAATTCATAATGACCCTCATGAGTTCGAAATGTTGTTTTTGGAATATCTTCAGTCTTCATTCTAATTTGATGATATCCTCAACGAAGATCCAACTTGGTAAAATAAATTGCTCCATGTAATTCATCCAATAATTCATCAATCACAGGAATGGGAAATTTGTCTTTAATGGTGAGCTTATTGAGCTCCCTATAATCCGGACACATTCGCCATGATCCATCCTTCTTGTGTACCAATACTACAGGAGCAGAGAAAGAACTTTGACTAGGTTGAATTATAACCGCCTCTAACATTTCTGCAATCATACGTTCAATTTCTCTCTTTTGGAAGTAAGGATATCTATAAGGCCTGATGTTTGGAGGAACACTTCCTGGAATCAAATGAATAGCATGATCATGATCATGAATAGGTGGGAGTCCTTTGGGAGTTTTAAACACCTTGGAATGATTGTCCAAGACTTGTTGGAGATCTGCAGAAATAGATGATTTTGATGTTGGAATTTCTAGTGAGCATAATTGTGCAATTACGCCTCGTTGTTCTTTCTTTAGAAGCTTTGTCATGACATTAGAGCTTATTATCCTTCCTGGCTTC
Source organism: Pinus albicaulis (assembly GCA_034641835.2). Classification (NCBI taxonomy): domain Eukaryota; kingdom Viridiplantae; phylum Streptophyta; class Pinopsida; order Pinales; family Pinaceae; genus Pinus; species Pinus albicaulis. Next base: position 805,231,472 of record CM076583.1, on the reverse strand, counting down.
CCCGCAATACCCCATAATTCGACTTCCTTTCCTTCTGAAAAAAATTTCAAGAAAAGTTCTTGAAAATTAAAAGCTACCGTCCCCAAAGATTGTAACCATTGTACTCCTAGTACAACCTCAGCACCTCCCATAGGAATGGCAAGCATTGGACTAGTCAATACATATTCCCCCATGGTTAGCTTGATATTATGGCATTTTCCAGAGCAATTTATAGTTTCTCCATTTGCAACCATCACTTGACATTCTGGTGCTGGGTATAGGAAACAATTTAATTCCTTGGCTACCTTATAATGAATAAAATTATGGGTGCTACCTGACTCAATCAACACTATTACCCTTTTCTTCTTTATATGTCCTTCTATCTTGAGAGTTTGAGGAGTGGTAATTCCTGCCAGTGCATTACACGATATGGTCGGATTCATTTCTTCCTCTTCTAGGGGTGGTTCTTGGTGTATACCCTCTTCTTGTTCATTTTCTTCTTCTTCTTCACAATCTATGTAAAATAATTTCTTCTCAGCACACTTATGACCTTTAGTGTATTTGCTATCACAACTGTAGAAAAGCCCCTTTGCTCTTTTTTCTTCCAATTGTTGTGGTGTCAACCTTGTAGGTTGTGGAAATCTAGGCATAGCAACACTTCCTTCTTTATAGAAGTGAGTGGTAGGCTTCCTTGTCGCCATAATTTTACATTCAATTTTTCTTGCCAACCTGAATGCCTTCTCCAATGAATCAGGTTCCAAAACGCGAACTTCATGTTGGATGTTATCCTTTAAATTACCTATGAAGATATCAATCTTGTGTTCCTTTGGAATATCAGTTACCCTTATATTCAATTTTTGGAAGTCCTCAATGTGCTCCCCCACTGGACACTTCTGTTCAATATTTATCAATTGGATAAATAAGGTGTTGCTCTTTGTATCCTCATAATGTGCTATCATTTCCTCCGTAAAAATTGACCAAGTGACAATTTTTTTACGGGAGCAAAGCCATTGATACCATACAAATGTATTTTGTTCTAAATGTAAAGTTGTGATGTGTACCTTTTGTGTGTTTTTCACATTATTGAGATCAAAATATTGCTCCATATGTAGTACCCATGTTACAGGATCCTTTCCATCAAACTTCCTCATATCCATTTTTGGAATATGGTGGTTCTTCCTTCCAACATTAGAGTTTATGAAATAATGATTAACATTTATTTTGTTCTCATCATGAGTTTCATCTACTATATTTTCACTATTAGGAAACATTTCTTGTATCAACTTTTTCAAACCTTCCATGTTTGCTTTTAGATCCTTCTTCATGTTTTCCATTTTTTTCATCGATATTAGCTTCCATGTCATCAACCTTAGATTCCATGCCAGCTTCCATGCCATCCATTCCATTCTTCAAACCATCCATATTAGATTCCAGGCCTTTCTTCAACCCATCCATCTTATTTTCCATGCCTTTCTTCAAAACTTCCATGAGGTGTAATTGAAAAATTATGCTCACTAGAAGTTCCAACATCAAAATCATCTATTTCTAAAGATCTCCAAAAAGTCTTGGACAATCATTCCAAGGTGTTTTAAACTCTCAAAGGACTCCCACCTATTCGTGATCATGATCATGCTATTAATTTTATTCTAGGAAGTGTTCCTCCAAACATCGGGCCTTGCAGATATCCTTATGTCCAAAAGAGTGAAATTGAATGTATGATTGCTGAAATGCTAGAGGCTGGTATAATTCAACCTAGTCAAGGTTCTTTATCTTCTCAAGTAGTATTGGTGCACAAGAAGGATGGATCATGGTGCATGTGTCTGGATTATAGGGAGCTCAATAAGCTCACTATTAAAGATAAATTTCCCATTCTTGTGATTGATGAATTATTGGATGAATTACATCGAGCAATTTACTTCACAAAGTTGGATATTTGTTCAAGATATCATCAAATTAGAATGAATACCGAAGACATTACAAAAACAACATTTAGAACTCATGAGGGTCATTATGAATTTTTGGTCATGCCTTTTGGCCTTACCAATGCACTTTCTACATTTCAAGGGTTGAGGAATTCCATTTTCAAACCATTCCTTAGAAAAATTTTGTTTGTATTTTTTGATGATATACTAATATACAACATCTCTTGGAAGTATCATGTTCAACATGTTGATAGGATGCTCAAACTATTGGAGGAGAAACAATTATATGCAAAAACCTCCAAATTTTTCTTTAGAGTACAAGAGGTGGAATATCTGGGTCATATTGTATCTCGGGAGGGTGTTAAGGTAGACCCTAACAAAATTAAATCCTTTAAGGAATGGAAACTCCCCACAACCATAAATAAGTTGTGAGGATTTCTCGGGATAACATGGTATTATTGCGATTTTGTTAATAATTATGGGAGAATAGCAACACCTCTATCAACATTATTGAAGAAAGATGCATTTTCATGGACTCCTGAAGCAACTAGGGGCTTTAAACATATTAAAGAGGCAATGTGCCAAGCACCGGTCTTAGCTACACCAGACTTCACAAAAAAATTTATTGTGGAATGTGATGCCTCAGGAAATGGAATTGGTGTTGTTTTAATGCAATAAGGAAGACCCATTGCTTTTGAAATTCATCCAATCAAAGGAAAGTATTTACAGAAAGCTATTTATGAGAAGGAAATTTTGGCAATACTACATGCACTAAAGAAATGGCAGCCTTACATAATGGGAAGACACTTTGAGGTAAAAACTGATCATTCTAGTATTAAATACTTTTTGTAACAAAGACTATCTTCAAGAGAGCAACAAAAATGGGTCACAAAGATGTTGGGTTATGAATTTGAAATCATCTACAAAAAATGGAAGGTAAATTTTGTTGCAAATGCACTCTCAAGAAAGGATGAGGATGTGGAAGCATTTCTTTGTGCCATTTCTATTATCCAACTATATTGGATAACCGAAGAAAGGCAGGAATAGAAGAATAATAAAGAAGTGTGGACACTTATTCAAAAGTTGCAGTAAGATCCCAGTACATCTGACACATTTAGTTGGAAAAATGATTCCTTATGGTACAAATATCGCTTATATCTTTGTAAGAATTCCTAACTAAAACAAAATATTATTTTCTAATTGCACACCTCTCCCTTAGGAGGACACTTAATATTTTTAAAAACTTACCATAGGGTGAAGAAAGAATTATTTTGGGATGGCCTTAAATATGATATTCAAAATTTTGTGGCAGAATGTTTGTTTTTCCATAAAAATAAAGTTGAGACAATTAAGACCTCAGGTCTGCTACATCCTTTATCCATTCCAATTAAATGTTGGGAGGAGGTTTCAATGGATTTAATCACAGGTTTACCTAAGTCTAAAGTAAAAAGTGTCATCATGGTGGTAGTTGATATGCATACCAAGTATGCACACTTTTGTGCATTATCTCATCCATTTAAAGCGAGTAGAGTTGCTACTGCATTTATGGAAACAATTGAAAAGGTACATGGAAACCCAAAGATTATTGTAAGTGACAGAGATCCCATTTTCACTGGAAATTTTTGGACGGAATTATTTTCTTGTTTGGGTACTCAACTAGCTCATATCTCATCTTATCATCCTCAATCCGATGGGAAAACTGAGATAGTGAAGAAATGTTTGGAAGGATGTCCTCTTTGCTTTGTATCTGATAAACAAACATAATGTGTCAAGTGGTTAACTCTTGTTAAATGGTGGTATAACACTTCCTTCCACACTGCAACAAAAATGACCACATTTATGACACTTTATGGATATTATCCACCATCCATCACATCATCTTTAAGAGAAAATTCTAAGGTTCAAGTTGTATAAGATCACATCAAGCATCAACAACAAGTTCTCCAACTCTTAAAGGATAACCTAAATTTGGCACAGAATCGAATGAAACAATACGCAGATCAACATCGCAACAAAATAAATTTTTATGTAGGCAGATGGGTATTTTTATGGCTACAACCATACAAAAAAATGTCCCTCAAGCAATCTAAGAAGGATGATAAATTATCGCAAAAGTACTATGGTACTTACAAGGTGTTGCAAAATATTGGTACTATGGTATACAAATTGAAGCTTCTTGTATCTTCCCGAGTTCACCCAGTTTTCCATGTTTCATGCTTCAAGAAGGTTATAGGTGATAAAATTCTAGTCCAAAAAATATTTCCAGAACTTGATGAGGAAGGAAAAATCATATTGGAACCTGAAGGAGTCACGAAAACAAGGACTCGACAACTACGAAATCGATCAATTTCAGAGTATCTCATCAAGTGGAAGAACTTACCCCCTAAATATTCCACATGGGAGGATGATAATTTTATACAGAAGCATCCAAAACTACTCAAGCATTGAGGAAAACACTTTTTTGAAGGAGAGGGGCATGTTAGGTCCCTATATTACTAATGTAGTCAATTATTATTGTTAGTGTAGCCCCCTTATTGTTATCGTTGTACCCCTGTAGTCCCCATATTGTTATTATTGTGCCCCATAAATGCCCACTATTGTTATTGTTGTGTCCTTAGATTATTATTGTTAGGTCATCTAGGATTATATTGTGACCCCATGGACTCCTATATATAGAAAGGAGGTTTTGTGATTTGTATCATCCAAGAATTGTTTATTTATGTAATCTAAAGGAGGTTGCCCTCTCGAAGAGCCTTATTTCTAAGTCGTTGATCTATCTTTACTTATATTTTTTGAGCTGGGTTCATAACAGATAACTACTGCCACTGATTTTAATAAGACCACTATTGACCAGATGGCAACAATCTTCCTTACTGATTTGACCAAATTTTAAAACTTCAACAACCAGATTACTAAAGCTAAAAGATTCTTCTGATCGCAAATCCAAAGATGTATGAATCAAGGAAATTTCATGAGCAGTATCACTTTAATATTTTCCTTTATGAAAAATAGGATATGGTGGGGGATGGAAAAAATACTCAATTATTTGATTGTTTTCATTTTCATCATGAATAATCTCACCAGCTTGTGGTAATTAAAAAGTTAACTCTTCAAATGAAGAACTTGAAGAACATGCAGTATCTGCATCGTTTGTTGATGCATTACAAATAGTAGGGCACAAGGGATAGTGTTAGACCATTTTTTGGTCATCTAACCTATTATCAGTAGATGGATCCAAGTACAACATGTAAGACCAATTTTACCCTAAGTAAAATTTCTTTCTATAAAAATAACTTAGTAAGCCACCTTTATTAAGTTGTTTATGGTCTAAACAGGAAACCCCATGAGGAAATATTAAATAAATCTACATTTGTTTGATTTTCATCAAGGAATAATTAGTTAAACAGCAGTTTAATTAATATTCTTGGTTATATTTAACCCAAAACAAGGAAATGAATTAGATAAATCATTATTTATCTTATTATTTTCTAAAGAATAGTTATTTAAACCTTATTTAAATAATATTCTTTGTTAAATATGACTAAATCACCCATAAATAATTAAATAAATCATTATTTATTTGATTATTACTCAACCACATCCTTAAAATAATAAATAAATCATTTATTTATTTATTATTTACAAATAAATGGATTTGACCCAAGTCAAATTCGTTTTCCCTCCAACAAATATAATAAAATATTCCATAAAAGTTGGATCTTGATTTGGTTAATAATATTTTAACTATGCACCAATATCTAGACTAACTCAATATTTTGTTATAAATAGAAGGGTTTTCCCATTCATTTAACACCTTTTGTTGCCTGAAGATCACTTTGGATCTATACTTTTGGTCTGACTATTGATCCACCATCATAGTCATATTTTGCTACCATTTTTGTCTGGGTTTTCTATGCCATCAAGAGAGAGGAATTTTAGATCTGAAGTGCTGAGGACTTACAAGAACCCATCCCATTGAGGAGAAATGGGAACACCCTCATGTGTTTTCCTCCCAGGTGCCCCTAATACAAAAAATTATTCAACACATTCTTGTCTTGTCTATTGGATGCATGGAGTAAATCTTGTTTTTTCTACTGTTTAATGTCTTATAATGCATAGATCTAGATTTTTGCAGCATTTATCTTGATCACCTAACTGTAGATCTGAAGATATTGACAACCATATTTGTTGTTAGGGATTTTTTTATGCACAGCTAAAGTGGTATTTTTTCATACACTTGGAATTAAGATTCATACTAACAACTAGCGACTCCACACGGGTTTACGATTACGACTGTTGTTGTTTTTCTGATCCTTGCATATCCAACGGCTTCAAACCCTAGGATTTCTCTTCATCCCCTTGTTTTTTCTTTTCTTGATGTTTTTTAAACCTATAAAACCCTAAAACGATAAAAATTCTAACTTCCGTGTGTTTTCGAACCTATTGCGCAGGTGACAGACATCAGCCGCAGCTGAGACAAAAAAAAATTATGAAACCTGCCGCCGAGAGTACCAGAAGTGCAGGTTGCAATTTTCAGCCCAAAACCTATGACCGGGACCCTCAAGACGCACCTTACAGCCCAAAAAGTGTGACCTCTACAGAAAACAGGTCAAAAACTGCGACATGGACTTTTTGCGGGAATTTTTCTGAAAGTTTTCTGGGTTTGTCGGAGCCTCTATTCAGGGTTTTCTGACCTCTGTCTCCGCCCGTTTTGGACCTGTACTTGTTATTTTTTGCTCAAATAAGTGGGAACCTAACTCCCTAGGGATTCAGTACCCTCCACTTTTTGTGGAAGATATTTTGCTATTGCAGGTTGTCTGAAATTTCAGAGTCTTCAGCCATTTTTTTCAGATCTGATACCTCACCTTCAAATCCACTTTAGATTGGCTTGTTATCCATCCAAATCACCTCATTTAGATTTTTTTGGGTTTTCCTCTAGGGTTCACTCTGCTTCCCTCCTGGAGATAGCCTTTCGCCACCTCTTTTTACAGCAATTTTTCCTCAGATTTGTTTTTGTTTCTACACCACTTTCCAATAGATTTTGTCCTTCAGATCCCTGTCCCTCCTGACCTTATATCTATTGGTTGTTTTAGTGTGTTTTGATTATTTTTTTACTCACCTATAGACTGTTTGTTGAGAGGCCCACCTCCTTGGGCTTATATTATTGCATTATTAGCTATTTATTTTATGTTTTGCAGGCTTATATACTGTCATTTGCAGGTTTATTTGTAGCTATACAGCACACTTTTTCTTTTCTCTACAAACATCTGGGTTTAAAAATTAAAATTTACACACTTGACACACACACCCTAAGTGAAAACGGGCTTGGTTAACACCGCCAAGAAAAGACTCTAAAAACATTGAAATCAATTGATCCTGCACCTCTCTGCCCTTGTTTCGACATTGTAATCTGTTGATCCTGCACCTCTTTTCCCTTGTCAGTCTCTTTTTCCTTTGTCATGTGTTTGTGTCATCATCATTGTGCCACCAAGGCATTCATCCTGGAGACTTCTTGGCCTTCATCCTCAGTTTTCGGTAGGAAGACTTACTCCTCCGTGTAGGTTTCGAGTTAGTCTTCCACCGAGTCCGCACTCTAACTCTTCTTTTGGTCCTTTGGGTTCTCCTCCTCGTTCCACCTTCGGTTCTCCCCCTGTCACCTTCACCATGTCTGGTGTAGGACCTAATGCTGGTGGTAACTCCGAACCTCATGCTGGGAATACCACTAGTGGGACCACAACAGACACTACCCCAGTTGCGCCCTTGCTCAACTTCATGGCAGGCCTCAACCTTCCAGATTTAGACCAGTTGATAAATGACCCTATACACCATGACGCTAGTTGGCCTGCTATGTCGACCAAGCTCCCTTCCAACATCCCTAAGATTGAAGGCCTTGCTGGAGAAGATCCTTCAAATCATGTTCGATCTTTCCACATGTGGTGTTCGTCTAACTCCATTACCGATGACTCTATCTGTCTTCGGTTGTTCCAACGAACGGTTACAGGTGAAGCTTCTAAGTGGTATGTTGATTAGGCCCCTTCCTCTCATACCACCTTTGCGACTCTTGCCTAGGCTTTTCTGTCTTACTTCTAGCTCCCCTTTAGTTATGACACTGGTATCAAACTTTTGACTTCTTTCCGTCATTCATCTGCGACCTGCCTATCCGATCATGTCCAGGAATGGCGGAGAAGAAAGAGCCTATGTCAATCCCCTACCTTTGAAGACCGTGTCTACATGGATTGGTTCCTTAGATCTCTCTTGCCTCCTATCGGGAAAGATGTCGCATCACATTTTCCTCAAACTGAAGAAGCCGCTCTCCAAATGGCGTTAAAATATGACCTGATCTACGCTCAATTGGGTTATGTTTTATACCGTTCTACCTGATCTTCCTAGACCCGGTGGTGCCAATGAACCGAGGCATCTTATGCCGCTGACAGTATCGTTGGATCTCTCTCTAATCCATACGCTCAGCCTCCCATGGGCTATGGTTTTCCTGGGGGCGGGGCCAGCACCTCCTGCACTTTTCCCCCTCCCGGTAGCACGTATCTAAAATATGACATGCCTTATTTTTTTTCCCAACCTCCTGATAACCAACCTCCTTATTATCTGTATCCACAGTCTGGTGCTCCATCTCCTCCAGCATTAGCACCTCTGCCTCCCTTGCCTTCTCAACCCCCGAAATAACAACGACCTCCCCCTCAGGAGTAGGCGTATACATAGCAAGGCGCTAAAGGACAGGTGGCCACTCAACCTCTCCCATCTGGTACCTCCGATTACCAAATTCTCATGATGAACTCTGCTCAACCTCTAACCGTAGACATCAATCTTCAGACTCGATCTCGTCAGTACAAAAAGCCTCCAGCTATGTCTGTCCCCAAGCTCCCTCCTTATGTCTCTACAGAGCCTCTTTCGACACTTAATGGTCCCTTGCAAATCCCTCAGCCTAAGGTAGAGGTTCATACCAAGATCCCTAAAGGACCACTATGCTGAAATGTTGCTTCTAGCAAAGCTTCCCTTTCGTATAGCATAGTAGATGATTTGGCACAATCTCTTGCTGCCATTTCAACGCTGGAACTCCTCCAATCGTGCCCTTCACAAAGAAAATCTCTACTATTTGCCCTGGGCACTATAGATCCTTCTGATGATCAATTTATTGTCTTTGATGTTGACCGGTCAGAACATCCTCCTCTCCCTGCTTCTGTCACCTTCCAAATCCCAGTCAAGATCCGGAACGCCAACATTTCCCGGTGCATCATTGATGAGGGGGCATCCACCTGTGTGATGTCCGCTTCGGTTTGGAAGCAACTCGGATCACCCGAGTTGGCTCCTTCCACGATCACTCTCCGAGCGTGGGATGGCCACGCCTACCAGCCCTTTGGCTTATTCCACAATTGTCCTATTACTCTTGCGGGCAATACTATTTATGTTGACGTAGAATTCATAGATGCCCCCTTAGATTACAACATTATATTAGGTCGTAGCTACACCTATGCGATGTCTATTGTCCCATCCACGGTCCACCGCAAGATGTCCTTCCCTCATAACGGAAAGATAGTCACCATTGACCAGTTGACATATTACGAACCGAAGTCTCAGACCTCCTTTGAGTCCATCATATCTTCGGTGGCCAATAAGAAAACAGTCGATCCTTTGACCAGTGTCTCACCCGGAGTCTACAAATATTCTTCGTTGCTTGGTACATTCCCTGGTATTCCTCCTCCTATCTCTTATCCCTGCTCATCGAATGTTTTCGTGATGAAATCGTCTTGGGCTACCCTCAAGCAGCCCACCTCGGCTAGTCAACAGCCTCCTCGCCCTCCACAGCCTACTCCTAGCCCTTCGATTCAGCCTTCTGGACCTCCTCCTCCTGGCCCTTTGGCTGGTATCCAGGAGCCTCTTTACCCTCTTGGAATAGTTCCTCCAGGCCTTAACCATTTAGGAGTCGTCCCGTCTAGCCATTACCCCTTCGGTCAAATACTTTTTTTAGCTCCACCCCCAAGAGTGTACATAGTACCTGTCATGGCCACCCTCTCTCTCCCTAACTTAACCCTTGGGATTCTCGTCTGGTACCTTGATCCTCCAACCGATACCCCACTTGGTCAACCCAAAACTTACCTTTCTTTGACCCCGGTTCAACCGGTCCCCATGACTTCTCCCATAGCCCCAGTGCCTCAGCCACCTCAACACGAACCACCTCCTGTTGCAACCGCTTCAGGTAAGAAGGGAAAAGCTCGCAAGGAGGCAACCAAAGACAAGGCTGCTCTGACAAACCCTGCCCCTCCTCAGCCTCCAAAGCGTACCATCCAGTGTGATTTGTGTGATGTTGTCGGTCATGCCACCCATACTTTTCTGGATTTGCCTCATCTCAAGCCCATGGTTAATGTCGCGTTCCCTGAGTCTATGGTCCTGGAAACCTCTTTTCCTTCCTCGACTGCAGCTAGGAACCCCACCACTATTCACACAAACCACCCCTATACGTTGTGTGATTTCCATGGCCATTATACTCACCTTTGTCCCCACCTTGAAGAGTACTGCTCCTCTTTGGAAGCGGTTCGCCAATTCGAGGCCAAGCGCAACGAGTCTACCGCTCCCTTATTTACGCATTTTTCTTCGCCAAAACCAGAGGACATGAATGCTCCCATTGAAATTCCCCCTCTTGATATCGAGATGACGGAGCTTCGCCCACCATTTTCTACCTATCATCATCCATGAGACCCTCGGTAGAAGTCCCCTTGGAGACTTCCCTTGATGTTTCGCTTAACCTCCCTTCAGCGATCAACCTGGGCTCAACATCGGTAGATCCTTTATCTACTTACTCTTATGTCACCACGTGTGACGATGCGCATGTGAACCTCCCTTCTAATGATGATGAGTCAGGTAGCTTCGCCATGTCAGGTGGTATGTCTTCCACTAGTCACCCTGTCTTCTATCACGATGACGACATTATGGAAGTAATCACCACCCCTGACTTTATCTATCCCCCCTTACATAGAACCCATGCATTCGAACCACATACACCTTGTGGCCATTACATTGAAACCCAATGTTTGGGTAAGGGGGCACCCATATTTGAGAGACTAGGAGAAGCAATTATCCACAACTCTCCTAGTGTATTTGGTCATGTCGACTCTAGTACCATTATTCTTCCACATTTAGAATAACCTCTAGAGTCCCATATCACTTCATATCACTCTAATCAGCAACCCAGTCTCTTAGACACTATTTTTGACCAACCTATGGGTTTTCTAGGAGAGCATCAGTTCATTATCTCCAAATCCTCTCTTTGGGATAGTGACACCATGTATGCCAACCTAAAAACTTAAAGTCTATTTGATTCATATATGCAGTACCAAAAGAGATTGGTAATCCTTCATTCCCTTTCTCAAACTACATAACCATAACGAAAACAAATGGTGCACCACATCATTAAAATGTGTTTAGATTCCCCTTTTTCTAAACACATTTTGGCATGACCACAACATGTTTGGGGGCACGTATGACCCTCAACCATAAAAATTCTAGATCTCAGCCAAAAACAGCACTGAAACCCCCTTTCTCTAACAGGTAGCACTGTTCAAGTCATTTCCTAAGACAGGTCGTAGTTTTCTGCCCAGTACCCGCTACCCAGGTCATAGAACAGACCCCAAAAAGTGTGACCTGACCTGTTCATGAGCTCTAGGTAACTAAATTGAACTTTCAATCCACTGAAATGAAAGAGCAGGATTAGGCTTCTTACCTGCAACTGACGGATCTTAATTCCAATGGTCAGTTTGTCTGCTACGATTGCTGAAATATTTAGGGCCTTCTCCCCTCTCTATATTCACCACAGCTCCACATGCAAATGAGTCAATTTGGAGGGAAAATGCCTTATTAAAAGAGAAACCCCTGTTTTTTCTTTCGCCTGCTGCAACCCAACCATAGCTCCATTTACCAAACCGTCCATACTGTTGGAAAGCTCTCACCGAGCCCTCAAATGGGTATCTGTTAGTTTTTAGTGATTTGATACTTTACCAGGACATATTTTTTCCAAGAAGCGTCACTTCGCCCCTCCTCAAAATCGAATTTCTTCACTTACAACACTCGTACTGGGGGCATCACTTTGCCTCCATACTTTTCCACGCTCGTGTCGACTTTTTTCATGAATTACCATCTTGTACTCATGTTGTTATGGTCCCCATTGGACCTTTTCTGTGTGGCAGCACCATCGAGTCACCCTTGTTTAGTGTATCCGAGTTGAGTCATCATTGCATTCATGGAGTCTATCCCGAGTCCCTTTGCATCCCACTATAGTCCTCCATCCTTCATTTCTTGGTCCCTCTCTCATGTCACACATTATGGCCTTCAGTCCCACTGTCCCCTATCCCTCATGATGTTGTGTCAGTCGCTGCCAGGTCATCCATGCCCTTTATGCTCTAACAAGGGAATTCGTTTGTTCGCTACTCATTACCCCCCATTTCATCATCATCATTGGTGTCAGTTACTCACTCTACTATTTTCTCTCTTGCCTTAGTTGAGGATCCCTTATTGCCTCACCTATGGCGGACCTCCTTCTGTTGACATCAGCTCATTCATTCCATAAGACAGGTCTAGAGGGCAGTGTACCTTGGTTCCAGCTTCCACTCTTGTTCAGTGCCCCGGATCAGGTAAAGGGACTCCTTATTTCCCTTTGACTTGATTGTTTCTCATCTCCAGCTCCTTTCAGCATGATCAAGATCCATATACTTGATGTTTCATTGATACAGCAGCTGATATCGGTGATTCTCTATTATGTGTGAGATGTCCCAGCCCTCATGAGGGGGTGGCCCTACAGGTATCCCCCCACATACCCGGATGATTTCTTCACTTCAACCTTCAATGCAGCTCCATATATTTGATGATGTCGGCCTTAGCCACTTGCAGCAGCTTCTTGATTGCATATATCAATCAGATTTTTAGAGCCCTTTCCTGTTTATAGGGGCATCTGGGTTGTATTTGTATCTCATATACTCAGATATTATTGTACAAGTCCTGGCTGTTATCCCAGGCACAATATTTATGTGGGATTCATTATCATGTTATTTATCTGGCTCATATTTATGCTAGCATGTACTATATTGGCCAGTCCCATGGTTTTCCGAATGCCTTATTTTTTGTACTATTTCCTCGGCGAGCATAGGTATGCCTCCCCCGCCGCTTATAACAGGTACTCCCTTATAAAATAGACTTGTCGCACCTATAAGTCTCACCTCCTCAGGGTCTAGTCCTTTTAGCACTTTGGTCTACCTTATACTTCTCTCTCTTTGACTTCCCCTTCGGTGTCTAGTGATTGAGTTCTTACAACGTACTTCATTCATATGATTAGCTCCTAACGCTTGCATGCTGGGGGGAAATCTATTACACCATTTTTTGGTCATCTAATCTATTATCAGTAGATGGATCCAAGTACACCATGTAAGACCAATTTTACCCTAAGTAAAATTGCTTTCACTACAAAAATAACTTAGTAAACCACCTTTATTAAGTTGTTTATGGTCTAAATAGGAAACCCCATGAGGAAATATTAAATAAATCTACATTTGTTTGATTTTCCTCAAGTAATAATTAGTTAAACAGCAGTTTAATTAATATTCCTGGTTATATTTAACCCAAAACAAGGAAATTAATCATTAGGGGAATTTTGAGGTCTAAAATGGGCCTCCTAAGGAAAATGTACAATCAAAAGTCACTTTATGAGAACCAATCACATTTTAGGGGATGACATCATCCCTAATGGTTGAGGTGGCATTGCTTGAGTTAAAGGTACTAACTTGTCACATTCTCAATGGTGGATAAAAACTCATAGTTAACCATAGTAGTGCTCTAAGTACTTTTAAATTCAAAGTAAAGTACTCATAATAAATGTCATTTCACACTTTTTGAATATAATAATATTATTATCATTTCATATTTCTTGAAAGAAACAATGCATATCCCTATACATTTATTATATTATATTATATTATTTTTATATAGTATATTAATTACATGTTATGATACAATTTCAATTAATATAATATAATTAAGAATCTATAAATTTATATTTATATCTTATTTTAAGTTATTTAAGTAAAAAGGACAAATGCATTAGTTGTTCAATGATAATGACCTTTTCTTGGAAAGATCATTCTTATTTATAGTCACATCAATACAATTTTTTTATTAATTTTATTTTGGTACAACTTTTGAATTTAATTTAACTATGGTTACATGGATTGTGGGTGAGGCTTATTTCCCAGTCCATCGGCCCATAAATGCGCCGAGGCAGGAAATGCCCACCGTCAAATTAAAGCAGTATATCATCCGACGGTGGGCATTTCCTGCCTCGACTTATTTATGGGCCAATGGACTGGGAAATAATGTTTTCCATGGATTGCGGTGCAAAAAGTGAATTGAAAATTCATAAATATTATTTTATTGGTTTAGATATTATTTTATTATTTCCTTAGGAGGCCCATTTTAGACCTCAAAATTCCCTTAATGTATATAAATCATTATTTATCTTATTATTTTATAAATAATAGTTATTTAAACCTTATTTAAATAATATTCATTATTTATTTGATTATTACTCAACCGCATCCTTAAAATGATAAATAAATAATTTATTTATTTATTATTTACAAATAAAGGGATTTGACCCAAGACAAATTTCTTTTCCCTCCAACAAATATAATAAAATATTCCATAAAAGTTGGATCTTGATTTGGTTAATAATATTTTAATTATGCATCAATATCTAGACTAACTCAATATTTTGTTATAAATAGAAGGGTTTTCTCATTCATTTGCCACCTTTTGTTGCCTAAAGATCACTCTAGATCTATACTTTTGGTCTGACTATTGATCCACCATCATAGTCATATTTTGCTACCATTTTTGGCTGGGTTTTCTACACCATCAAGAGAGAGGAATTTTAGATCTGAAGTGCTGAAGAATTACAAGAACCCATCCCATTGAGGAGAATTGGGAACACCCTCCTGTGTTTTACTCCCAAGTTCCCCTAATACAAAAATTTATTCAACATATTCTTGTCTTGTCTATTGGATGCATGGAGTAAATCTTGTTTTTTCTATTTTTTAATGTCTTCTAACGCATAGATCTAGATTTTTGCAACATTTATCTTGATCACCTAACTGTAGATGAAGATATTGACAACCATATTTGTTGTTAGGGTTGTGGTTATGCACAGCTAAAGTGGTATTTTTTCATACGTTTTGGATTAAGATTCATACTAACAGATAGTGAGATGAATGGTAAGTTTGACAAGAACATTTTCTTTGACTAAATCAAATTCTAGATGAGACACTGAAAGATCAATTAGTACACTTGAGAATTCATCATCGCATACGTCAACAAAGTAATCATCATTAGGATTATTATTTTTCAAGATTTGATATTGATTAAGAAAATATATTTCATTTGATTCACTAATGAGATTAGTGGATTGAAAATTATACAAGAATGAGAAAGTAACATCTTCACATGGAGTATTTTGCAAAGGAGAAGAAAGATATAAAGAATCTTTACCTTCTCACTCCTCTACCTATGAAATGTGGCTACCTTGCACCTATTCATTGCTTGTATTTGGAATAGTTTGATAAAGAAAACCATGGGGAAAGAGGCCATGAGAAAGAGATGATAGAGGATGAAAAGAATCCAAATTAGATTCAAAATTATTCTTCACCATAGGCTTCATGAGACATTCTGGGATTTCCTCCATTAGATCTGAATCATGAAAAGTGGAAGGGGAATGAGAAGATGGGTTAGGAATTTGAGGTGAAATTTTCCCAAATTCATTTTCATTGCAAGGAGGTGCCCTCATTAGAACTTGTAAAGGGGGGGGACAAGGAACAAAATGAGTATTAGGCTCCTCTAAATTTTGAGGTGTTTCATGATTTACAAGTGTTTGGGAATTAAAAACATCATGGGTTCATATTCACCATCCAAAGTAATATGAACCAAATGCTTAAATTTTTTTTAAAGAAATCCCAATCAGTATCTTCCCCCAGAAGTTCATAACAAAGTTCAAAGGATTGATCAAAAAAAATCCTCAATTGATTCATTAGGCTTCATTCTCAGTTGATGAATTATTTTAAGAACATCTCGGTAACCATAACTATTGAATGCTTTATCAAGCTCCTTTGCAAGTTTTTGAATTAATGGATAGAAGAAACAGGTAATGTATGATATCATGTCTTAACAGGACCTTCAAATGTGAGGGTGAGAAATCTATCCATGAAATATCTACAATGTATTCCATTAGAAAGGACAAAATAGAAAACTTGAAATAGATTTTCACGAAGATTTCATTCACCCTTGACATCAAACTTAAATTGGGACAAGTTATGGAAAAATTCTGCAGGGATGATAAGATTAAGTTCTTTAGAAAAATATCTTGGTATTATGATTTGGCGAAGAGCCATTTTGGGTAAGAGATTCAAAGAAAAATCATCGAGCACAACCTGCCATCTGGCTCTCCTTCTAGCGTTACTTTTTTGAGGATGATGGAAATTCGTCAACCAAGGGGGTCTCCCCCTTGTGAAGTCCCAATTAGACCTCGCATTGTTTGGAGTGGGATCCCCATCTGGAGTATTAACCCAACGACCATGTATTCTTGTAGGTTTTCCTTGGCTACAAATTTCATCACAAGAGAGTAATACACAAGTATCTTCGTATCACAAAGTGAGTAAGCCTTGTGAAATGTTCAGTTGCAAAAATTATGAAGGTACTTCTACCGAAAGGGGATAGAAAAGTGGGCCCTTTGAAGACAAGTAATAGTACTAATCTAGTAAAGGCACACGATCATATACATATAAATGAATCATTGATAAACTACAATAATAATTCACAAGGAAGCAACGATTAATGAAGCAAATACAATGCACCTTCAACAAGATAAGTACCAAATCCACTGAAATAGTTCAGTTTTCTTAGTACATATGAAAATAACATAGATCACAAATATTCAAAGAATAATATTACAATATTCACAACATATGCATGAAAGTGTGTTGGCTCAACGAGCTTCTGAATTAATTAAAAGTTCCAAGATACATATAGTGAACACCACTAACCCCAAGAGTGGAGCGTTAGAGTGGTCACTTTTTCCTCCAAAACAATTATCACCCTCCCCAATGCCTTGTAGGAGAAGCCAAGGTGAAAATTCATTTGAATCAACAATGAGGGTGTATATATAATAAATGGGGCGATCATTCACCTCCCTTGTGACTCTTGGACTACCCTCATGATTGTTTGACTTCTCAAATACCTTTCGACTCCCACATGACCTATCGCATTACATGGATGAATCTTGGACTTCCACTTTACATTAGATTTTCGAATATATAATTTACATAATACACAAATCATGTGGCACATGATGACCATGACTGGAAAATAAATGACATTGATGACATGGAAATGTCAAGTCACTCTTTTTTGTTGTTATCGTCAGCCTTCTTGAGAGAGAGTGCATGTTTTTCTTCCTGCTCCTCGTGACTTAAAGATAATGAGTATTTAATGTGATATTGATATTACATCTTATATTATAATCTTGTGTTCCTTTTTCCTCTCACCTAATTATCATATAATATTTTCAGCTCCATAGGTGTCTTCTAGTATAGTATCCCTCTCCTTTTCATCCATCATCATCCTATCATGACGAGATAGACTACTTGCAACTGAAACCTTTCATGAAAAGACGACATGAGTCCGAAAAAACCCCAATCTAACATGTTTCATGAAATCACTTGTTAGAGATGGCACTGGTGACTAAATGAGTGACTAACTCATGGATTGCACAGTTCCAAAGGTCGAGGTCTGAGGTTGAGGAACGAGACGAAATAATCCATAGTTCATGATATCCAGGGTCAAAGGATTGTGCATTTGAGGGGCTAAAGAGCCAAAGAAAGGGGCTTGAGGTGCGAGGTTTCCCAATGCACAGTTCTAGAATGAAGGGCTCAAGGAATTACGCACTTGAGGGTATCGGGATTTCATTCTTGAGGCTTCAGCCTTGAGATCTTCCAATGCATAGTTTTGAGAGGCTAGGCTAGGTGAATGCGTATTTTACGAGATTAAAATATCAAGGTTGAGGCTTGAGGCTAGGATTTTCCCAATGTGTAGTTCTGGAAGGAGAACAATATGGGAGATTGCACAGTTGAGGGGTTTAAGGGATAAATATTGAGGTTTGAAGTTTCCCAATGTGCAATTATAGAGGGAGGATAGTCTAATGGGTTACAAAATTTTGGAGGTCAAGGTGTTAGGTTGGAAGTTTGAGGCTTGTCATTGTGAAATGTGTAGTTAAGGTTGATTGGAGGGAAAAATTACACAGATTTGGAGCTTAAGGGTAAAATCTAGGCACTATAATTGCATAATGCATAGCTCCAAGAGGCAAGGTTAGGTCTTGAGGGTTAACACTATGCAATGTGTAGTTCAGGAAGGCTAAGTGAGGTCAAGTTTCCCAGCAGTGAAATTTTTTAGATGAGGCTGAGTGGGGAAACAGTGAGACCAAAGTGAAAAAGGAAAAAACTTGATCATGATTGCAGACTTAGAATAGTTAAATAAACAACATTTATCACTCAAAATACATGAAGAACATACTTCCCTCAATGTGTCGACATTGCAACGACTTTCCCCAAGTTCGACACTAAAGGTACACTTTCTAATAGCAGAGGTGGTAATTGTGCAACGATGCATAAAACTTTGGGAATGACTATAAAAAATGTCTACATGACTAGAGGGACTCATCAACACCAAATTTACCCTTTAAAACAAGCCAAAACTCCACTTTACATGATAACTAAAACTTTCCATGCCAAAATATGACATTTCTATATGAAGAGAAAAGTGAAAACGACACTTTCGATATGCAAATGACGATGAAATTGACACATGTTAGAGAGAATATGACATGAAAACAACACTAATTAAAGTGAAATAAAGAAAAATAGATAGTCTAAAACTTGAAAATGGCATTCGTGAAAGTGAAGGTGTGAAAAAGTGATAGTTTGGAAAACTCACAGAAATAGAATTAGTACAAACGCATCCAAAAGTGAGAAATTGTCAATGCTAATGTGCATCGATTATCAACATGAATTAAAATTTGCACAAGAACTGTCTTGGTGTATTGTGCTAGTCTTTTTCAATCTTGTGTGAAGGAATGCGCTCATAAATTCATTACAGTTTGAGCATGTGTGATCAGGTGACTTCGACACTTACAATCCAAGCGGGGAGCTCAAATACTTAACAAAGTATCAACCAACCAAGAAGTGACTATAGAACGATTGGTTCAAAGATCCAAAGTAAGCTCCAAACTTCAAGTATAAGAAAAGTTTGAAGGGTGTTTTTCATAGTGACAAAAAAATATTATATTATATGTAATGTACTTAGAATTCACACAATATTTTTTTTCTATATATATATATATATATATATTAAAAATATATTGGTATTGTGAATTCTCTGATTCCTATACACCTCATAGCTACTTAAACTCAAGACATGTTACTAAATATCATATGTATAGTTTGTATTAAGCACCAGACGATTTTATCATATGATATGGGAATCCCCTTCACATGGCCTAATACCTTAGCTACACCTATGTTAATTTTTGTTTTTTTTACTAGGCCATCTATGCCCCACCCCCCCTCCCCCCCCACCACAATTCACACTTGGAGTTATATGGCATGGGGTCCTCTCTGCTCGTAAAATATGCACACAATAATTTTGAACCCTCCATGTGACAGATTTACAAATGAATGGTGTAAATCCTTTGAGGATATCCTATGGTAATTATAGCTTGATGAATCAACTTCTCGGAATGACTACCCTACCAGATTGTCATTATGCATCATTCTTCCTTTACAGTCTGAGATTTTGCAGTAATTGGATATGGTTTGGTCTTTGTTAAATGATGGTTATTTATTTTTTAGAGAGTTGGATTCATTTGAAACTCATCGCGCTGAAAATGTAATTTGAAACAAAGTTCCTCTAATTATTACTTTGTTGAGGTTTTTCTTTTCATTATTTCAATTACATTCTTTTTGGGGCTTACTGGTTCTTTGAGAAGGCTTTCTCAACAACCACAGCTAAGATTTTCTTCTTGTGTTTTATGCACATGCATAATGGGGATTTTCAAGAACACTTTGATAATGATATTTTATTGATAAGGTGTCATCATTTCTCGACAAGAAGGATAGCTTGTTCACAGGTTAAATTCTCGATATTTAGGGTGCACAGGCACTCCTAGGTTTTAACCCTATGACACCTCTGGTAAGAATAATTTTATGGTTCCATTTGATTTCTTTCAATGTAAGGAGGGTTTTATTGCTTATATTCTTCTCAGGGTCTCAACTAAAATAAACCTGATGGTTCCTTAATTTTGCAAACAATATAAGGATTTCATCTTTTAAAATCTTCCCACCTTTCAATGGAGACAACCATGATGGAAGAAAACACTTCTCTATTTTTATCGTACCCCAACATTGATCTCTGCTTCCCAATACTTATTTTCTTCATTATGGTTAACATATTTTAATGAAAATGGATTTTTTCTCATGAATTCCCTTCTTTTCTATTTTCTTTGAAAGTTATAACCATGAATTGTATTGTCAGCTCTTAATTGTACATATGCTATCAATAGAACATTGAGGACCTCAATTTCTTGGAAAAATCTCTAGGTGTGTTTTTTCTATATAGTCTTTTGAATTCCAAATTTATTTATCAATAAAAATATTATATGGGTGGTTCTAATCGAAATATTTCATAGTTACACGTTTGAATTTCAAACCCCATCTTGGAATTTCTCAACACAATATTTTTAAATTCTTCTTTACTAGGTATAAACCTACTTTAACAACATCCTTTTTTCATAGGTATTTAATTATTTGGAGGTTGAGGTCATCTGATAATCTCCACATTTTCTACTTATCAACTTTATTGAATAGGTTTTCTACGTGTTTGACCCCACGTACGTTGTCAACAAAAAGGTTTTTAGTTTTATTATCTTAATACTTTGTTTCTAAATAAAATGTTCAACTTAACTCCAGAGTATGCATGAGAAACTCATGTTGGATTCATTTATTTTTATATACATTGTACTTATTTGTGTAACTAGGGTTCTTGAACCTGCCATTTTTCCATAGTTATTGTATATAATTTAAAGAAGTATTTTGAATATACAATTCTACATGCATACATGTAGTCTCCATTATTTCTTTCATTTTATTAATTATTCCAAAAAAATATACAACCAATAATTGTGCATTTTTACTCTTTTTAGTTGGTCCAATACTTCTTGTTCCATTATTATATTCTTAAAATATTCCATAGTAATTATTTCCTTCAATAATTCCTCCTTTAGTACTCAACAAAATATTAAGCTTAGAATTATTCTAAGTAAAATTGCGTGAGAGAAGGATAATTGTAAGGGTCTTGTACAATAACCTTTGCAACTACTTCCTAAGAATTATTTGTTTAACCAATTAGTATTGAGTACATTAGAAACTATTATGGAAGTAGTGTCTTATTTTTTATTACAATCACGTGTATCATGCATATATCCCTCATAATGTTATATCATGGATTTGTAAAATAAAAATGCATCTTCAAAGTTTTCTATTCTTCCTTGCTGATAATGACAATAAGTAAAATAACAATATTCTTCCAACGAAATACTACCATATTTGCAACTTTACTTTACTTACTATCCAAATCATATGCATTCATAAGATTTATGTTATGCATTGTTATTTATTCATTCTATAAAACACCCTATGATAAATATCTTAGGAAAATCATGTTTCAAACTAAGCATCCTAACAATAAACCATCTTTGATACTCATTTCACTTATCTGATCAATTGAAAATGTAGTTGGAACAAGCACATTCCTCCCAATCAGAAAATTTTAGTACAAAAATTCCCCACCAAGCCTTAGACTCCTCTTATGCTAGTGACATGTCTTCATTCCATGGTATATTTTCTCCTTTCCCCTGTAGGCCCTAGCAATGTCCTACTTTAGTGATTGCACTCTTTTTTTTCTATACCTAGGATCATTTAATATATATATATATATATATATATATATATATATATATATATATATATATATATATATATATATATATATATATATATATATATATATTGCATGAAATTCTCTCCTCCTTATCCTATTTTCCACCACCTAGCATAACACTTCTCTCTAGTTATGTTGTTTTTGGTGGTAGTAAGTATATCATGGAAGGTTATAACTATGATAAATATCACCATTTTCATGTCCAATACTTGGGACTTAACCACTTTAATAATTTTTTGATAGCAAAGAAGCCCAACTACTCATGTGTTGGCTCCCATAACATTTCAAAAAAAAAATTATTTATTTATTATTTCACACAAATACTTACAGTTTTCTTTCAAATGTTTAAACTTAGATTTCACCATTTCTAACTTAATATTTACAAATAGAAATAAACAATAAAGTCTTGCAAAAAAATAATTGCAATAGGGGTATTTCATTATATAATAAACTAAAAGTTATATATATATATATATATATATATATATATATATATATATATATATATATATATATAACAAATTTAATAATATTAAAACAAAGTCAATACAATGATAATATATTTCATAACCATTAATGTTTAAATAAATATAACTAAAATGTATGATTAAAATATAAATGAGGTTATATTTGAAAAGAATTATAATATTAAAATAAATTAATAAATAATCATACACATATATAGTAATTAATTGTGATTTTATTATATTGAAGTAGGCAAGGTTTTTTATTACTTAGATAGGTGGTTTTGGAATGTTACTTAAAATATAATATAATAATATTATATTATATTATAAATCAGGTTATATAAATATAGCATAGTTCTATATTAGCTAGAGACACATTAAGTGTTAAGAGATCCAAAAAAACTGTATTGATCTTTCTGGATCAAGGTGCATGGTTCATATGAAAATTATATAAATATTTTGATAATTTAGAGTGAAAATATAAATGATAGTTATATTTGAAATATAAAATTATGTTATATAATATGGATAATGAAATATTTTATTGATGGTTAATTAAAATATATTTGTGTTATTAATATATTTTTGTCTTGAATATTACATGTCAACTAAACATAGAATGAATGAGACATCGTGTAGATTTTTCTCATAAAACATTGTTTGGGTTCAACCATTTTTGTAAAAATTTTGATCCATACCAAATAAAACATTTATTATAAGGAGACTTTGAAAATAAATTAGCATACATAATAAATGGAACCCTCAGTCAAATAGGAGAAACATATAATCCAACAACTTTTATTACATTTGATGTTAAAAGTGCATATATACCTAAAACTATTTTAGGAAGATATTGAGTAATATAAACCATGTTTTGATACAACATATATCCCTCTACCAAAAAACCCTAAGGATGTTCTCTTTTACTAACCAAATCTTTTAAAATTTTCAAGTCCCTCTCAACCATCCACTTTGACCTTGTGTGTGAAAGTTAACACTTTTTAATCTCCTCAACTTGGTGTATGAGGTAGTGTCGTTGTGCATTCAAAAATTTCAGAGGTAGATACTTTTGCATTTCACACATTAGAAAAGGAATTTGTATCCTCCAATAATTTATATCTTCTTTATCGGATTATATATATGACAACCATTTATAAATGATGCAATAAAATGACGGGCTTCACAAAACATTATATAGTATACTACAAGTAAAATACATGGAGTCAAATACAACTTATAAAATAAATTGAACAAACTACACGTTGCACATAAATCACGACTTACTTCATGTATTTTCCATGATCATATATAACTTGTTTGACATTTTTTTCAAAATTGTCTGAGAGACATAGAGGTAGAACATAGTGTATTAAAAAACTAAATCATTATTTATTCCAAAATTAGTAGAAGAAAACACTAATAATATGTTTCACCAATATAAAAATATATACACCAAAATAATAACCTTAATCAAGGTATTCCAATCGTGACTTTTTACCTCACCTAATTTACCTTTCCCTCTTATGATATTCTTGATGTTTGAAGAAAATCCAATGGGAAATTTAATTTTTGCAATAATCTATTTTGCATATTTTCTTTGTTTCTCTGTTAATAACCATCGAAGGGCACTTATATTTTAGTCTCCATCAATTTTTTAATGAATTACACTTTGCATTACATGATTGGCCTCCTTAATGTCATTACAAATTTTGACAATATTTTCCTTGTCATTCCTTCCATCTAAGATTCAACGTAAAATTTATGTTGCATTATTCTTGATGTGCATTGTATCAAATAAATGAGGAACTTCTAGGTGCTCATACTAGGAGAGATTACTGAATTGTATATGCTAATTTTTCGTTCCTCCTAGGAGTGCCCCATTATTAATCCTTTTATGAAAACCTTCAAAGTGAAGCATAATTAAAAATATTACAATACTTGTAGATTACTATAGTGAACAAAATGCAATATAAATATAAAATATTCCAAACTATTCATGTACGATATACATGTAAGATTTAATCCATACCTTGATGATTTCTATTATATTCCAATTGCCATAAATGAGGTGTCATTCTTCATGGTTTTAAGATAGTCTCTTATTTCCTATTGAAATTATTTTTTTCAGTACCTCGATAAGAATGGTTATTAGAGAGGAATTTCCTATACTCATCAAACACATTCTTTCCTAAAATTATTGAATGACAAAATTTAATGTTAGGACCTCAAATTGGACATCCAAATGTACCCTTTGTTTGAATACTTACAATAGATGGATTAAATTTTATATCAATTATTTAAATTAGTATGTAGAATGAAGGGATTATTTTAAAAAAAACATGCATGATATGAACTTCATAAAATTTAACATTATTAAAGTGCATTGTAACTATTATGCAACCAACTCACAAAATAGAAGAAATGATAGATCAACAACTCAAAAATTATACTCTTTGAGGGGGAAACCTTCTTTGCATTACATAAATGAACAATTCTTGGATCATTCAAATGATAAAAAATCCTTTCCATATATAGGAGTCTAAGGGATCACAATATAATTAGAGTCGACATAACAATAATAATGTAAGAGTGAAACAATAACAATATGGGCTTCTATGGGGCACAATAATAACAATATGGGGACTACATAGGCACAACAATAACAATGAATGGGCTATACTAACAATAATAATAAGTGGATACACTAGTATTATAGGGACCTAACATGCCACTCTCCTTCAAAAGAGTGTTTTACTCAATGCTTGAGTAATTCTAGATGCTTCTGTATAAAATTCTCATCCTCACATGTTGAATATTCAAGGGGTAAGTTCTTCCACTTGATGAGATACTCTAAAATTGATTGATTTCGTAGATCTCGATTTCTTGTTTCCATGACTGCTTCAGGTTCCAATATGATTTTTCCTTCCTCTTCAAGTTATGGAAATATTTTTTGGACTGGAAGCTTGTCATCTATAACCTTATTTAAGCATGGAACATGGAAAACTGGGTGCACTCGGGAAGATGCAGGAAGCTCCAATTTGTATGCCATAGTACCAATATATTGCAACACCTTGTAAGTAGAATACTAATTTGGTGATAATTTATTATCCTTCTTAGCTTTCTTGATGGAAATTTGTTTATTTGGTTGTAGCCATAAAAATACTCATTCATCTACATTAAAACTTATTTCTTTGTGATGTTGATATGCCTGCTATTTCATTCGATTTTGCACCCAAGTGAGGTTATCCTTTAAGAGTTCGAGAACTTATTTTTTATTCTCGATGTGATCTTCCACTGGTTGAACCTTAAAATTTTCTATTAAATATGATGTGATGGTGTTGACGAGAAAATATGTCCGGCCAACAGCAGGGGATCTCCCTGGTAAAAAGTCCCAACTAGACTCTAAACTGTTTGGAATAGGGATCCCGTCCGGGGTGTGGGTCTGGCTACTGCTTAATTATCCTTTCCTTGGGTCTCAGTAGGACTCTATAAACCTGCGGACACACGCTTATTCGAACGATAGAAGACACATGGTTGATGAATTAAATGAACATACAACACTATGTGTAGCAAGCTGAATTATAAAGCATGGGGCCAAAGGAAATGCTGTCGACAGCATATCATTAGGGTCATGCTTGTACACTGCTCTAACCACAGAAGAAACAATTCTTCATGGCAGAATACCCTTCACTTCCTTAAATGGTTTTGGTAATAATATAAATGTCAGTAAACAAAGTTATTAACATTCATTGAGAAAGCGAAATAAACTTAGCACCATTGACACATGTTTAGAAAACGATAATGCATAAATGATGTAATTGGAGACACAGTTTCATTAATCAAAAGATGTTAGAAACTATAAAAATAAATAAATAAATAAATAAATAAATAAAACCCATAGTGTTCACACATCAACCAACATCATATCCAAAAATGGAGTTAACACATGCTTGTATTCACACTAAAAAATATGTAGTCCTTCTATACAATGCTCTATATCTCTTTGAGTCCAAAACAAAAGGTCTTTTACAATCTCCCGAAGGAATTATTTATAGAACAAAACTCACCTTTTGGGCTTCTCTAACTTTTCGTCTTCCTGACCGTTGGGCTGCCTCGTGACTTACGAGATTTTGCGACCTGCGACCTCAGCCACTGTTGCGACCTGCGACCCCACTGGATTTTGCAACTTGCAACCTCAAGCAATCCATGACCGCCTCGTGACTCAGTGAAGGTCGCACAGTTGAGTAGTCGCAAAAATTGAAGCCTTCCTTGGATGTGATGTTTTTCGACCTTGCGAATTCATTGTATTTTGCGACCTGTGACCTTTGGGAATTTTCGACCGCGACCTGCGACCTTGGGCAATCTGCGACTTGCAACTTGGTCTATTTGTGACCTGCGACCAAGGGGTTACTTGCGGCCTATGACCTTGTGAAATTTGTGAATTGCAACCTCGGGCAATTTGCGACCTGCGACCCCACTAGATTTTGCGACTTGCGACCTCGAGCAATCTGTGACTGCCTCGCGACTTGGTGAAGGTCGCACAGTCGGATAGTCACAACAGTTGAAGCCTCCCTCGGATGTGTTGTTTTTTGACCTTGCGACTTCATTGGATTTTGTGACCTGAGACCTCTAACAATATGCGACCTGTGACCTTTGGGAATTTGCGACCGTGACCCTAGGAAAACCACGACCCGCAACCCTAGGCAATCTGTGACCTGTGACCCTGGGCAATCTGCGACTTGCAACCCTGAGAGAATCTGCGACTTGCGACTTGGTCCATTTTCGACCTACGACCCAGGGGTTACTTGCAGCCTGCGACCTTGTGAAATTTGTGACCTATGACCTCGGGCAATTTGCAACCTTCTCTGGGTTTCGCAGCAAGATTTCTTTTCCTCCATCTGTGTCTTGTGAAAGTGACTAAGTACCTTTGCGGTTCTTTCAATATTTGAAAGGATCCACCTTGTCTTCTAGAGAAGACCCTAGCTCTAGCTTCGCGCACTAACCACCTCTACCTGCAAAAAACGTAACATGGGTCATAAGTATTCAAAATATTGATGCTAAAGCACATTTAGTTAGCTGAAGGAATGATTTAGAAAATAATAAACTTAGACCTCTGGGTGGGTTCATTTGCAGTTACCTTTTAGAGGATGATGCCCCTCAAATAATCTACATGAGCTTATGAGCTTCAATGAAGTACCCAAACAAAATGCCTAATGATCCATGGTGAGAGGGCTTCTAACAAATATACTTAATGCAAAAAAAAATTTCCATTCGAGTGTATGCATGATGATCCATCCACACATGGCGTGGCTACAACGACAAAATCTTGTCATGATGGTGACAAGGTTCAATGACTATGGGTTGGGTCAAAACCTTGAGGGCTAAGCAAGTAGGGGGACCCGAAATTTTAGATATACCAAAAATTTTGGGTGGTGTTGTAGCGGCTACAACAATTGGCGAACCACTGGTAGAATCCAACATCTCTGTCAACACCCCAACAATATTCTGAGTCCAAGAAGTGATGCAAGGGAATATTGAACAAGTTCTGAGGGTACCCTTGTATTATTTTGACCTTTTCGGATATGCCCAATCCTTGTGCCTCAACTAGGTCTCGTTAATAAAAACGCATCAAAGTGGAAGTTCACAGATTCCAATGGTTGTTTGATGATATAGCGAGCAGGGCAGTGGGCTTATTATATTCAAAATTTTTAAAATAAGTTTCTGGTGTTTCTCTGCTACCAGTAGGCCTGGACAGTATCCTGGCAGAGTCACTTCAAGAAATCACAAACGTTGCTCCGCTGCCAGTGAGCCTGGTCAGTACCTCGGTGGAGTCATTGCATTACCTCTCTGCGCAAGAAGCCTTTCTCAATCCTTTACCCTTATTTTTTCATGTGCTTGAAGCACTTATTTTATGTGCTCGTGGCACTTATTTTGCATGGGCGGATGAGGGATCCTGACTTATTTTACGGGCAAGAGAGGTCGTTTCTTGTTTGACAGAAACTGAAAGATATCCTGATTTGGTTTTTCCCCCATGCCAAGCCTTCACATCCATCTACCACCCATAGGCGAAACGTGCAAAACAAATCATTAATATGTTTGAGACTATGCTGGGCACAGGGCTCGGGTTACGGGTATAGGCCATTCAAACACGTTAAGGTTCCCCACAAGCAACCGACTCGTATCTCCCTGGCTAATGAATTTAAACTCATCATGTTGAGAACACGAATTTGGTGACTTTTTCTGAGAGAAGCTTCCTTTTAAGGTAACCACCACAACCTCATGCAAACCATGGAGTGATTGTTTCAGCGATCAAGTAGAAAAGATCATCAGGATTTCGATACATGAAAATAGGTAAAATCAATCCATCTGGATTTGAAACCATGCAAAAGAAGGCTAGTCTGGGGCATTGAGGTTTTCAAGGCTTTGGGTTTAACGAGGGATCACGTAGTGGTATGCAATGTACAAAAATTTTCACGACTGTCTCAACAACTAGTGCAAATGATGCGAGGAAGAATGCGTAGAACGCGAAGCAACAGGCAAGCCTTTATGACGCAATGCAATGTCATGTGTGAAAAAGATCAATTAGTTGCAGGTGGATAAATAAGGCAAATCACATGCATTGACTATCTGAATATTATGCAGCATGCATGCAAAAATAAATGGAAAATTTTAATTCATAAAACTATTGAACGCAAGAAAAGACAGCAAGCATAATTCTAAACCATAAAGAAAAACCTTAGCAAGTAAACCTAATTAATAACTTGACAAAAAAAAATTTATTAGCATATCCTAGCTATCCTAATCCTAAAACCCTAGTTTAACCCAGGAGGTGGTCAGGTTATGTAAAATCAGATTTCCAGTGCAGTCGCCGCATTAGTTCCCGCCCTGCAAGAAAAACAATGTTCGAATTCAGAGCCAGCATACAAAATCGTGCACCAACAGCAAGGCTTACCTGAAGAGCATGTGCAATAGCAAGAAGGTCATGGCTACTTACCAGAGAACGTTCCATAATGGATTATGCTAGCCAAATTTCACTTTCATCTTGATACATAGAAATATGTATTTGAAACATAGAATCATTGATCAATGACACACACCCATCCACGCACAACCTTAGGTCCAACGGAAGCGGGGAAAAGCATTGCCTATTTGCAATTATATCCATTGGATAGGATTCATCAAACCATCCGGGAATCTCATCATGATTTTGAGGATGATCACTTTGGTAGAATGGAAACAATAGGCGTGAGCCAGGCGAATTTGAGATGCTTGTGAATCCATTTGCAGAAACCCTAATTTCGAAAATCCTAGTTCGAATTTGTTCCCAGGTTTCACCAAGGACGTGAGGATCCGAATTAACTGTCAGTGAAGGCTGAAATTCCTCACCGTCCTGGACCAGCTCTGGGCCTTCGAGCGAGGGGCTTCCAAACTTTTAAGGTTCGTGAGATCAACTAGTGAATGGATGTGATCATCAATTGTAGTGATTGGAAAAATGTAAGTGGGCTTTATATCAATTCGGCCAAAGTTTGCGCACTGACAAACTGACAATCCAATATGTCAGATTCTTTAGATTTCCCAGGATGGGGTGAATTGACCGAAATATTTTTAGGTAGGGGAGGGGTTTTCCAAACATCACACACTTGCACCTACATGCAACTGGTACTGGTTGGGAAACAACCAAAAATATTAGAGACAACGGACGGTGTTTTCCTCCCAGTGAATAAATTAGGGTAAATCGGTTGTTGCATATCAGCTGTTAGGGGATAGCATGATGGGCTCAGAGAAGCATCACTTGAGTGGTAGGCTCGCCCAGATGAGCTGACATCTGACGCAGTTATGCTAAGAGGTGAGTGATACAAGGTAACCTTCATTTCAAAAACCCTAATTCGAGGGACCCTAGTTGGACTTGTTTGAGGGGTCTCATCAGGATCATAAGAACTTGAGGTAACAACTAGTAGAAGTTGAATTGCTTCGATTTTCAAATGGGTCCTTGAATCTTCACAAATCGGATCATAAAATTTCGGAGGCTTCATATGGTCGAAAATAGATTCGAATGATAGTCCTCAGAGGCATGAGTGAATATGTTTTCAGATAAGCAGTGATCACTGGAGCCATTGATTTTATCAGGTTGGGTACCTAGCACGTTAGGCTCCCTGGGAGTTAACAATTGGGATGGATCAATAAAAGTGACATCTTGAGGTTGCTAAGATAGGGAGTCACTCCTATGGTTGTTTAAATATTTCAGATGAAAAAGATCAGATCTAAGAGATTCATCAATTTTTTGACGTGATTGTGAAACACCCCCCGCGTGCTTTTGATTGTCGCCAATACCAGTACAAGAAAATTTGGAATGACTTGAAGAAATTACTGGTGTAGCAGGCTCATGAAATAAATCATATAATAATGGATGAAACGATTCAGATGTGGGGGTATCGACCGTGCAAGGACTTTCATCTCGCACATCAGTGTCATTCGGAGTGAACAATGGTCTTGCATGCCTAGGACGGTCCAATGCTTTTGTAAAGTAAACTTTATCCGGGACAAGAGTCAATTTATTATTAGCATGTGAATAAGATTTAGGATTGTGTCCAGGGAAACATTCAGTGGACTCAAGATAGATTTCATGAACCAGGAGAGATAATGGGCCACTATGGTTTTCAAGCTCTGATTCGACACGATGCATGAAATATTCAGAGGTGGTACAATAGGTTTTATCTTCTTGCACACGTCTATCAATGCTCAGAACTTTTGAGGTCATAACTCCACTACATGGAAATTCAGGAGGATGAACAGGAATATCACAAATAGTAATACTCTCCTTGGAGGCCTGAATGTGGTCTAGGCTCGAGGAGATGGACAAGGAAACATTTGGAACAAAGTCTGAACAACTGGCAACTTTCAGGTCATCATAGAAAACACTATAATTAGGCTTGGTTGCTAATTGGAATTGTTCAAGGGGAACGAAAATCACATGCCTGAACTGTTCACTTAAAAATTTCCAATCAACATACTTTTCAGGGAACTCAAAACAATAATGAACAAATATAATATAGAATTCATCTAGAGGTTCCTGAGGTTCCATTCTGATGTCATTTAACTTTATTAATACATTCTGAAAATTGTACCTGTGAAAAGCTTGTTGTAATTCACTGGCAAGCTGCTCGTACGAATGGATAGAAGCTTCCGGCAATGTGCGGCACCATTGCTTAATGCGACCTTCGAGAGTGAGGGAGAAAGCACACAATTCAACCCTTCATTGTCAATTTCGTAGCACTCACAAAAGTCACAGAAATATAAAAGGTGTTTGGTTATGGAAACTCTGTTTTCACCATCGAATTTCAACTGGGACAAGTGATACATAAGTTCATCATGGATTGAGCATCGAGGCCTATATAAATCAGACAAACATCTTGGGAGAATGATTTGGGGACGAGCCATTACATATATGAGATTGATTACAGGCTCTAAGGGCTCAGCTTGTCATCTGGCCCTCCTTCTTGCGCCGATTCTGTTGACGGGAAAATCTGTCCGGCCAACAGCAGAGGATCTCCCTGGTAAAAGGTCCCAACTAGACTCTAAACTGTTTGGAATAGGGATCCCGTCCGGGGTGTGGGTCCAGCTACTGCTTGATTATCCTTTCCTTGGGTCTCAGTAGGACTCTATAAACCTACAAACACACACTTATTTCGGATGATACAAGACACATGATTGATGAATTAAATGAACATACAGCACTATGTGTAGCAAGCTAAATTATAAAACGTGGGACCAAAGGAAATGTTGTCAACAGCATATCATTAGGGTCATGCTTGTACACTGTTCTAACCACAGAAGAAACAATTCTTCATGGCAGAATACCCTTCACTTCCTTAAATGGTTTTGGTAATAATATAAATGTCAGTAAACAAAGTTATTAACATTCATTGAGAAAGCGAAATAAACTTAGCACCATTGACACATGTTTAGAAAACTATAATGCATAAATGATGTAATTGGAGACATAGTTTCATTAATCAAAATATGTTAGAAACTAAAAAAATAATACCCATAGTGTTCACACATCGACCAACATCAGATCCAAAAATGGAGTTAATACATGCTTGTATTCATACTAAAAAATGTGTAGTCCTTCTATACAATTCTCTATATCTCTTTGAGTCCCAAGCAAAAGATCTTTTACAATATCCTGAAGGCATTATTTATAGAAGAAAACTCACATTTTTGGTTTCCCTGACTTTTCGTCTTCCTGACAATTGGGCTGCCTCGCGACTTAGGAGATTTTGCGACCTGCGACCTCAGCCACTGTTGCGACCGGTGACCCCACTGGATTTTGCGACTTGCGACCTCGAGCAATCTGTGACCGCCTCGCGACTCGGTGAAGGTCGCACATTTGGGTAGTCGAAATAGTTGAAGCCTCCCTCAGATGTGCTATTTTGCGACCTTGCGACTTCATTGGATTTTGCGACCTGCGACCTCTAACAATCTGCGACCTGCGACCTTTGGGAATTTGTGACCGCGACCTGCAACCCTGGGCAATCTGCGACTTGCGACTTGGTCTATTTGCGACCTGCGACCCAGGGGTTACTTGTGGCCTGCGACCTTGTGAAATTTTCGAATTGCGACCTATGACCCCACTGGATTTTGCGACTTGTGACCTCGAGAAATCTGTGACCGCCTCATGACTCGGTGAAGGTCACACAGTCGAGTAGTCGCAACAGTTGAAGCCTCCCTCGGATGTGTTTTTTTGCGACCTTGCGACTTCATTGGATTTTGCGACCTACGACCTCTAACAATATGCGACCTGCGACCTTTGGGAATTTACAACCGCAACCCTGGGCAATCAACGACCCACAACCCTGAGCAATCTGTGGCCTGCGACTCTGGGCAATCTGTGACTTGCAACCCTAAGAGAATCTGAAACTTGCGACTTGGTCCATTTGCGACCTACAACGCAGGGGTTAGTTGCGGCCTATGACCTTGTGAAATTTTCGACCTACGACCTCGGGAAATTTGCGACCTTCTCTGGGTTTCGCAGCAAGATTTATTTTCCTCCATATTTGTCTTGTGAAAGTGACTAAGTACCTTTGCGGTTCTTTCAATATTTGAAAGGATCCACCTTGTCTTCCAGAGAAGACCCTAGCTCCGGCTCCATGCACCGACCACCTCTACCTGCAAACAACGTAACATGGGTCATAAGTCTTCAAAATATTGATGCTAAAGCACATTTAGTTAGCTGAAGGAATGATTTAGAAAATAATAAATTTAGACCCCTGGGTGGGTTAGTTTGCAGTTACCTTTTAGAGGATGATGCCCCTCAAATAATCTACATGAGCTTATGAGCTTCAATGAAGTAACCAAAAAAAATGCCTAATGATCCATGGTTAGAGGGCTTCTAACAAATGTACTTAATGCACAGAAAAGTTTCCATTCGAGTGTATGGATGATGATCCCTCCACACATGACGTGGCTGCGGCGACAGAATCTCGTCATGATGGTGAGAAGGTTCAATGACTATGGGCCGGGTCAAAACCTTGAGGGCTAAGCAAGCAAGGGGACCCAAAATTTTAGATATACCCAAAATTTTGGGTGGTGTTGTAGCGGCTACAACAGATGGATTGTGGATGATATCCATACAGTTCCATAAATGGGGTCAATTTCATTGCAGTGTGGAAGGAAGCATTATACAACCATTCAATCGTAGGTAACGACTTGACCCATTATGTTTGTTTATCAGATACAAAACAACAAAGATATCCTTCCAAACATTTGTTCACTATCTCATTTTCCCATCATATTTAGGATGATAAAATGAGCTAAGTTAATTGAGTAACTAGATAAGAAAATAATTCCATCAAAAAATTTCCAGTGAAAATGGGATCTCTATCACTTATAATAATCTTTGAGTTTCCATGTAGGTTTTGAATTATTTCCATAAATGCAATAGCAATTGTATTGGCTTAAAATGGATAATATAATGCACAAACATATGCATAATTGGTAAGTCTATCAACTACCACCATGATGATACTCTTTCCTTCAGAATTGGGTAAACATGTGATAAAATCCATTGAAACTTGCTCCCAACGTTGACTTGGAATGGATAAAGGTTGTAACAGATTTAGAGTCTTAATTGTCTCAACTTTATTTTTTTGGAAAACCAAACATTCCACCACAAAATTTTGAATATCAAATTTAATGCCATCCCAAAAAAAAATTCCTTCTTAACCCAGTGGTAAGCTTTTAAAAATCCTGAATTCCCTCCTAAGGCAAAGGTGTGAAATTCCAAAAGAATATTTTTCTTGAGTTGTGAATTCTTACAAAGATATAAGTGATATTTGTACCATAATGAATCATTTTTCCATCTAAATGTATCAAATATAATGGGCTCTTGATGCAACTTTTGAATGAGTGTCCAGACTTCTTTGCCATTCTTCCATTCATACCTTGCTTCAGTTATCCAATCTGGTAGGATAATAGAAATGGCACAATAAATTCTTCCACATCCTCATCCTTTCTTGAGAGTGCATCTACAACAATATTTTTCTTCCCTTTTTTGTAGATGATTTCAAAGTCATAGCCCAACATCTTTGTGACCCATTTTTGTTTCTCTTCTGAAGATAATATTTGTTCCAAAAAATATTAAATACTATCATGATATTTTTTTCCCTTGAAGTGTCTTCCCATTAGGTAAGGTAGCCATTTATTTAGTGCATGTATTATTTCCAACATTTCCTTTTCCTTAATAGGTTTGTGTAAATATGATCCTTTGATTGGAAGGACTTCAAAAGGAATGGCTCTTCCTTCTTGCATTAAAACAACACCAATTCCATTTCTTGAGGCATCACTTTCCACAATAAATGTTTTTGTGAAGTCTGGCATAGATAATATGGGTTCTTGACACATTTCTTCTTTAGGATGTTCAAAGGCCTTAGTTTCTTATGGAGTCCAAGAATGATCAAGTGCTCAAAATTATGCTCAAAAAATAAATTTGTCAGAATTATGTGGAACATGAATAACCATGTAGATATCTTCTTTCTGAATCTGACGCAACTTGTTTTGCAGAAAACCGACACCGTATGCTCCCAGAAACGTGTTTTGTTTGCTTTGTTAAACAAGCAAATTTTTTTTTAAATGCAGGACAACCCAGTCAGCAGTCTGTACAGCTGACTGGGCATGCCCATGTGATAGGTTGACTGTTCAAAGGGTATCTTAATTGGAAAATGAGATTGTGACAAGTGGCATTGTGTCATCGGTTTGTATTTGCATGTTTTTATTGGTTTTTGGGTGGCCAACCATAGGCTTCCACGTGGCCCAATCAAGGGCCACCATGCGGTAGCGCAAGGGCCACCAAAATTTTTGGGTCAAGGTCGGAGCACCAATAGCGCGGGTCAAACTTGTGACCTCCAAGAACTAGCACAGAGCCTTTACCATCACACCAAACGTTGTTTCTTAACATGTATTTGTTGTGGGTTTTATATAACATCTAATGGTTTTACGTTTGGGGGTGGGGGTCGAGGTCTAGCCCCAACCCTGGTCACCGCCTAAGGCTAGGATGATGGGAAGGAGGCTAGCTCTGTGCCCCCCCCCCCCCGGGCCCCCCATAGACCATAGCCGTTAACACGACAACCGTAACATTAAACACTATTTCCATTTGTCCACCCTTAAATGTAAAGGTCAATAGTTAGTAAAACCGCATATTTTTATATTAAAAAAAAAATATTTAATCATATACAATATGGTTTGAAATTCGGCTTTAAGGAATTATTGGAAAAATTAACGTGCTAAAAAATTCGCCCTAAATTTTGGCATTCTAGTGCTCTGTTAGAAAATTTGGGAGCAAAATTGTAGCATGGTGCCGTATTTGGAGGAATTTGTGGAGCGGTTAGTGCCAAAACTTGGGGAAGCCCTAAATAATTCATATTTTTACCAAATTTGAAGCCGAAAGAGGCTACATAGGAATTTTTGGGCATTTTGGAGCCATTGGAACATATTTCAGAGATTCTTGAGCAATTAAAATGTATTTAATCACACTTTTGACCATAATAGAAGAGGGCCAAGCCATTGGAAGCTAGACCAAGGAGAGGTAGCCCAGGCGGGGTGACTCGTTCATCATGTGTTGTTGTGTTATTATTTATGGTTATTTTCATGTCTAATAAATGTTGTTAGTTAGTGTTTTTCTTATGTTAATTTTCTCAAGAAATTCACATAAAAACTCATGGCTAACTTGCAATTTACCTCATAATCCTCAAGCAATTTATTCATTTTTTGAATTGCAATTTAGCACAACAAACACTAACTTTCCCATTCAGAGCAAGTTGGTCTCATAGCACTAGCCTTACTTGTGGAAGGATGATTTAATTTTTTTGCAAGTTTTTAAATGCTTACAAGGTTGAAACTCAAAAGAGGAGAAGGAAATCTTGTGGGTACAGGTTCTCAATTTGGAGCAACAAGAAGGAGGGCACAGTTGCCACAATCTCCACCACAAGATTCACCTCTTGTTGTACCTGAGGATTCAGTAAGCATGTCTCATGAAGGAGGAAATGATAACTTTACCGAGGATGAGAAGGCTTTTAGGAAGGCTTTCTTTGACATGACATAGATGGTCAAGGTCCTCTATGAAGAGAGGAATACAAGGTTGCAGGGTGAAGGATCTAGGCCTCCGAGAGGAGAGGGTTCTCCAAGAGGAGGAGGTAATAGAAATGGTGATAAATAACCATCTACCCTGCCATCATTTTCACCACCATCTTTACCTTCATCTTCATCCTCTTCCACTACTACAACCCTTACTCATACTCATCAACATACCTCAAAAGGAATTGGTAAACAACCCTTGTTAAAACTTGATTTTAAATTTGAGCTTCCTATGCATAATGGTGAAGTAGATGCAGAGAAGCTTGATAATTGGTTTTTCAATTTGAGGTCTACTGTAGGATTCAAAACCTTCAAGATCATGATACAGGTATTTAGCTAGATTCCTTGGGACTGCAGGGTGCAGCACTAGTATGGTGGGAAAACAAGACACAAGATGAGATAAAAAAAAATGGTAACATCTCAATCTCTTGGTCTAATTTCATTGCTGCAATTAAAAGACAATTTTACCCTCTAGAACATATGCAGAAATCCATCATGAATTGGCATAACTTTAGACAACTTAAAGGTCAAAGTGTGCAAGATTACACCGAAGAATATAGAATAAGAGCTCTTGTGTTAGGTGTTGATTTGCAATCACAAGACACGTTGCTGAAGTATATAGGGGGTTTAAATAGCTACCTAAGGCATATTATCCTTATGTTAAATCCCACTAGTCTAGATGAGGTTTGTGTGCAAGACACTCACCTTGAGGAAAGAGGGAAAAATATTCCAGAAGATGGTACAAAGAAGTCATTTAAGGGTGAAGAGAAAGGAAATGGTTTCAAAGGAAAAGGAAAGAAAAATGCATCTATTAAAAAGGAAGGAGAGAAAATGGCATGCAAATATTGTTCCAAATAGGGTCACAATGAGGACCATTTTTGGAAGCTTCATCTAGAGATGAGGCCCAAGAAATTCAACAACAAGGGGAAACGAAAAATAGCTGCAACCACTCAACAGGATTTGGGATCCGATTTGGGTGCTGAAACTAAAATTACAGCCATGGGTATGGAAGGAAAAGAATCCATTGCTAGCACTAATTCATCAAATTGTCACACTAGTACTCCAAATGAAGAAACAAGGATTGAATTATTTCATGTGATGGTTTTTCAAAACGTACAAAAAGTGACAACCTATTTGATAGTGGGTCTCAAGCCAATTTGATATCTGAAGATTTATTCAAGAAACATAATCTTGAAACCATTCCACATCCCAAACAATATCCATTGGCTTGGATATGAAAGAACACAAATTTACAAGTTACAAGACAATGTATTCTTTGGTTTGCAATCATAGCAAAATGCATTGACGAAGTTGAATTAGATGTTGTACCTCTTCATATTTCAAGAATTGCTTTGGGTAGTCCTTACCTCTATGATAGAAAAGACATCTTCTATCGCCATGAAAACAAGTACCACTTGTTCAAATATGGTGTGGAGTATATTATGAGAGCTCATTGCAATAAACTAAATATTTCATTAGTTAATGAAGGGAAAATGAAAAGAGTAGTGAATTCAAGCAAGAATTGTGTGCTTCTTATGATTAAACCAAATAAGCATGTTGATTATGACGCATTTCAAGGTTGTGATCCAAATTTGAAATCTTATTTGATTGAAGTGGTTAATAAAAATAATGAATTTTTTTAGGAACCAAAGGGATTACCTCCCAAGAGGGGAATCTAGCATGAAATAAAGTTGTAGCAAGATTGTCCTCTTCCTAACATTGGCATGTATAGGATGTCGGTGATAAAGAGTGCTGAAATCAAAAATAAAATTCAAGAGTTGTTGGAAAAAGGGATCATCCGACCAAGTACTTCGCCATGTGGGTCACCTATTATGTTGGTGCCAAAGAAGGATGGAACATGGTGCATGTGTGTATATTTTCGTGATTTAACAAGATTACGGTAAAGAACCGTTATCCACTTCCTAGAATATATTATTTACCTGATCAATTGAAAGATGAAAAT
Source organism: Pinus albicaulis (assembly GCA_034641835.2). NCBI lineage: Eukaryota > Viridiplantae > Streptophyta > Pinopsida > Pinales > Pinaceae > Pinus > Pinus albicaulis. Next base: position 805,192,416 of record CM076583.1, on the reverse strand, counting down.
TATTTTGCTAAGTTGGAATTAAGGAGTGATTACCATCAAATTAGAATTGTTGAAGGTGACATTTGGAAGATAGCATTCAAAACAAAGAAAGCTTTTTTTGAATGGCTTGTTATGCCTTTTGGTTTATGTAATTCTCCTATTACCTTCATGTGTGTGATGAATGATGTGTTGATGCTATTTCTTGATGAGTTTTTCATAGTCTACTTAGATGATATCTTGATTTGCAGTAAATCACTTGATGAGCATGTCATGAATATAACAAAAGTACTTGATGTCTAAAGGAAAGAAAAGTGTTTTTGAATATGTCAAAATGTGAATTTGGTAAAACTTATTTGGTGTACTTGGGGCATATTGTTATAGGAAGTGAGCTGAAGATAGACCCCTCTAATTTTTAGGTCATTGTGAAGTGACCAACACCCAAGATAGTCACTGAGGTAAGAAGATTTTTGGGAGCAGCCCAATATTGGAGGAATTTTATTGCTAACTCTTCTTCTATCACAGCTCCATTGCATCCATTGACTAGTGTGAAAAAGGTCTTCCAGTAGGGAGGAAAAAAAAATTAATTCGATGCTTTGAAAGAGAAGATCAATTCAACCCCAGTACTTGCAATACTGGACTTGAGATAGCCCTTTGAGATTCAAACTGATGCAAGCGATTGTGTCATGGCCACATTCCTTATGCAACATGGAAAGCCCATTTCTTTTCATTAAGAAACTTTCAATGGTGCAGTGATTAACTATCCTACTTATGACAAGGAGCTTTATGTGTTGGTTCAAAGTGTGAAAAAGTGGAAACACTACTTGATGGGAAAGGAAACCATCACACACACCAACCATGAGCCATTGCAATACTTTCAATCGTAAACTAAGTTGTAGAAGTCAAGGCACTTTCGATGGATGGGTTTCCTACAAAAATTCCACTTGGTCATTATGTATAAGAAAGGTATATACAACAAGGTTAGTGATATTCTTTCTAGGCCTATTGTTAGTGAAACTACTTTACTCAAGCATAATTCTATTTTGCATGAAAGTTATGTTGAGAAATATGAATTTTTTAATGACTTTGAAGATGTTTATGCAAACTTGAGTCAAGGCCACCAAGTAGAGGAATTGGGCTACCATGTACATAATAACTTGTTGTATCATTTGGGTAAGATTTTTATTCCACGGGGGGAGAGAGTGAATGTCATAAGGGAAAGCACACACTTCTCTTATTGTTGTACATTTCGATGTAAGAAAAATAGTGGCACATCTTCTGAGGTATTGTTATTGGCCTTGTATGATTGAAAGCGTGTCACATTTCATTAAAGGTTGTTCATTGTGCGTAGTCAGTAAGCCTAGAAATAGGAGGTTAGGATTGTACACACCACTTCTTGTACGTTCACGTCCATGGGAGAGTGTTTCTATGGATTTTGTAGGAGGTCTTCCATTGTCAAAAAGAGGTCATTATTATTTGTATGTAGTTTTGGATAGTTTCATAAAGATATATATTTTAATGCCATGTAAAATGAAAATCACAGCTGAACAAACAAATCACTTATTATTTCAGCATGTTTGGGTTCATTTTGGATTTCCCGCATCCATTGTTAGTGATCAAGATTCTCGATTTGTTGGGAATTTTTTGTCAATTTTGTGGGAATTGATGGATACCAAGCTAAAAAAGAGCACAACCTTTCATCCACAAATAGATGGTCAAACCGAAGTGGTCAATCGAACAAACATACATCTTCTTCGAGGATATTGCAACAAGAATCCTAAGTTGTTGGATGAAAACTTGCACTACATTACGCATGCTTGCAACTGGGAAAAACACTCCTCTACTCAAATATCACCATTTGAGGAATGTCTTGGATACTTTCCTAGATCGCCATTGGATTTCATTTTTGAGAAGGATGTTTCTATTGATGGCCATAGCGACATAGAAAAATCCAAGAATTTCATAATCTAATCGATACATCAAACAGGTCAAGATCGGCTTGGAAAGAGCCAAGGAAAGTACAAATCAAGGCATGACAAGCATCGTGTAGATCACAAGTTCCAAGTTGGTAATGAAGTTTGGCTTCACATTAGAAAAGAGAGGCTTCAAGGGGAACGTAAAAAACTGAAACCAATATGCTATGGTCCTTTCATAATTTTGGAAAATAATGGTGACAATGCCTTCAATTTAGATTTTCCTTCATATATGAAAATTTACTTTGTTGTTAATGTTGAGAACTTAAGGTCGTATGAGCCTCCGTTGAATTAAAATCAAGGAGAAAATGTTCATATTCCTTCAATTGAGTATTTTTCTCCATAATACCTTGATGAGCTTCAACAAGACTCCATTCTTGACAGAAGAACAAGGACATCAAAACGAGGGAGTGTAGACTACATTTGTGTGAGACTCAAAGGCACAAGTCCAAGCAAGGCCAAATGGATCGAGATCGGAAAGGTGAGGCAATTATACCCTCATATGTTGAACAACTAAAAGTGATATTTTGGGGTCCAAAATCTTTCCGTGGGGAGGAGTGATCAGGTGCTCAAAATTATTCAAAAAATGAAAGTTGTCGGAATGGTGTGGAACTTAAAAAACTGTGTAGATCTCATTGTTATGAATCCTACGCAACTAGTTTCATATAAAATCGACACCGTATGCTCCAAGAAACACGTTATGTCCTCTTGGTCAAACAAGCAATTTTTTTAGCAACAAATGCAAGACATCCCAATCAACAGTTCGTACAGATGACTGGGCATGCCCATGTGGCAGTTTGACTGGTCAAAGTGTATCTTCCTCAGTGAATAATATTATTCCAAGTGGCACTGCGTCATTGGTTTGTATTTTTGTTTTTTATTTTTTTTTGGGTGGCCAACCACAAGCTGCCACGTGGTAGCCCGAGGGCCACCGAAATTTTTGGTCAAGTTCCGAGCCACAGCAACGAGGATCAAACCCACAACCTCCAAGAACTAGAACAAAGTCTTTACCATCGCATCAAATGTTGTTTCTTAACATGTATTGGTTGCGGGTTTTATATAAAGTCTAATGTTTTACATTTCGGGTGGGGGTTGGGGTCTAGCCCCAGCCCTAGTCATCGCATGGGGGCGGGACCATGGTAAGAGACTAGCCCCACGCCCCACCCCCCCCCCCCCCTCCCCATTGACCATAACCATTAACACGAAAACCATAACATTAAACGTTATGCCAATGTGTCCACCATTAAATGTAATGGTTGATGGTTAAAAAAACCGAGGATTTTTTTATTATAAAATAAATTTATTGAACCATATACAATATGGTTTGAAATTCGTCTTTAAGGCCTCATTGGAAAATTTAATGCGCCGATAAATTCGCCCGGAATTTGGTAAATCTGATGCTTCGTTAGCGGATTTTGGAGCAAAATTGTAGGATGGTGCTGGATTTGGAGGAATTTGTGAAGCAATTAGTGCCAAAATTTGGGAAGCCATAACTAAGTCAATTTTTTACCAAATTCGAAGAAGAAAAAGGGTAAATAGGAATTTTTGGGCATTCTGGAGCCATTCGAGCAAGTTTCAAAGCTGTTTGAGAATTGAAAATTTATATAATCACACTTTTGATCATAATAGAAGAAGGTCAAGCCATTAGAAGCTGGACCAAGGAGACATAGCCCAGGCGGGGTGAAATCCTTCATCATGTGTTGTTGTATTACCATTTATGGTGATGTTCATGTCTGATAGATGTTGGTATTCAGTGTTTTTTTTACGTTAATTTTCTCAAGAAATTCACATAAAAACACATGAAAAATCATGGTTAACTTGAAATTTACCTCATAATCCTCAAGCACTTTACTCATATTTTGAATTTGAATCTAGCACAAAAACATTAAATTTCCCATTTAGATCAAATAAAATGCATATTTCTTCAGTAATGACATTGTTAGAGGTGCTTCTATTCTCCCATAATTCTTAACAAACTTGCAATAATACCCTGTCAACCCGAGAAAACCTCGCATATTCTTTATGGTTGTGGGTATTTCCCATTCCTTAATATCTTTAATTTTGTTAGGGTGTACCTTAACACCCTCATGAGATAAAATATGACCCAAATGTTCCACCTCTTGTACTTCAAATAAACATTTGGAGGTTTTTCCATATAATTATTTATCCTCCAATATTTTGTGAAACCTGCCAACATGTTGAACATGATCATTCCAAGATTTTATGTATATCAGTATATCATCAAAAAATATTAACACAAATTTTCAAAGGAAGGGTTTGAAAATGGAATTCATCAAACCTTGAAATTTAGAAGGTGCATTAGTAAGGCCAAAAGGCATGACCAAAAAATCATAATGACCCTCATGAGTTCTAAATGTTCTTTTCAGAATGTATTTAGTTTTCATTCTTATTTGATGATATCCTGAATGAAGATCCAACTTGATGAAGTAAATTGATCCATGTAATTCATCCAATAATTCATCAATGAGAAGAATGGGAAATTCAGCTTTAATAGTTAGTTTTCTGAGCTCCCTGTAATCTAGACACTTGCACCATTTTCCATCCTTCTTGTTCACCAATACTACTAGAGCAGAGAAATAACTTTGACTAGGTTGAATTATATCGGCCTCTAGAATTTCTGCAACCTTACATTCAATTTCACTATTTTGTGCATAGGAATATATGTAAGGCCTGATGTTTGGAGGAACACTTCCTGGAACCAAATGAATAGCATGATCATGATAACTAATAGGTGGGAGGACTTCTGGAGTTTCAAATACCTTTGAATGGTTGTCCAAGACTTTTCAGAGATATGGAGGAATAGAAGATTTTGATGTTTGAACATCTAGTGCACATAATTGTGAAATTATGCTCCGATTTTCTTTCTTTGGAAGTTGTTTCATGCTATTCGAGTTTATTATCTTTCCTAGTTTCCCTGCGATATCCCTTAATTCAACTTCCTTCCCTTACCAATAAAATTTCAAGAAACTTTCTTGAAAATTAAAATCTATCATAACAAAATATTGTAACCATTGGACTCCTAGTACAACATCAGCACCACCCATTGGAATGGAAAGAATTGGACCATTCAATAAATATTTCCCCATGGTTAGCTTGATATTATGTCACTTTCCAGAGCAATTTATAGTTCCTCCATTTGCAACCATCACTTGACACTCTGGTGTTGGATATAGGAAGAAATTTAATTCCTTGGCTATATTACAATGAATGAAATTATAGGTACTAACTGAATGAATCAACACTGTTACTTTTTTATTCTTGATATGTCCTTCTATATTGAGAGTTTCAGGAGTGGTAATTTCTTCCAATGTATTACAAGATATGGTCAGTTTAATTTTTTCTTTCTCTAGGGTTGGTTCTTGGTGTATATCTTCTTCTTTTGAAGTTTCTTACTCCTTTTATTCCTCCTCTTCGTAATCTATGTAAAACAATTTCTTCTCATCACATACATGACCTTTATTGTATTTTCTATCACAACTATAAAAAAACCTTTTTGCTCTTTTTTCTTCCAATTTTTGTGGTGTCAACCTTGTAGGTTGTGGAAGGTTAACAGAAATAATACTTCCATTTTTATAATTGTGAGTGGTAGGCTTCCTTGTTTCCATAACTTTTCTTTCAATTTTATTTCCAACCTAAATGCCTTCTCCAATGAATCAAGTTCCCAAAGGAGAACTTTATTTTGGATGTTATCATTTAAAGTCCTTATTACTACATCAATCCTATGATCCTATGGATTATCATTTACCATTATATTCAATTTTTGGAAGTCCTCAATGTGCTCCACCATTGAACCCTTCTGTTTTAGATTTATCAATTAGCTAAAGAGATCGTTTCTCTTTGTATCCTAATAATGTGCTATCATTTCCTCCATAAAATTTGACCAAGTGACAAGTGTTTTACGAGAAAAAATTCATCGATACCATACAAAATGACTATTTTCTAAATAAAAATTTGCAACGCGTACCTTTTGTGTGTGTTTTGTTGAAAATGCAGCAAGATGATGGAGCTTAGTGAAATGAAGTCGCCTTCACTAAGTGGGCCCGCAGGCAAATTTTGGCGCAAAGTCTATTTTTAGACTATGTCTATTTTTAGACATATGGAGCATGGTCCAGGGGTTGCGGTATGTTATTCTTGGGTATTGTTCATGTTAGTGTACGATGGACCTCCTTTTTAAAATATAGAGTCAAGTCTATTTTAGGCTATTTTATCCTAAAAATAGAAAAGTCAAATATTATTTACCCTTAATAATATTTGGACTCTAAGCTTCGGTTACTCTTGGGTACTTCGATTCGAGCTACGAAGTGGCTCAGCTACATCGACGGAAGGAGATTATGCTATTCCTAGAGAGTTTGTTCGGCTCCATGCATGGTTGACTTCGGATTAGGACTTCGATTAGCGAAGTTTGGTGGAAGTTGATGACAGTTGGTGGAGTTGTGTTCGGTTTAACTAGTTGAACAAGTTAAATTAAGTTTAACTAGCTAATCAATAAGCAATAATTAGGTGATTATTATTTAATTATGACCTGTCATCCAGTGTTTTAACTCAGAACATCAGTTCACTACAGTGCATGAACAGTTCAGTGGAGACCAGTGAAAGAGGTAGATGAAAGGGTTGAGATAGCTATCAGTTGCGACATCAGTTGTGCATGAGATTTGCACTACACTTGGAGGAATTTCCCATGATGATTTCACTGTCAAGCCAAGGAGATTATAACCTTGGATCTCTCATTAGGCCAGCCTTGATTGCGCAATAGAGGCAGGCAATTAGTGGGTGTGTTTTGAACCTGTGACTTGTTCAAAACCAAGCTAGTTTGTGTGTAACTTCATGAGATAGTACTGAGTACTTGTGAGGAGTATTGTACTGAGTTTGTTACATGTTTTCTCCATTATAATATACACTATAGCTGCGGGGTTTTCAGCTATAAGCTTTCCCCATACATACTGTGTAATGTGTGTGATGTTTTGATTATCTTTTGATCGCATACCGCTTGTTTTATTTTCGCATGTGTGATGATCTGAGTGGAAGAGATTATGTGTTGCATATGAATTCGAATTGATATGTGATCAGGATAATCTCGGTGGATAAATATTATTATTCAGCAAATTTCTACATGGTATCAGAGCTATTGAAGCAGAGATTGATCATCACAGTGATTACAAACTTATTTCGGTAGACAGAGTCTGCATGCGGGCCAGGTAGCCTCTGGATCCATCCTTTCCTTTGAAAGGTGATATATCCAGTAAATGCCCCTGCAGTCGATCTCTGTGCTAGAAATAATTTGTTCTCACAGATCAAGAGCGGTTGAGCTTTGAGTTGGAATTCAAATTTTGCAGCAGTTTTGTTTTCTTGGTGCCGGAGTTGAAAATGTCTTTCAACGGTTTGCGACTCGAATATGCTCTTGAAGGCAGTTCGAATTATGTTGCATGGAAGGATCGCATGGAGGCAGTATTAGAAGATAATGGTTTGAAGGAGTTTGTAGATACGGATGTCCAAAAGCCCACTGATCCTGCTGAAGTCGAAGTATGGCAAAAGAAGATGGCGAAATGTCGAAGGATCCTGTTGGAGGGCGTCAAGGATCATATTGTATCCAACCTGCATGGAAAGGCTTCTCCATTTCTAATGTGGAAAACTTTGACGGATCTATTCCAGAGTAAGAGCGACCAAAGGAAGCTGGCGCTCAAAGATAAGCTCAGGAACATCAAGATGGAGAAAGGCGACAGTATCGCCAAATACCTCACGAAGTTCACTCAATGCAGAGATGAGCTTGGAAGTGTGGGGGAGACTGTCGAAGATGAGGACATGGTCGACCTGGCTCTCCTTGGTCTTCCAAAGGCTTGGCACTCATATCAAGATAGTTTCAATGGTCGGGAGAAGCTGCCGGGATGGGAGCGCCTTTGGGCGGATCTCATGCAGGAGGAGATAAGGAGGACTACTCGAGATGGATCTTCATCAAAGGGAGCTGATGAAGAAAACTGCGCTTTGGTTGCCAAAGCAAAGAAGGGGAAGGGTAAGAAAACTTCTCATTCCGGTGCAAAGGGAAAGAAGCAGGATATGGCGAAAGTGAAGTGTTTTCACTACCATGATCACGGACATTATGCTACCAATTGTCTGAAGAAGAAGAAAAACAAGCAAGTGGGAAGATCTGCAGATGGAGAGGCTTTGGCTTCGCAGTTCGAGCTTGAATTTTCACTGATCGCATGCTTGGTTTCAAGTGTGATGGGATCGGTGTGGTTCTTGGACAGCGGTGCGTCATTTCATATGACGGGAGATCGGGATTTGTTCTCAGATGTGGAGGACAAAGATCTGGGTGTGCACATCGAGATGGGCGATGATGGTAGATACAGTGCGACTGGTATCGGTACCATATCCTTTCAGAGGGAGTCTGGTAAACCCTTCGTGTTGAAGGATGTCATGCATGTACCTGGATTGAAGAAGAACTTGATCTCTGTGGTGATGTTCGAAGATAAGGGGTATGATGTGGTCTTTAGCGAAGGAAAGGCCTTGCTGCGCAGTAAGACTACTGGAGAGACTCAGAAGATAGGGGTTCGAACCAAGAACCTTTATCAGTTGCAAGTAGATGGCTGCGCAGCAATGGCATGCAAGGTGGGAGAAGTGATGAGCCGGGATGATGAGGGCGAACTGTGGCATAGGAGATTGGGCAACCTTCACCATGGAGCTTTGAAGATCCTGCAGCAGATTTCTACTGGGCTTCCTAAGGGCACTCTTGCGCAGTCAGATCAGTCCAAGGGGTGTACTTTAGGGAAGTATGTGAAAGCCACCTTTCATGAGAAGGATAGTCGTGCCACGATGATCCTTGAGAGAGTTCACACAGACGTGTGTGGTCCTTTCTAAGTTGCTTCGACAGCAAAGCACAAGTATTACGTGATCTTTGTTGATGATTTCTCTCGAAAGTGTTGGATCTTCTTCATGCAGAAGAAGAGCGATACATTCGCGAAGTTCTGTGAGTTTAAAGCACTGGTCGAGAAGGAGTCGGGGAAGAAGGTGATTGCTCTAAGGAGTGATAACGGTGGTGAATCCATCTCGGCTGAATTCAAGGAGTTCTGCAGCGCAGAAGGGATTCGGAGAGAGCTCATCGCACCCCATAACCCACAGCAGAACGGGGTGGCTGAGCGGAAGAACAGAACGATCGTGGGTGCTGCACGGGCGATGTTGCATGATCAGGGCCTACCCCTTCACTTGTGGGCTGAGGCATGCAATAGAGCAGTGTATGTGCAGAACCGTTGTCCTCACAAGGTTCTTGGCATGAGTACACCGGAGGAGGCTTATTCTGGCAAGAGGCCTGACATTTCCCATTTGCGTATCTTTGGCTCTCCTGTCTACATGCATGTGATGAAGGATGCAAGAAGGAAGCTGGATCCGACCGCAGAGGTTGGAATATTTGTGGGGTACACTGATACACCTCACAACTATCGGGTGTATTTGTCAGACAGTCGCAAGACTATTGTGCGACGGGATATCAAGTTTCAGGAGGAGAAATCCATTCAGTGTTCGCTTGAGAGGGAGCTACACTTGCATGAAAATGAGCAGCTGTTAGTTCCTAAGGAGGAGCTTCCGGATGTGGATCAGCCACAAGAGGAAGTTCAGGAGGTGGAAGAAACCACCCATGCAGCGCCAACCATCAGAGGGGGCAAGCGCACTACAGAAGCTGAGCGACTGGCTCGAGATGCAGAGAAGGTTGTAGGACCACCTACAGCACAGCGCAGACAGAGGCAGTCACCGGATCAGTACACTGGATACATGGCTCTTGTGAGTCAATGTGTCGTGACGGAGCCATCCTCTTTTGAGGAAGCTTTGGAGGAACCCGCATGGGTTGATGCCATGATCTAAGAATATGATTCGATCGTCAAAAACAGTGCATGGGAGATTGTCCCAAGACCGGAGGGGAAATCAGTGGTGGGTTCGCGATGGATCTACAAAGTGAAGTAGGCGGCTGACGGGAGTGTGGAGAAGTATAAGGCGAGATTTGTCGCCCGTGGCTTCTCACAGATCGAGGGGATCGATTATGAGGAGACTTTTGCACCTGTCGCAAGGTACTCTTCCATACGGACGATCCTTGCTCTCTCAGCGTAGATGGGGTGGCACATCCATCAGATGGATGTGAAGATTGCGTTCCTCAACGGAGTCATTGAGGAGGAGGTGTACATAGAGCAGCCTGAAGGTTTCGAGATCTTCAGCAGTGAGTCGCATGTGTGCCGACTCAAGAGAGCACTGTACGGGCTGAAGCAAGCACCTCGTGCTTGGTACACTCGCATAGATAGCTATTTCACCGGGCTTGGATTCTCCAAGAGTGAGGCGGATCCTAACCTGTACCAGATTGTGGTGGAGGGGAAGCTGTTGATCATCGTACTGTATGTAGATGATCTGATTTTGACGGGTGATGAGCGGTTGATACTTTCATGCAAGGAGGATCTTGCACGAGAGTTTGAGATGAAGGACTTGGGCATCCTTCATTATTTCTTGGGATTGGAGATTTGGCAGCGCAGTGGAGGACTGTTTGTTTCTCAGGGAAATTATGCCCGGGAGATTCTAAAGAGGTTCAACATGCATGGCTGCAAGCCTGTTGACACTCCTCTTCCTGGTGGTTGGAGGAAGGAGGATGCTACTTCAGCGGAGGTAGTGGATGCCACTATCTGTCGACAGTTGGTGGGGTCGCTTATGTATCTGGTCAATACACGACCCGATATATGCTATGTTGTTAACCAGCATTCGCAAGCTATGGTTAAGCCTACCAAGCTCTTTTGGAAGGCAGGCAAGCATGTATTGCGTTATATTAGTGGCACATCGGGATATGGTCTATGGTACAGACAGGAGGATGGAGCGAAGCTTTCTGGCTTCACTGATGCAGATTGGGCAGGGAGCCCAACGGCCTGGAAGAGCACATCTGGAGGAGTTTTCAGCATTGGGTCGACAGCAGTTTCCTGGTACAGCGAGAAGCAGAGATCCGTGGCACTCAGTTCAGCAAAGGCCGAGTACATGGCAGCAATCTTGGCTGCATGCGAGGCTATTTGGATGAGGAAGATCCTTGTTGGATTGTTCGGGTTGCATTTGGAGCCTACAGTGATTTACTGTGATAACCAGAGTTGCATTAAACTCTCGGCTAATCCAGTATTTCATGATAGGTCCAAACACATCGACATCAGGTACCATCATATCAGAGATTGTGTTCAGCGGAGAATCATGATGCTTTCATATGTTCCCACGGAGGATCAGGATGCCGACATCTTGACGAAGGCGCTCACCAGGAGCAAGTTTGAATTCCACAGAGGCAGGATAGGGGTTGCAGATAATCCATATCTTGCTGAGAGGGAGTGTTGAAAATGCAGCAAGATGATGGAGCTTAGTGAAATGAGGTCGCCTTCACTAAGTGGGCCCGCAGGAAAATTTTGGTGCAAAGTCTATTTTTAGACTATGTCTATTTTTAGACATATGGAGCATGGTCCAGGGGTTGCAGTATGTTATTCTTGGAGTATTGGTCATTTTTGTAAAAATAGATGGACCTCTATTTTTAGACATATAGGTCGAAATCTATTTTTAGACTGCCTATCCTAAAAATAGAAAAGTCAAATATTATTTACCCTTAATAATATTTGGACTCTAAACTTCAGTTTACTCTCTTGGAGCACTTCAGTTCGAGCTACAGAAGTGGCTCATGCATCTGACAGAGGAATTACGCTATTCCTAAGGGTTTGGTGAGCTCATGCATGGTTGACTTTAGTTAGGACTTCAGTGGCAGAAGTTTGGTGGAGTTGATGAGGCAGTTGGTGGAGTTGTGTTCGGTTTAACTTAGTTGAACTAGTTGAGATTAGTTTAACTAGCTAATCAACTAGTAATGAGTGGAGTGAATTAAATATTATTTAATTCATTAATTAGTAACTCATTATTCAACTCAAGAACACATCATTTCACTACAGTTCATGGACAGTTCAGTGGAGACCAGTAGAAGAGGTAGATGAAAGGGTGAGTACAACTATCAGTTGGGACATCAGTTGTGCATGATATTTGCACCAAAATTGCAGGCAATTGCCCATGATGATTGCGCTGTCAAGCCAAGGAGATTCGAACCTTGGATCTCTTTTTAGACAGGCCATGATTGCGCAATAGAGGCAGGCAATTAGTGGATGTGTTTTGAACCCGTGACTTGTTCAAAACCAAGCTAGTTTGTGTGTAACTTCATGAGATAGTACTGAGCACTTGTGAGGAGTATTGTACTGAGTTTGTTACATGTTTTCTCCATTATAATATACATAATAGCTGTAGGGTTTTCAGCTATAAGCTTTCCCCATACATACTGTGTTAATGTGTATGATGATTTGATGTGCTATCGCTTGTTTTATTTCCGCATGTGTGATGATCTGAGTGGAAGAGATTATGTGTTGCATATGAATTCGAATTGATATGTGATTGGGATAGTCTCGGTGGATAATTAATCATTATTCAGCAAATTTCTACACAGATAACACATATAGCAGAAAACATTGAAGGCAAGGAGAGTAGAAGCTCAGGCTACCATGCGATGGTATATCCTAAACTAGATTTTTGATGTGTGCCAGAAGAAATGAAATATGATGAACTACAAAGAAAAACGAGGACAAAGATAGAAAAACATCACCGCTGCTTTAAATCAGGATCCAAAGAAATGTGCTTGTCATATTAAAGAGCAACACCAGTCATGGTCAACATTACCAACAGCTTGATATTCAGTCTGAAAACATCTTCCTCAGCCTATCTTACAACTTTACATAGAGAACTATGTCTCAAGAGAAACAACTTACAGTTCATAGATATCCGATCAACAACCCTTTACAATGAGTGTCTCATGAGTTTTTATATCAGAAAGAGAGGCGGAGGAGATAGATGAAACACTAAATGAAACATTAGTCATAGTAGGAGCAGTGGGTCGAAACCCATTTTGTTTTAATGTCTATGCATAGAACTTCTGTACTCTTTGGGTGAAAGAGTGGTCTTTGACAGGCTGAAATTTAATCCAGGTATGTCTTTGATGTATCCTCAGCTGCAGTACTTGCGGTACTCTGGTGAAATAAACAAAAAGGTGGAACAATGTTTCTAGGGTCTGCCATACCAT